>LR738716.1:194339708-194377766 GCA_902687465.1 Secale cereale
CCGCCGCCGACCCCCCGCACCCTCCCCTACTCAACCGCCGCCGACGACCCACCGCACCCTCCCCCGCTCCACCGGCCGCCGCCGCCGACCCATGAACTCATGATATATTCAAAATAATAAATTTGATGATATTTTTTCATATTCATAAATATTTTCAAATAACAAATTTGATGATATTTTTTAAAAAAATTATTACTGTTTTATAAAAAAAAATATTACTGTTATGATTTAAACAAGTTTGAACATATTTAAACACAAATAAGTGTCAAACAGCATTTTAAATGCATAAAAAAATTTGGGGAGCCTGGGAATCGAACCCAGGACCTCCTGGTGGGTGTGCTGCGTGCTGACCAATCGGGCTAGTGGGTGTGTTCTGATGGGGATTGGGTTAGGTGGGATATAACCTGACCAGTCGGGCTAGTAACTAAAACACAATACTAATGGCGCACCAGGGGGAGGTGCGCCATTAGAATCTCCGTACTTATGGCGCACCAAGGGGACGTGCGCCATTAGTAATCTCCCCCATTCATATCGTCCCCCACCGCACCCTCCCTCTCTCTCCCTCGCCAGATCCCCTTCCCTCTCCCTCCCTCCAGCGCCCCGACGCCGCCGCCCCCGCGCCACCCCCGCACCACCCACCCCCTCCCTCCCCCCGAGCGTCGCCTTCTCCCCGTGCCCACCACCGGAGCCCTTCCCGAGCGCGAGACCTAGGGTTCAAGCCGCCGCTGCCGACCCTCCGCCGCGGCGCGCCCAGCCGGCCGAACCCTCCGCGGCCCCCGCATCCCCGAGCGCGGCCGCCGCGCGTCACCGCGGCCACCGACCGCCCCGTGCTCCGTCACCGTGCCTAGGAGCTGCGCCAAGCTCCGCTACGCCGTCTTGGAGGATCCTCGCCGTCGTGGGTCCTGGCGTCCCCCACTTTCCAAGGTGCGGCTCCCCCCTCTTCTCGCCCCCACTCCAAAATGTTCATCGATCTCTAAAGTGTTCATCGATCAGATGATGTTTAGACCAGGAAGATTGTAGCTTCTGCCCTCTTTTTATTGCCTTGGATTCTTGCATTTGGGGAGCAAATAAAGTAGGAGTAGATAGTTTTACTCTTCTTCTTGAGCAAACAAAGTAGGATTAGATGCAATATGTTGTGTGGTCAACTCAGTGATCTTACCATGAGTATTTGGGTGCTAGTAGGAAAGTTCTGCAATTAAGGTTAATATCGGGCATCGTTTAGGCCATTGTCATCGCAGGGCCGATCCTAAGATTTCGGGGGCCCGGGGCGGAACTCAAACTCGGGGCCCCTTAATATAGATATCATGACGATAAAAATTGCGGGTCTGACAAACGGCAGTTTCCTAAAAATGGCAATAACATCGGTCAATTTTCCTAAGGAAGAACGCGAGGCATGGACGGGAGTGACGTGGCCGAGCGCAGCACCTGGGCAAGGCCCACGTCATCGCAGGTAGCAGGGACTCGGGGGGAGGCACCAAGCCAAAAAAGAGGGGTAGTAGAGTGATGGTCGGAACGGCGGCACATCGACAACGAAGGAGGTGGCTAGAACAAGCCGGCGCGGCAGCCTAACACAAGCCGCTGGTGATGGTGGACAGCAGTACGTCCAGGCACGGAGTTACAAAATTGGCATGGTGGGGGCTAGACTGTAAGCATGATGTTCACATTGGACTTAACCAATTGGCTTTATTATTTTTATTATGAATTTCGTTTCCTATTCATGTCTTCCAAGTACAAATTGATAATTCGAAACATCCTAATTAATTAATGATGTTTCTAACTTCTAAAATTCATCCTATTTCTGTAGTTTTATAGTCACAAATTAATCTAATATCAAAAAATAGAGCTAAGGCGCAATCAAAATTAGATATAGAGTAAACCAACCTTTGTTCCTTAGACCATCAGTGTCATGCTTAGTCGTGCGGGTGAGACCAGCCGGCCGGCCGGCCATGCGTGGTGCCCCCTGCAGTTCTGGATCGCTGATCTTCTCATCGTCTATGGATCCACTTGTATAAGGTTGATTAGGCGCTCCGCGTTGAAGCGATGTCCATTGACAGGCAGTCGGCGAACGTGCGTTTGTGCGTGTGCTACAAGGACTTGGAGTCCAGATCGCCGGAGAACGGAGCTGCGGACTTCATCGGCGACTCGGCGTCGGCGCATTGCGAGTCCACCTGCCACTAGAGATCACGGCCAGTCGGCTAGGTTAACCTGAATCGGGATCGGAAATAGGAAGACGTCATGTAATCAGCCGCTACATGTCTTCCAGGCCCATGGGCTACCTGCGTGCGTAACAGACTTTTGGGGGCCCCTGGATTTGGGGGGCCCGGGGCGGCCGCCCCCCCTGCCCCCCCTCAGGGCCGGCCCTGTGTCATCGAATAAGCTGAATATGTATGCTATGATAGACACCTGATGAGGTAAACAACTGATTCTTGTTCATGCCACTTCTGTTTTAGATGCTCAATGTGGTTACTGCATGAGTTTGTTATGTTCTTTATTCAAAGCATATTATTTTGCTTGGGAATGGCAGTTTAGGACATGCTTATCGCTGCAAGATTTTGAGCTCTTGCAACACTACAGTTTATATCTATGATGATGTGATACTACTATTTATATCTAATCAAGAGCTTGTGATTTGGAGTGTCATACCACTGCTTATCTCTAATCAAGTGCTTGCACTGATGAAAAATATATGTACTAGTTAAGATGAACAAGAAGAACACTGTGTGTGAAGGTCCTCTGGCAGGGTGTAGTATCTGTACTAGTCAGTCCATGTAGTACCATGTTTGAGACATGAGCTGACAACGATCTCAAATAGGGTGGTTGGTTGGTTACTTGACATTTGTGATGTAGATGATCACTTGCTAGCAGTCCTTTTTAGTGATGTTTGTGTTCGTAGCTCGGCTTAGTTGCAGAAAGTGTTGTTAGTTGATCTTTTAGCCTAGTGATGATCTTTTGCCTTGTCTGTGGCCTTAGTGTTATTTACAGCGCGCAAAAACTTGCAACCATAGTGGCAGACACACTTCTACAAGTGAACCAACCTGTTTGTTGTTGAGTTGTTTCTTGTTTGTAAGATGATGCTCAAGAAGAGCTGATGTTACTAGCAGTCCTTTGTTAGTGATCAGAGAACGAGTTGTCTATTGTTTCGTGTGTATTTCATGAAATCTCTGAAGATGTGTCGTGTCTCCATGTCTGGAGACCAACCAGGACGAGAGCAAGTGCCAGCACCAGTTCGACAACTACAAGGAGTGCAAGAAGAGATAGGTTCACCTTTGTTTCCCCAATTCTCTCTAGCCTTTTTCTGATGGTATATGATGGATGGCTTCCAATTGATGCGCCAATCTGTTTTCTGTCTTGTAACATGCGTTTGTTTCGTGCACTTGCTGAATGTTGAAGGGGGGTGTGGCTTGTGTCGGATAGCAAGTGCCAAACATGGAACTGAAACTTGTTTGTAGTGGACCTGGAGCTTAGTTCTTCAAGTATAACCTTTTAAAGAAAAAGTCAATGCGCCTTACTGTTAATTTTTTTTGTTTGGCCAACTGTTTTAAGCACTGTTTGATAGAGGCAAAGGTGTCCCGTCTTTCGATGAGATGGTGGCTATCGTTTGGATGAAGTAGACTTTGACGATCCGACTACGAACGTGTGTGGACGTCGCGCCTTAGCAATCGCTAAACCAACTCCGAGAGGTTATTGACCACGCCGGAGCACGATCAACCTGACCACGAAGGTCTGTTTCCTGCAGGCAAACGAAGAACAAGCAAGAAACTGAGATTGCAATCTGGATATTGCGAATTCAAGAGGAAAGCTTTATTGATCAAGTGGGGTTATGTGACGTCTTGGTCTCGTCGTTGAACACAAACGAAATACGCGAAGTTGCAGCTATGGCGAACTTTAATCTAAACAAAACCCAAAGTCTAAACGACGCCCTAAGGGCTGTATATATGGGGGAAAGAGGGGGAAATTTCGTGGCCCTTGGTGGAGGGGTCCGAAACCAACCCTAACTCTTGTTTCCCCACACATACGGACTCTAAA
This sequence comes from Secale cereale, assembly GCA_902687465.1. Lineage (NCBI taxonomy): Eukaryota > Viridiplantae > Streptophyta > Magnoliopsida > Poales > Poaceae > Secale > Secale cereale. The sequence goes on from LR738716.1 coordinate 194,343,735, forward strand.
AACAGCCTATACTCAAGTATTTCGAAATTACATGGGCCTGGCCCAATAATAAGGTGACGCAGCACCTATAATAGCCTCTGGACGAAATTTATGAAGTGGCATCTTGTATATTTCGTCCAAGGCTTCACGCACTCATTATGGTGGCTTCAAAGTCCTGAAATCATCACTTGTAACTCCATTCTTGCTCCCCTTGCGCATGCCATCATCTCCATGCTTGATCTTGCTCCAATGTTCATCCTTCTTGTCCAAGCTAGGCCCTTCATTTGTAAGCAAAACAAATGTATCCAATTTAGGCAGCATCATATTCTCATGAACATTAGATTCATTACCAAGAAACGAAAGTACCTGGTAATTTAATTGGCGTGCGCGAGCTCTAGTAATTGGTCATGTATATGTGTCAGTTGGAGCTGTGGGTGTAACCTTGTTAGTGATGTCCTCATCATCCTCCCCTTCTTGAATTGAAGTCGTCCTCGACGGAAGCTCATCTTCCTCACCCAAGTAAGGTTTCAAATCTGCAATGTTAAATGTGGGACTAACCCCAAAATCTGCAGGCAACTCAAGTTTATATGCATTATCATTTATTTTCTCTAACACCTTGAAAGGACCATCAGCACATGGCATTAGCTTTGACTTGCGCAAATTAGGAAACCTATCCTTACGCAAATGTAACCAAACAAGATCTCCAGGTGCAAAGACAACACATTTTCTACCCTTAACTCCAATAAGTTTATATTTAGCATTCATGCGCTCAATATTTTCCTTAGTTAACTCATGCATTTTTAAGATCAATTTAGCACGTTGTTTAGCATCAAAATTAACCTTCTCCGAAGATGGAAGAGGCAACAAATCAATAGGTGCACGAGGTAGGAAACCATAGACAATTACAAAAGGGCACATCTTAGTAGTAGAATGCAATGAACGATTATAAGCAAATTCAATATTAGGCAAGCATTCTTCCCACATTTTCTTATTATTCTTCAAAACAGCCCTAAGCATAGTAGACAAAGTTCTGTTGACTACTTCAGTTTGTCCATCAGTTTGGGGGTGACAAGTAGTACTAAAAAGCAGTTTAGTCCCCAACTTAGCCCATAAACATCTCCAAAAGTGGCTAAGAAATTTAGTATCACGATCTGAAACAATAGTATTTGGCACACCATGCAAGCGAATAATTTCACGAAAGAACAAATCAGCAACATTAGCAGCATCATCGCTTTTATGACATGGTATAAAGTGTGCCATCTTCGAGAACCTATCCACGACAACAAATATGCTATCCCTCCCCTTCTTTGTTCGAGGTAAACCCAAAACAAAGTCCATAGATATATCTTCCCAAGGAACACTAGGGACAGGCAAAGGCATATATAAACCATGAGGATTGAGTCGTGACTTAGCTTTTTGACATGTAGTGCAGCGACGAACAAAATGCTCAACATCCCGTCGCATCTTTGGCCAAAAGAAATGTGTAGCAAGTACGTCCTCCGTCTTCTACACTCCAAAGTGTCCCATTAATCCTCCTCCATGCGCCTCCTGCAACAACAAACGACGAACATAGCTAGCTGGAATGCATAGCTTGTTAGCACGAAACACAAATCCATCATTAACGACGAACTTGTTCCATGTTCTCCCTTCTTTGCTATTCTGCAATACATCTTTAAATTCAGCATCATGCACATATTGATCTTTGATGGTCTCCAAACCAAATATTTTAAAGTCAAGTTGTGAAAGCATAGTATAACGACGAGACAATGCATCAGCAATAACATTTTCTTTTCCCTTCTTGTGTTTAATAACATAAGGGCTATGAATTCAACCCATTTAGCATGTCTACGGTGCAGTTTTGCTTGACTTTTAATGTGCTTCAAAGATTCATGATCAGAATGTATAACAAATTCTTTGGGCCATAAATAATGTTGCCATTTTTCCAAAGTCCGAACAAGAGCATATAATTCCTTATCGTAAGTAGAATAATTCAGACTAGGCCCACTCAATTTTTCAGAAAAGTATGCAACAGGTTTACCATCTTGTAATAACACACCTCCTAACCCAATTCCACTAGCATCACATTCAAGCTCAAAAGTCTTATTAAAATCAGGAAGTTGGAGTAAAGGAGCATGTGTCAACTTATCTTTCAATACCGTGAATGCTTCTTCCTGTGCAGTACCCCAAACAAAAGGCACATCCTTCTTTGTAAGCTCATTGAGAGGTGCAGCAATGGTGCTGAAATCTCTCACAAAACGCCGATAGAATCCAGCGAGGCCAAGGAAACTCCTCACGTGTGTGACCGTTTTGGGCTGCGGCCAACTCTCAATAGCTTCAATCTTGGCTTTATCAACCTCAATTCCCTGTGGAGTAACAACATAGCCAAGAAAAGAGACTCGGTCGGTGCAAAAGGTGCGCTTTCCAAGGTTACCAAACAAACGTGCATCACGTAGAGCAATAAAAACAGCACGTAAATGTTCCAAATGTTCCTCCAAAGATCTGCTAAAAATCAATAGATCATCAAAGTATACTACCACAAATCGTCCAATGAAAGCACGTAAAACTTCATTCATTAATCTCATGAAAGTACTAGGTGCATTAGTTAACCCAAAAGGCATGACTAACCACTCATATAATCCAAACTTAGTTTTAAATGTTGTTTTCCATTCATCTCCCAATTTCATATGAATTTGATGGTATCCACTACGCAAATCAACTTTGGAGAAAATTGTAGAGCCACTCAATTCATCAAGCATATCATCTAGCCTAGGAATAGGATGACGATAACGAATAGTAATATTATTAATGCCTCTACAATCAACACACATACGCAATGTACCATCCTTTTTCGACACTAGAATAATAGGAACAGCACAAGGACTAAGGGATTCGCGTATATAACCTTTGTCGAGTAGCTCCTGTACTTGACGCATAATCTCCTTCGTCTCTTCTGGATTGGTACGGTATGGTGCCCGATTGGGTAGCGATGCACCGGGAATTAAGTCAATCTGATGCTCAATCCCTCGAATAGGTGGTAATCCCGGTGGCACGTCTTGTGGAAAGACGTCGGCGAACTCCTGCAAAATGTTAGTGACAGCAGGAGGCAAAGAGGAAGGCACGTCCTCGAATGAAAATAATGCCTCTTTGCACACAAAAGCATAACAAACAGATTTGCTAAAATCTAGCTCATCAATATCAGATTTGGTGGCAAATAAACATGCACTTTTCAATTTAATTTCAGAAGCAACAGTAGATGGTTTATTATTAGGCTTCATTTGTTGCTCAAATTCTTTTGCCACAATCTGATTTTCACTCTTATTTTTCTCCTGTTTTGCTTTATTAGCTCTATTAATATCATCTTTCAAAATGGAATCAGGAGTCATAGGAAGCAAAGTAATATTTTTATCCTTATGAACAAGAGTATACTGATTGTTTCTACCATGGTGTACAGAATTTTTATCAAATTACCATGGTCTACCAAGTAATAAGGAACATGCTTGCATAGGTACCACATCACAATCAACATAATCAGCATATGTAGAGATACTAAAATGCACACGAACTGTACGTGTTACCTTAACCTTGCCGCTGTTGTTGAACCATTGGATGTAGTAAGGATGTGGATGTGGTCTTGTGGTGAGAGATAGCTTCTCCACCATCTCCATGCTAGCCAAGTTGTTGCAACTCCCTCCATCTATGATCACGCAAACAGAACGTTCCTTCACAACTCCCTTTGTATGGAACAAATTATGCCTCTGATTTTGCTCAGCTTGTGTAACATGCACACTCAAAACACGTTGAGCAACTAAACATTCATACCTGTCAGCATCTTCAGGAGCCATGTATTGCGTCTCATGATCAGAATCGTCTCTGCTGTGTTCTTCACGTGTAATAAGAGCCAAAGTCTCCTCATCATAGTCACTAGCGGATTCATATCCACCATCCTCAGTAGCAATCATCACACGCTGAGATTCGCAATCTCTCGCAAAATGTCCTCTTCCTTTACAACGACGACAAATAGTATCACTGGTGTGCCCTGTTGATGCCATGGAAGAAGAAGAACTCTGTGCAGGCCCAATAGGTGTGCTCTTGGCAGATAATGGTGGTTGTGCGTGCTTCCTTGTATCACGGCTGGAGGTAACAGCTGATGGAGGTGTCGGTGCAGTAGAATGTGTGGAAGTAGAGGATGCACGCGGTGTCCATGATGAAGGTCGACCTGCAGAAAAGTTAGTCCGCGCCAATGCCTGTCGATCCTGCACTTCACGTTCAGCTTTACAAGCAAGATGGAATAAACGAGTGATATTAGTATAATCCTTATACTCTAGAATGGTCTGAATCTCTCTATTTAATCCACCCATAAAACGTGCAAGCATAGCTTCATTCTCCTCAACAATACCACATCTAATCAGGCCAGTTTGTAATTGCTGATAATATTCTTCTACAGAATTTTGTCCTTGTCTTAAGCGCTGCAGTTTTTGAAGTAATTCACGTTGATAATATGGTGGAACCCAACGAGTACGCATAGCAGTTTTCAAAGCAGCCCAAGTAGCTGGAATCGGATATAATCTACAATGTTCAGACCACCAAACACATGCAAAACTAGTGAAAGCACAAACAGCAGCAGGAACACGTCTCTCCTCGGGATAATGTAAACATGTAAAACGTTGTTCAGTTTCTAACTCCCAAGTAAGATATATATCAGGAACATATCTACCCTCAAATGGTGGAATATTCAATTTCAGTTTAGGAAGATGGTCATGTACCTCAGGTGGTGGTGCAGTCCTACCGTTGCGATGATATGCATGAGAACGACCTGGTGGTGGTGGTGCTGGTTGTTGCACGTAGTTCTGATTTTGGTCAACCTCATCCTCGTAATGGTCCTCCACCTCTGCAGTAGCAGCAAGAGCTACAGAAACATCAACAGCAGCACCAGAAGCTTGACCAGTCTCAAGGGGAACGCGCTGTGCTCGTCCCACTTAATTCCGAAGGCGACGTTGTTGTTGTTGTTATTGTTGTTGTTGTTGTAGAGGTGGGACAGCTGCGGTAGCCGGTGGTGGTGGAAAACGCGAAAGCAATTCAGCAAACTTGTTATCCAGCTTTGTTTCAAACGTCTTCTCCATGCCATCTATCTTCTCCATGGCCTCGTCCAATGTGTTTAGCACATCTTGCACGTGTACACTCATCATTTCCTGAAACTTATCATGAAGCTCCTTGTTCGTCAAGTTCTCCCAGTCAGTCTCGTCGACTTGTGATCCTGGCATGGTTAGCAGCAATAGAAACACACAAGAATATGATCCTACAGACTACTAACAAGTGGTGGTGGTGGCGGGTGTCACAAATCCGACAAGCAAATCTCAAATTCTTACCAGTTCTTACCCAGCAGCAGGTGGTGATCGGCAACCGTGGTAGTCAAAACTCTCAAAGCTTGGATAAAGCGATTACAAGGGAGAGTCAAACGCACGACGTAGATGTATGTGGAGCTGGGAAGGCTTATAAGATGGTAGCAAAAGTGGTCAGCAATAATCAATTCAGAGATGCAAAGGTGAATAAACGCTCAACGACGGTACTGTGCTGGTCCTAGGCTAGACCGTACTAGAGACGCGAGCCTAGAACACTAACAAAATCACGGCGCTGCACGTAATCAAGGGAAAAGCACACTCCGAATATATTTTTTTCGCCTCTTTTTTTTGCCTCTTTTTTCAAGCAAAACAAATGTATCCAATTTAGGCAGCATCATATTCTCATGAACATTAGATTCATTACCAAGAAACGAAAGTACCTGGTAATTTAATTGGCGTGCGCGAGCTCTAGTAATTGGTCCTGTATATGTGTCAATTGGAGCTGTGGGTGTAACCTTGTTAGTGATGTCCTCATCACTGTTGGTACGGCATGAACTGGACTTCTTGTGCCAAAATTTGTGAACTGCGTATTTTTACATTGAAAAAGACTTGTAAAGATGATGATTTTGCTAGTTTGCTGGGTTTTGTCTCCGACCATTGTGTCGTGATGATTTTGCATGTACCCCGAGAGGCCCTTGAGTTTGCTGGAATGTCGATTAACTTCTGTTTCGGTAAATTCGGGTACTCCATATGTCCTATTTTCAGCAAAGGTCATGCTGAAATTTTCCGTGAATTTTAGCATGACTTTGCTAAAAATAGGACATATGGGGTACTTGTGACTAATGCATGGGCCGGGGTATCTTAGTAGTTAATTAAGTAGGATCAACTGCCCCTTTATTCTTGCTGCATTAAACCATAGGCGGCAATAGAGCCAAGTGATTAGGCCCAACTTAGAATTCTCCTTCCCAGCTTAGCTTTTAGGATGCCTCGGTGTCGACAAACCATAAATTATAAAACCTTGGCTTTTAGGGTGCCTCGGTGTCGATAAAAACCGTAATGATGAAAGCTTAGGCTTTTAGGGTGCCTCGGCGTCGAAAAACCCTCAATGGTAAAAGCTTAGCTTTTAGGATGCCTCGGTGTCGACAAACCCTAAATGATGAGACCATGATCTTGTTCCTTGACAATAACCAACTTTTTGACCAAACTTTTTTCCTATTTAGAGAGAAACATGGCCAACAACGATGAGGCCGGGGGTTCGGGCGGGAAGGCATTCTGGGAGTTGTCCCAGGAGATGGAGGAACAACCTCACTTGTATGAGGACACCGCCTTCCCCACCGATCCTGAAACTACCACTGATAGTGCCGCCGAGGATGACCCCACTGATGGTGCCGTCGGGGATGACACCACTGATGGTGCCGCCGAGGATGCCACCACTGATGATGGCGGCGCACGCACAGATGGCAGCCAACCGAAGAGGCAACGGAAGGACCGGCGCCCGACCGTGCTCCGCACCGTCAAGGAGGAATTTACTGAAGTGGACTCCGACGGGAATCCAACGGCGCCTGAACGAATAGTCAAGGGGTACTCGCTTCAGCTCGGGTGCATTCTCCGGAGCACCGTCTCAATCAACACCGAGAACCTGAGGCATCCTGATCGAGGGAATTTGCGCAACCTCCTCTTCACGAAGCTGCACGAACGATACAAGTTCCCCACTGAATTTGAAAACACAAGCCTCAAAGGGAATAAAGTGAACAATACTGCCCTCACGAGGATGAGCACGGCCCTGTCTACTTGGAAAAGCAATGTGAAGAGAATGATCGAGAAAGGTGAGAGTTATGAGAAGATCAAGGAGAAAAATCCTTCGATCACCGAAGATGACTACAACGACTTCAAGATCAAGTGCTCGAGCACCGCAACCTCCGAATCAAGTCAGTGGGGGAAAGAAATGCGGGAGCTGAACTTAGGGGAACACACACTCGGTCCCGGCGGTTACAGAGTGGCGGAGCCTATATGGGACAAGAAGGAGGCGGACCGTGCCGAGCAAGGCCTACCGCCCCTCTTCGATAAATACGGTGACAAGCACACCATGAACTTTGTCAGGGCCCGGTACAAGAAGGACCCGAAAACAAAGGAGCTTACCACGAATCCGAAGACCAGGGCGCTTGAGCTTGTTCTGGTAAGGAATACACCCCCGCGTAATTAGCTCCATATGGTTGCATTCTAATTAATGAAGCCAAATTGCTAAATGGTTCACATTCCTTCCGCACGCGACTGAAAGCAGTAGCGCGGGGTCGACTAAGAGCACCCCTTGGGACACCACTCTAAATAGGGCGTTGAATGTAATGAAGAAAAAGGATAAGCTCAGTAAGCTGACGTCAGCTGGTCGTGTGGCCGGCAAAGGCTTGTCCACAAAATGGTCGTCATACTATAACGCTGGTGGGCGAAAGGAGAAAAATACCAGCTCGGAAAGCCAGTCGCGCGAGGTTCAAGAACTCAAGGCACAGGTGGCGCGGATTCCGGAGATTGTCCAAGAGCAAGTGCAACAACAACTCGGAGCGACGATCACCGCCATTGTGCCTACCTTGATCGAGGGGTTGCAGGCGTAGATTGCGGGCGGCCAACAGGGGCCGCCCCCGATTCCCAGCTTCACGGCTAGCAACTCGCAGAACGCGATGGCGGGGCCATTGGTGTCTCCGGCGGAGGCGGCATTGGTGTTTCCGACGCCGGCACGGGAGCTTAATGCACCCAGGTGTACGCCGGCCGACACCTCTGCAGCAAGCGGCCCCTCCGTCAACTGCACGCCCGCCCTTGGCGGTGCCTCGACATTAGCCGAGCTCGACACCATCATCACGGTAACTAATTAAGCCTCTCTCGGCCGAGGACTTCATCTCCTTGCCTTTGACTGGGCATCCCTGACGCCCTACATGTTTTCGCAGGGCGCCGCCGACGTTCCGTGCACTCTCCTGCACTTAGTGAACAACGAGTTGGTCGATGTCGCCAAGGGAAAAATCGTTCAACCGGGCAACCCCGTGTTCCACGGTACTAGGATGCCACCCAACTTGTATAGGGTTCAACTGGTTCGGGTGCTGCCAGGCTGCGACGAGTTGTTACCTCCGATTCGACCCGTCGGGGCCGACGAAGATGACGTGATGACCCTCAACGCCTACCTGAGCTGGCCCCTGCTTTGGCCGAAGAGCCAGATTCGTTTGGGGGTGGGGGACACCACCCCAAAGACAACACCGCCAGTCGTGCCGGCGCCAAGTCGGCCCTATGGCAAGACCGCCGCAACGGTGCCGGACATCCCTATGCCACTGGATCCAAACATGCATATGGCACAGGATCCGAACGACGACGATACATTTGCCAACGTCGATCAGTACTTTGCCGATCATGGGTACGGTGGCGACTTCATGGGGCCTCCTTCTCAAGAACCCAACCCTACAAAAGACGTGCGCGATCTAGCTGGTACCGCGGAGAAACCAAGTTGCAACAGGCGTCGTCTGCCGTTCAGTTCTCAGGAGACGCCTCCAGCTGCCAACTTCACCGAGCCTCAGATAGGCGAGGTGCGAAATATTATCAGCCCCAACACACTCAAGAAGGCGGTCTGTGAGCAGAACTCGGTCCCATTACAGGAGAAGAAGAAGGCACGCAAGAGAAAGACTAACAAGGGTGCGAGCCAACCGGCACCGAGTACGATCCGTGCTCAGGACGGGCCACCTTCACATGAGGATGTAATGAGGAGGGTGCATGTGGCGGGTAGGCCGATGCTACCGAGAAATATGCTCGATGCTGCAACCGGTGCTATGCGGAGTCTGCATGACAGTGTTCTTTCTTTGGAGAAGCGGCGTCTCAGAGAGAAGGATGTGGCATACCCGGTTTTCGTGGCCAAGGTGCCAGAGGGCAAGAGCTTTGTGGATAACTCCATCGGGGGTACGATTGTCCTGTGGTTTGATGACATCTACACTATGTTGAACCTTCATTCGCTGCACTACACCTTCGTTCGGCTATTTTTGCTGAGTATGGAGATGTGGATCATTCGCGACAAGACCCCGGACATCGTGATAGTCGACCCCTTTGATAGAGGCAAAGGTGTCCCGATCTTTCGATGAGATGGTAACTATCGATTTGGTGGAGACGACTTTGACGATCCGACTACAAACGTGCACGACGTTGCGCCTTAGCAATCGCTAAACCAATCTCCAGGGGTTACTGACGATGCCAGAAGCACGATCAACCTGACCACGAAGGTCTATTCCTGCATGCAATCGAAGAACAAGCAAGAATATGATAAAGCAATCTGAATATTGCAAATATAAATGATGTATTGATAAAGGTGGGGATCCGTAAGCGGTCTTGGTCTGGTCGTTGGACACAAACGAAGTACACGAAGTTGCAATGGCTAACTTTTGACTAAACAAATCCCTAAGAAAAAGCTACTAGATGGATCTACTTATATAGGAGCAAGGGGTGGCGGCCAAGGAGGTGGAAGGACGTCCCAAGGCAGCCTAAAACTAACCCTAGGTCGTACAAGTCTCATGGGCCCAAGTGGAGGTGATGTAACACCTTTGGACTTGTAGTTTGACTCGGATTCTGCTGCAGCGTCAGATTGTTTCGTCGAGATCTCAATGCTCCGGACGAATTTGAAGGTGATTCCAATTGGGTTGGAAAGTTTATGAAATCTAGTTTCCAACAAAAAAAGAATCACCCAATTCGGAGTCCGTATGAAGGAGTTCTTGCCGTTTTGAGTCAGGTATGTCTGTGCAGTCCGAATCTGGATGCAGAACGTGAGAGACTTGGACTCTATCTTCTCTTGGCCCAAAAGTGACGTGAGAGAACTTTTTGAACAGCCCCTAAACTTCTCTTTTTCCCTTATCTTCATATGTGAATTGTACAAATGTCCCATGCACCTGGAATTAGACATGGCACAAAAGTCTGTGAAGTATTTTTGTTCTGGATAACATAAATAAATTGTTGCATAGTTTGCATTAGAAATCACCTCACAAATATACATGTATGCAATATTTTTGGTCGTATCCAAAGTAGTCATGTCCTCATCATCCTCCCTTTTTTGAAAATAAAGCCGTCCTCGGCGTTGCTTAATCTGAAATGTGGGTAAGAAAATAGACAAGGTGTACATGTTGTATATGTATATGTCATCCATTTATACTTTCCTTAATTTTCTCACATATGACACATGTATAGATGAGTAACTTTCGTAGTTCATAAAATATAACGCCAAAATATTATCACAAGAAGTAGAAGGCATGAAAATATTGCAACTCAATTTGCACATATAAGTGAAGCTCTTAATCGTTACAAAAGATTGGCAATGCTCATCATTAAACCATCCCAACCTTGATGAACCATCACCAAGATTAGAGGTCATATCAAAAAGATTAAACATAGGCACAACTATTTTCACACGTATTTGATCCAAATCTGATTTATTCCCTGATTCAAATGGTTCTTTTGCATCAATAGTTAATTCAATTGGTTCACTCACAATTGTTTGATCGCATGGCAAAGTCAAATCACGAACATATTCCTCTAAAATAGTTGGTGTGATCAAAGTAGTGGATAGCTCATCGCATGGTTCATTTAAATTGACAAGGCATTCACCATACTCATGTGGAGGTGGAAGATCGGTACCTTTGTCATTACCTCTTATGATCAACTCAGATGATGTAGGCACTGTCGGAGGTGATGTGTCACATGGTGGAGGTGATGTAGTCCTCACAACAACGGATGTGTGTGTCATAGTACGCCTAGTAGTGGAAGGAACAACCGTATCATTTCTTGGAATGTGCACCTGGCGCTTATTCTCCTTATGGACAATACGTCGTTTTATTTCCTGTTCAGCACTACAAGCAAGACGAAACAAATGGTCCATAGGATAACACTCTTCATGAATTAGTAACTCCTGAATATCACGATTTAATCCTGCCCAAAATCTATCCATAAAATCGTCTTCACTTTCTTGTAAAGAGGAATGTAACAAGGTAGTTTGTAAATCATCATAATATTTCGTTACGGTGTCACTACCTTGTTTTAAATGTTGCAACTTTGTAAGCATGTCACGAGTATAATAAGCAGGGACGAATGTATGTCGCATGGCAACTTTCAAATCAATCCAAGTAGTAGGTATATAATTAGGGTGTAACCGACAATATTCACTCCACCAAACTAAAACATAACCAGTGAAAGAACCAACCGCAACCTTAACTTTTTTACGTTCATCAAAACTATGGGAAGCAAATATATTATTTATGTCAAACTCCCATTCAATATATAAAGCAGGTCTAAAACGGCCATTAAACGGTGGTATAGAAACATTAACCTGATCATGTGCATTTGGATGTTTGTGCACCTCTCGTGATGGTTGTGGTATGTCCTTAGGTGGTGGCACATCTCCCGCGATCGACAAAGCCCATGAGTTGACTCTGGATCCTGTCATGATTAGTAGAACAAAGAAACAAAATTCGAGAATAATGTTCCTATGAACTACTAGGATGTGGTGGTAAAGCGCTCACAGTAAAGCAAATATCAATATCTTACAAGTTCTTACCATGCAGCAACTGGTGATAGGCAACCAGCGGTGTCAAATAACTCCAAAGATTGAGTAAAGCGATTGCCAGGTGAACATACGTAACACGGTGTAGAAATATGTGGAGCTGGGTTGGCTTTATATGGTAGCAAAAGATTAGCAATAATCAATTCAGAGATGCAATGTTGAATAAACGCTCAACGACGGTACTGTGCTGGTCCTAGGCTAGACCGGACTAGAGACGCGAGCCTAGAACACTAATGATGTCACGGTGTAGCACAACTAGCATCAATAAAGGATACGAATTAGCTCTGGACAGCAAGATATAAGTGAAGATCACAACGGCAGTAAAGATAATGATGAAAACAACTGCCAAGCAGAATATACAACAACACTCTCTCCAACTTTCTTTTCCTTCTTTTTCTTTTTTTCTTTTTTTTTCTAACACTTTTTTTTTCTTTTTCTTTCTCTCCTCTTTTTTTTTTACTTTTTTTTTCTCTGTCTTTTTTTTTCTTTCTCCCTCTTTCCAAGACAAACTAGATAAGATGCAGATTGGATCAAGCAAAGATGCAAACGACTTCAACTATGATTGTGAAAATGAACGATGGGTTGCACGAGGTGGAAATTGATGGATGAGGTGGTGGACAGCGGAAGGGATAACGATGCAGCGGCGACGTGACTAATGTGAACAGAACTCGAAACTCTAACGAACTACACACTAAGACCAGCAACTCGACACGACGATGCAACCGATAATTCAATAATGCAAACAATGAAAAGAAAATTGCAAAGGCTCAGACTGGCTTGGACAAAGGATGAATAGATCTAACTTTTTTTTTGTGGCTTTTCCTTGGACAATAGGTAAGAAAATAAATCTAATCTAGGAATAACTGGAAATTCTCACCGAGCAACCTGAAAACTGATACCACTTGATACCACTTGATAGAGGCAAAGGTGTCCCGATCTTTCGATGAGATGGTAACTATCGATTTGGTGGAGACGACTTTGACGATCCGACTACAAACGTGCACGACGTTGCGCCTTAGCAATCGCTAAACCAATCTCCAGGGGTTACTGACGATGCCAGAAGCACGATCAACCTGACCACGAAGGTCTATTCCTGCATGCAATCGAAGAACAAGCAAGAATATGATAAAGCAATCTGAATATTGCAAATATAAATGATGTATTGATAAAGGTGGGGATCCGTAAGCGGTCTTGGTCTGGTCGTTGGACACAAACGAAGTACACGAAGTTGCAATGGCTAACTTTTGACTAAACAAATCCCTAAGAAAAAGCTACTAGATGGATCTACTTATATAGGAGCAAGGGGTGGCGGCCAAGGAGGTGGAAGGACGTCCCAAGGCAGCCTAAAACTAACCCTAGGTCATACAAGGCTCATGGGCCCAAGTGGAGGTGATGTAACACCTTTGGACTTGTAGTTTGACTCGGATTCTGCTGCAGCGTCAGATTGTTTCGTCGAGATCTCAATGCTCCGGACGAATTTGAAGGTGATTCCAATTGGGTTGGAAAGTGTATGAAATCTAGTTTCCAACAAAAAAAGAATCACCCAATTCGGAGTCCGTATGAAGGAGTTCTTGCCGTTTTGAGTCAGGTATGTCTGTGCAGTCCGAATCTGGATGCAGAACGTGAGAGACTTGGACTCTATCTTCTCTTGGCCCAAAAGTGACGTGAGAGAACTTTTTGAACAGCCCCTAAACTTCTCTTTTTCCCTTATCTTCATATGTGAATTGTACAAATGTCCCATGCACCTGGAATTAGACATGGCACAAAAGTCTGTGAAGTATTTTTGTTCTGGATAACATAAATAAATTGTTGCATAGTTTGCATTAGAAATCACCTCACAAATATACATGTATGCAATATTTTTGGTCGTATCCAAGGTAGTCATGTCCTCATCACCCTTCTACATGTGTGCCAAGATCTTGGGCAGCGCTGGGGACCGGCAAGTCGCGAGTTCTTACCTCGAAGGCATCATTCTGGCAAACCGAGATAAGGATAACTTCCTCGTGCCTTACTTTCCCGAGTAAGTCCTCCCCTCAACCGCCCCGTAACATATGAATTCTTAGATTTCGATCGTTTTTCTTTTAACATTCCGTGTTTTCTGCAGTGACACACATTGCACGCTCATCCTCCTAAGCCCCAAATATTCCATGGCCACGTATGTCGACTCGGACCGTCAGTCGAACGTAGACTACACAAATGTCAAGAAGGTTCTTGATGATGTTCTCCCCGGCTACGCCAAATCTGGAGGCACCTTCACCAGGCCTATTCGTAAGTACGGCAAGCACATGTTCTCCCACATTACGACGTTCTGCTGCGTCAAGCAGTCGCCTGGCAGTCAGAAGGGTGCCTACTACGCCATCCGTCACATGCGGGCGATTGTACGGGACCATCATCAACTTCTGCTACTGAGTAAACTCAAAGATTGGGCAGCGAGCGTGTCGGCAATCCAGGACGCGGACATCAGACAAGAATTCTTTCGCATCCTGTCGGAGTTTGCGGAAATCATCCATCAAGATGTCGTTTGTACCTCGGGGCAGTTCTACCTCAGAAATCAACCGTCCAACAGTGACATCGACACAATGCTACAAATGCAGGCTGACAACGCCCGCGATTTCATGACTCCCACGATAGACGGCGGCTTCATCCATGCTCCGGTCCCTTGAGTCGAGTCGAAAGTAGTGATGTCGTGTCTAGTTCTGAAACATCGATTGGCTCATGTTGTAATTAAACTTTAATGAACTTGTAGTATGTCTCTTTGGTTTCGACTGTCGTTCAACTTAGATGTGATCGATGCTATTAATGTCTTGCTTTTCTCTTCCTATCGTTCTGTTGCATACTTATATATTGCTTATGTATTGTCTGTGAATTGGTACTAACGTTTCGTTTGGCTAGTGCATAGTGATGCTGTCGTATGTCGTGTACAAGGGTAAGGTTCCCGGATTCTACGACGACTGGGAGGAGTGTCGGAGACAGGTTCACCGATTCAGCGGTAACAGTTACAAAGGGTACACCACTAGGGCCGAGGCGGAATCTAGATACGCCCGCTATCTAGCGGGAGAGGGGAGGGAGCGTTGGAGGAACCGGATGAAGACGAGTTTCATCGTGATGATGCTCGTCGTGATGAACGCAACTCTCTTCTATGTGATGGTAGTTTAGATGATCGATATCGACTTGTAATGTGAAGACAAACTTGCTACTCACGGTTGATAACCCTCAACCGTAAGGGATCGAGATAGTCTTCACGGGTAAGAATAACCCAATTTATTGATTCGACACACGGGGAGCCAAAGAGTATTTATAAGCTTTGACAGTTGAGTTGTCAATTCAACCGCACCTGAAATATACTTACTTGCAACAAAAGATAAGTGGTAACAGTGATATGATAGTGATAATAGTGATAGTAAAAGTAAACAGCAAAAAGTAAATAGTGAAGGTAAATGGCAAAAGTAGCAACTAGTGACAAGCAGAGTTTAAAACACTGTAGGCTAGGGAGATGGATGGTTGGGCGCTGCATGGATGAGATAGATTCTAACTTGGGGCACGGCACACGGAAAAGTAATGATCATCTAGGAAAATATCAAACATTAGGCATGTATCCCGTAGGTAGTTGTACGTGCTTGCAATAAGAACTTGCACAACATCTTTTGTCCTACCATCCCGCTATGAACGGGGCCAAAAGGAACTTATGGAGATTAAGGTGCTCCTGTCAAAGAGCACCGGAACAAAGCAATGAACTCAATGGATACATGTAATCCTCAAACTACGGACCATCCCCTTTGGTGTCCCAAGCTGTCACTTTTGGGATCGCCGGTTCCGAACCGTAATAGGTGCAAACAACTCATAGATAGGATCACGAACACAAATATATTCATGCAAACACATATGGTTCAGATCTGAGATCATGGCACTCGGGCCCTAAGTGTCAAGCATTAAGAATAACAAGTTGAAGCAAAGATGATAAACACCATAGTAGATGATAGGCAACATGCCCCCAACGATCTGACAAACTATTACATGATCTAACTCATCCAATCCCTACCATCCCCTTCGCCTACAGCAGGGGAATTACTCACACATGGAGGGAGAAGTCATGGAGGGATGATGGAGTGGTGATGATGATGACGATGGCGACGATCTCCCCTCTCCGGAGGCCAATTCAGCCTCCAGATTAGCCCTCGCGAGGAAGAACAGAGGGTGGCGGCGGCTCCGCGACGGAAAACTGCGAAAAGAACTTCTGATCTGGGGTTTTCGCGTCGTGAGTAAAAATACGAGGCAAATTAGGGCACCAGAGGGTGTGGGCCCCACCCAGGCGACCCCCCGGCGCGGCCCAGGGGGGCGCGCCCACAGGGCGCCTGGGCACCCCCTGGCCCCCCTCTGGCCCCTGGTTCCTTCGGGTGCGTGGATTTTCTGTGATTTTTCGTGGATTTTTCTGAGATACCTAAAAATTCGTTTTCCTGCACACAATAAAACCATACAGGCAGCTCTGCTGAAAACAGCGTCACTCCGGGTTAGTTTAGTTCAAATCATGCAAGAATGAGGTCAAAACAATATCAAAAGTGTTTGGAAAAGTAGATACGTTTGAGACGTATCAACTCCCCCAAGCTTAGCATATTGCTTATCCTCAAGCAATTCAATTCAACGAACTGGACGCGACAAAGAAAACTTTGACAAACTCTTTTGCTTCATTAGATGTATATAAGCATGTACTACGAAAAGAGTCTAGCAAGTATTAAAACAGTACTATGAGGACAATGCAAGGAGCAATCCTTCTTTCAAGTGACTAGTCACAAATACTTAAAAGTAAATAATATACTACTGAAAATCAAGACAAGATTACATTGCACATAGCTTGAGCATACTAGGGTGGTATCTCGCTAGTCTCCATGAGTGAAGCAAAACATAAATGCAGGAACTCCTCCAGAGTTTTAAAGGAGACTAGAACTAAGAATTTCAGAATAAATCATATCACAAGTATGCAGAAGACAATGCAATACTTTGGGACAATGCACATTACACTCAGAATGACAATTATGCTCTCCTAGTTAGTGCTTTGAAGAAAGAAGGTGAAGACTCTCGAACCGTGGCTTTTGTTGGCAAAGTTGAAAACCCGTGATCGGAAACAAAAACTAAACATGTACCAGAGCTCTTGGTTTTTAGAAACAGAGGTAAAAACGTTTTTGAGAGGTGCATATTTCGTCAACGAATGCTAGTAGATAACTCAGTCACTTTTTGAGTGGACAAGTCTCGAGGAACGGCTCCCGCATGAGGACGATCACATCCTCTTAATCTCCTTTGTTTATCACTACCAAAGTTTTCTGATTTCTCATGAACAAAGCGTGAAGGAGGGTTTGTTTGTTATATTATCTTTTTGAGCCGGGCGCACTCGATGCCAGTTCCTTCTCATATTAAGGGTTTGCACATTAGACATGCAATCCAGGGGTGAAACTTGTCCAACTTAAAAAGATCATGAATTAACTACTACTTCCTCATGAGCTAAAACATAGGCACAAAAAGAGAAATGATTTTGATTAATTTCGAGATGGTACACGAAAGTCTTCGTTAGGAATGGCAGGTAAATACCATGTATAGGAAGGTATAGTGGACTCATATGGCATAACTGGTTTTAAGGATTTTGGATGCACAAGCAGTCAGTCCGCTTAGTACAGGTGGAAGTTTAGCAAAAGACTGGGAAGCGACCAACTAGAGAGCAATAACGGTCATAATCATGCAGAGCGACAAAGCAACATTGAATCGGGCATGAAAGTGATATAACTATTCTGAAACTCAAAGATCATCAAGGCAGAGTAGACTTTTTAGTCTTAACATGTGTAAGCATGTGCCAAGTCAATCCAAAAATTCTCTAAAGGGAAATACCACCTTAGTATACCAGACTATGAACAGTGCAATGCCTGTAGATCATTTCAATAACACATTATATACTCTAGTTATTCGAGACTAGCCACAAGGAAAGCATGAACCACCGAAAGAGCATTGTAAACATAGCACTATGTCGCTACAAGCTGGTCTCTAGATCATAAGTACAAGCATATGTACAAAAGTAGAAACAAAAAGAGTTCATACCGGTCTTCCTTGTTGCTTCCCTTCAGTCGATCTTCGTCATTACTGCTTGTCACTTGCACGATCGAACGTAGGAAATATAATTAAATGCCATCACGGACTCGAGCTGAACTCTGAAAACAAAGCAAACTAAAGAGAGAAAGGAAATCTTTTTGGATTTTTCAAAGGTTGAATAAAAGCAAAAGAAAGAGAAAATCTTTTTGTTGTTTTTGCAAAGAGAGAAATAAAGAAGAACGGGCAAAAACTTCGAAAAGATCAAAGTGAATAAAACGGATAATACAATGGAAAAGTAAGAGGGGCACGTACTCCCCCAAGCTTAGGCTTTTGGCCTAAGTTGGTAGCAGCTACTGCCCCCAGGAGCCTCCTGCTCCGGGGGTATGGTGGTGAGTCCAAGGGTCGTAGAAGGATGCTGGCGCGCACACCGAACTCCTCGGAGTCTCCCACGAGGAAGGTTCCGAGCGCCAAACAGAGGAAGAACCTTCACCAAACTCGGTGGCGGTCTCTTCCTGAAAATGTGGTAACTCACCGTGCTTCTCCTCGTCGGGCACAACCCCCTCCATGGTGTTATGAAACTGATGCTGGACCATGAACTCATCGAACTGGACAACATCAAAGGACCATCCGTTCCTGTGAGAAAAATCAAACAAAAGAGGTGCAGGTAGACGGATCTCGCGTTCCGCGGTAATTCCGCAAGATATAAACAAGATTATCAAGCTCAGAACCCATGGTGACAAACTTATGCCTTTTCATAGCAGCAAGATCAAAGCTTAAATAAGTAAAAGGATTACCATCAGGGTGTGGGGTGCCTCCAAGATGTTTTAAGATAAGTGTGGCATAAACGCCACCATATAAGTCCCCCTTGTTACCGTTCATAGCAAGGCGTCGAGCAATTAAGGCACCCAGATTATAATCAGACCTCCCTGAGAGGGCTGCTGCCAGGATAGCAATATCCGGAGCAGAAATGATGCTCGTGTTGTCACGAGCTAACACCCCTCTGGCAATACAATATGCAAAATACCTGAGGTGAGGAAATAAGATGCTGGAGATCTTCGACCGATGAATATCCCTCGTACCCATGCTGCAGAGAGAGTTGATGACGGTTTTCAGCTCGGAGGGCTGAGTGGCCATCCTAGCCGTCCTCCCAACGTTCGGCACACCTATTATTTCACAAAAATTTCCCAAAGTCATGGTGATAAGATCATTGTAAATTTTAAACTCAATAGCACCTGAATCAGGATTATATCTAAAACTGTTAATGAAACTGGAGGTGAGTTTTTGATACTGGGTAACACGGCTCGTGACGAGTCGTGTCAAACCTGCATTAGCACAAAGATTATAAAACTCATCCTTGATTCCCGCAGCTTCGAGGAATTCATCACATGGAAATGTCATCGCACGTGCTGGACTTGTGTCTTCCAACAACTCCAGGGGCACATGATCTTCATTATAGCTCACCCTAGCAGTCGATGGTGAAGCTGCGGCTCTAGTAACTCGATCGGAGTGTGCGGGCCTCCTCTTCTCAAGCCACCCTTTTGCCCTTCCTAACAAACTCATTTCTGATTTTTTTTTGCAATTTACAAAAATGAGGATTAAAACAAGATGAGTTAAGGCAGACTACTCAACTCACTTGCCCAAGGCATAAACTTGCATCAAAACTTGGAAAATAACTTTCTACACATGCATGCAAGCTCATCTCTACAGCACCAAGAACTACTAAATACTCACAAATGAGGCCACCAATCAAAAATCTAATTGGAGGGGTGGAGGAGTCACATACCAGGGAGTATTTGCTCAAAATTTCAGCTCAAATGAGGGGCTGTAGAGAGAGATCGAAGAATCGCCTCCAAGAACAGCAAGAACACAAGAACAAGTGCAGAACTCGCGTTTTTTGGAGAAAGAGAGAGAGAGGGGAAGAAGACATACCTGGAGGGGGGGTCCTGTGGGCCCCAGGCGCCCTGTGGGCGCGGCCAGGGGCTGGGCCGCGCCAGCTGGCCGCCTGGGCCACTGGTGGGTCCCCCTGGCTCGCCCCAGGTCCCTCTGGGTCTCTTCCGTCGTGGAAATTTTTATTTAAATTTTTCTGGAATTTTTCTGAAAACTTCACTGTTGAAATTTTTTCGAAGTTCAAAAAGTTGCGGAACTCTCTGAAAACTTGAAGTAGTGAGTAGTATTGTGAAGCTTCAAAACATAAATACTTGGTACAACAAGTAGGACAAAAACTAAAAACAAATGAAAACATAACAAGCTCAACTTTTTATCTATATAAAACATGTTTACTAGTAAGGTTGATCAAGTCCTACCAACAAACAGGCGATATATAGAGCAAAAAGTCTCACCTCCTACGAAGTAGTTACTAAACCTTTAATTTGATGGACATTGTCCCCACCATGATAGTTTTATATTTGTGAGGCACATGTAGTGGACAGTCCCATTCTCCAATTTTCACGGTCTCGATATTCTCTATAGAGTTGAGGGCATGCCTCCTGTCGATCTTCTTCGGAAAATATACCGTGTGTTCTTTATCATTCACATGGAAGGTAACCTTCCCTTTATTGCAATCAATAATAGCACCTGCGGTGTTAAGGAAAGGTCTACCAAGAATAATGGACATGCTCCCATCCTCGGGCATGTCAAGCACAACAAAATCAGTAAGAATTAAACAATTAGCAACCTCTACGGGAACATCCTCACAAATACCTATCGGAACAGCGGTTGACTTGTCAGCCATCTGAAGGGAGATATCTGTAGGAATTAGTTTCTCTAAACAAAGCCTATCGTAAAGAGAGAGAGGCATAACACTCACTCCTGCTCCAAGATCACATAAAGCAGTTTTGACATAATTATTCATTATGGAGCAAGGAATGGTGGGTATACCTGGATCACCCAGCTTCTCAGGAATCTTGCCACTAAAAGAGTACTTAGCAAGCATAGTAGATATTGCATCATTAGGAACTTTTCTTTTATTAGTGACAATATCTTTCATATATTTTGAATAAGGAAGTAACTTAATAGCATCAGTCAAAGGGATTTGAAGAAAAAGAGGTTTAATCCACTCACAAAACTTATTGTAATGCTCTTCTTCTTTAGATTTGATGGACTTACCTGGAAAGGGCATAGGTTTCTGTACCCATGGTTCTCTTTTTTCCCATGTTTTCTTGCGGTGAAGTCTTCTTTAGTGTACCTCTTACGTTTGTCAGGTGCTTCTTCCTCTCGAACTTCAGGCGGATCATTCTTCTCACTATCCTTACCTTCAGGTTCAGCACCGTCTTCAGTCTCAGCATCGGATATAGATACACTGTTGGGATCAACAGCTGGCTTTTCATCTGCAATAGGATCATTAGAATTGTCAGTCTCCTTATGTTTCTTCTTTTTCTTTGGAGAGCCAACAATTTCTTCTTCCTGCATTTGAGAATCCTGCTCGATTCTCTTCGGATGTCCTTCTGGATAGAGAGGATCTTGAGTGCTAGTTCCTCCTCGGGTCTTAATCCCGAAAGCCTACAAATTATCTTGTTTGGCATTGTTAGCAAGCAGATTTCTTTGCACATTAGAAATTTGGTCAAGCTGAGTTTGAACCATATGAAAATGCTTCACAAGACATTGAACATCATTAGCTGTTCTATCTAAAACATCAAGCAGTTTTTTGATAGCAAGAGAATTATCATGCAATTAACTTTGTATCCTCTCATTAAAATGGTTTTGTTTCATAATAAAATTATCAAACTCATCTAAACATTGATCAGGAGGCTTACCATGAGGGATGTCACTTGCGTTGAAATCTAAAAGAGAGTGTACCTCTACCATAGGAGGGTGAGTAGTAGGCTCACACAACTTCTCAATAGGGGGTAGATTCTTCACGTCTTCAGCTTTAATACCTTTCTCTTTAATAGACTTCTTTGCTTCTCGCATATCTTCGGGGCTTAGAACAAATATGCCCCTCTTCTTTGGTGGTGGAGGTGGTTCAGGGACGGACCAATCTTCATGGTTTTTGGCAATCCTGCCCATCAAATCCTCCGCATCGTCCGGTGTTCTTTTCCTGAAAACACAACCAGCACAACCGTCCAAATAGGACCTGGATTCATCCGTTAGACCAGCATAGAATATATCGATTAATTCATTCTTAGGAATTTTATGTCCTGGTCTAGCCCGAATCAGACCGCAGTACCTCCCCCAAGCTTTAGGGAGGGACTCATCCTGCAACTGTTTAAAGTTATAAATTCTTTGTAAAGCAGCATGTTGCATGTGAGCAGGAAAGTACTTATCAACAAAAGAGTGAGCTAAGTCTTGAGGACTCTTAATGGAACCGCATGGGAGTGAATCATACCATGCTTTAGCACCTTCCTTCAAGGAGAAAGGAAGAAGCTTGGTGATATAAAAGTATCGTATATTCTCATCTGTGGTAAACAGGCCACCTAACTCATCGAGTTTAGTCAGGTGTGCAATAGCATCATCATTTTCTCTGCCATAAAAGGGGTCAGCTTCAACCATAGGTATAAGTGAAAGATCAACAGAGAAATCATAATCAGGATCATCAATGCATATAGGAGATGTAGCAAATTCAGGGTCAGGAATGGTTTTGTTCTTCAAAGAGTGTTTTTCAAATAGTTTCTTAATAACTTCAGGGTCAGAGCCAGAAAACTCTGTCAGTTCCCTGCATAAATCTTCATCAAGCATATAGTAATCATCATCAAGGAGCCTCTCTTTGAGTTTACTCAAATCAGGATAATCATAAGTTTCACCAATAGGGTAGCGAGTAACAGGAAGTTCAATTCCAGACTTTTTAGCAGCAGCAGCAATTTGTTTCTCAAGAGTATAACCAAGCGAACTAATATCATCAAAAGTAGTAGAGGCATCATCAAGAGTATCGGACATAGTAATAGATTCAGTAGGAGCATCATGTGGTGGTGGTGAGGCAAACTTACTCATAACAGAAGGTGAATCAAGCGTAGCACTAGTGCTTAGAGCAGTACCTCTTCTTGTAGTGGATAGTAAGATCGGAACCTTGGGGTCTCCTTTCTTACCCATAGTGGATGAAGTGCAGCAGGTAGGATACCTCAAGTAGACTTGTAAATATTGCTATTCTCCCCGGCAACGGCGCCAGAAAATGGTACTTGATAACCCTCAACCGTAAGGGATCGAGATAGTCTTCGCGGGTAAGAATAACCCAATTTATTGATTCGACACACGGGGAGCCAAAGAGTATTTATAAGCTTTGACAGTTGAGTTGTCAATTCAACCGCACCTGAAATATACTTACTTGCAACAAAAGATAAGTGGTAACAGTGATATGATAGTGATAATAGTGATAGTAAAAGTAAACAGCAAAAAGTAAATAGTGAAGGTAAATGGCAAAAGTAGCAACTAGTGACAAGCAGGGTTTAAAACACTGTAGGCTAGGGAGATGGATGGTTGGGCGCTGCATGGATGAGATAGATTCTAACTTGGGGCACGGCACATGGAAAAGTAATGATCATCTAGGCAAATATCAAACATTAGGCATGTATCCCGTAGGTAGTTGTACGTGCTTGCAATAAGAACTCGCACAACATCTTTTGTCCTACCATCCCGCTACGAACGGGGCCAAAAGGAACTTATGGAGATTAAGGTGCTCCTGTCAAAGAGCACCAGAACAAAGCAATGAACTCAATGGATACATGTAATCCTCAAACTACGGACCATCCCCTTTGGTGTCCCAAGCTGTCACTTTTGGGATCGCCAGTTCCGAACCGTAATAGGTGCAAACAACTCATAGATAGGATCACGAACACAAATATATTCATGCAAACACATATGGTTCAGATCTGAGATCATGGCACTCGGGCCCTAAGTGTCAAGCATTAAGAATAACAAGTTGAAGCAAAGATGATAAACACCATAGTAGATGATAGGCAACATGCCCCCAACGATCTGACAAACTATTACATGATCTAACTCATCCAATCCCTACCATCCCCTTCGCCTACATCAGGGGAATTACTCACACATGGAGGAAGAAGTCATGGAGGGATGATGGAGTGGTGATGATGATGACGATGGCGACGATCTCCCCTCTCCGGAGGCCAATTCAGCCTCCAGATTAGCCCTCCCGAGGAAGAACAGAGGGTGGCGGCGGCTCCGCGACGAAAAACTGCGAAAAGAACTTCTGATCTGGGGTTTTCGCGTCGTGAGTAAAAATACGAGGCAAAGTAGGGCACCAGGGGGTGTGGGCCCCACCCAGGCGACCCCCCGGCGCGGCCCAGGGGGGGCGCCCACAGGGCGCCTGGGCTCCCCCTGGCCCCCTCTGGCCCCTCTTCTGGCCCCTGGTTCCTTCGGGTGCGTGGATTTTCTGTGATTTTTCGTGGATTTTTCTGAGATACCTAAAAATCCGTTTTCCTGCACACAATAAAACCATACAGGCAGCTCTGCTGAAAACAGCGTCAGTCCGAGTTAGTTTAGTTCAAATCATGCAAGAATGAGGTCAAAACAATATCAAAAGTGTTTGGAAAAGTAGATACGTTTGAGACGTATCAACGGTCTCGAGACTTGTAATATAATGTTCTATCTTTGTTCGGTCTTTTCAATTCGGAGACTAATATGATGAATTGTATTCGGAGACTAATATGATGAATTGTATTCAGAGACTAATCTTCTATTGTATTCGATGAATCTGTTGTTGTTGTGTGCTGGTGCTGTCTATATTCTGTCCAATAATACATTTTGTAACATGTGCAAAAAACAGAAAATTAAAAAATAAATAAATAACCTAATATTCATACTAATGGCGCATCACATCACAGTGCGCCATTAGTATGCCAAAGGATACTAATGGCGCATCATCCAACAGTGCGCCATTAGTATGCCAAAGTTACTAATGGTGCATCTGTTAGTAGTGCGCCATTAGTATGCCAAAGCACCTGGGTATATATGGCCCCCTGGGAGGCATACTAATGGCGCACCGTGATATATACTAATGGCGCATCTGCGGTGCGCCATTAGTATACCAGATACTAATGGCGCATCTGGTGCGCCATTAGTAAAATATACTAATGGTGTGGCACTAATGGCGCACCACTAATGCGCCATTAATGGCCAAAATAGGTGCGCCATTAGTAGGCCTTTTCCTAGTAGTGGCTTAGGCGAAGCCCTGCGCCGGTAACTTCATCATATCCGTCACCACGCCGTAGTGCTGACGAAACTCTCCCGCGAGGTTCTACTGGATCAAGAGCTCGTGGGACGTCATCAAGGTGAACGTGTGCTGCACGCGGAGGCTCCGTACGTTTGGTGCTTGATCGGTTGGATCGCGAAGAAGTTCGACTACATCAACCGCGTCACTAGACGCTTCCGCTTTCGGTCTACAAGGGTACATAGACACACTCTCCCCCTCGTTGCTATGCATGTGGTAGATAGATCTTGCGTGATCGTAGGAAAAATTTGAAATACTACGTTCCCCAACAGTGGCATCATGAGCCAGGTCTATGCGTAGATGATATGCACGAGTAGAACACAAGTGAGTTGTGGACGATACTAGTCATACTACTTACCAGCATGTCATACTTTGGTTCGGCGGTATTGTGAGATGAAGCGGCCCGGACCGACATTACGCGTACGCTTACGCGAGACTGGTTTCATCGTTATGAGCACTCGTTGCTTAAAGCTGACTGGCGAGTGTGTGTCTCTCTCACTTTAGCTGAATCAAGTGTGACTACGCCCGGTCATTGTGAAGGTTAAAACGGCACATACTTGACGAAAAATCATTGTGGTTTTTGTATGCGTAGGTAAGAACGGTTCTTGCTAAGCCTGTAGCAGCCACTAAAACTTGCAACAACAAAGTAGAGGACGTCTAACTTGTTTTTGCAGGGCATGTTGTGATGTGATATGGTCAAGACATGATGAGTGATACGTTATTGTATGAGATGATCATGTTTTGTAAAGTTATCGGCAACTGGCAGGAGCCATATGGTTGTCGCTTTATTTTATGAAATACAATCGCCATGTAATTGCTTTACTTTATCACTAAGCGGTAGCGATAGTCGTAGAAGCAATAGTTGGCGAGACGACAACGATGCTATGATAGAGATCAAGGTGTCGCGCCGGTGACGATGGTGATCATGACGGTGCCTTGGAGATGGAGATCAAAAGCACAAGATGATGATGGCCATATCATGTCACATATTCTGATTGCATGTGATGTTTATCTTTTATGCATCTTACTTTTGCTTAGTTCGGCGGTAGCATTATAAGATGATCCCTTACAAAATTTCAAGGTAGAAGTGTTCTCCCTGAGTATGCACCGTTGCGAAAGTTCGTCGTGCCGAGACACCACGTGATGATCGGGTGTGATAAGCTCTACGTTCAAATACAACGGGTGTAAGACAGTTTTGCACAAGCAGAATACTCGGGTTAAACTTGACGAGTCTAGCATGTACAGACATGGCCTCGGAACACTGGAGACCAAAAGGTCGAGCGTGAATCATATAGTAGATATGATCAACATAAGATGTTCACCATTGAAAACTACTTCATCTCACGTGATGTCGGACATGGTTTAGTTGATTTGGATCACGTGATCATTTAGATGACTAGTGGATTAATTAAACTTTAATTTATCATGAACTTAGTCCTGGTAGTATTAGCATATCTATGTTGTAGATCAATAGCTCACGTTATAGCTCCCCGTTTATTTTCATATGTTCCTAGAGAAATATAAGTTGAAAGATGATAGTAGCAATGATGCGGACTTGTTCCGTGATCTGAGGATTTTTTTTCCTCATTGCTGCACATAAGTATTATGTCCTTGATGCACCACTAGGTGACAAACCTGTTGCAGGAGCAGATGCAGACGTTATGAACGTTTGACATACTCAATATGATGACTACTTGATAGTTTAGTGCGCCATGCTTTACGGCTTATAACCGGGACTTCAAAAACATTTTGAACGCCACGGAGCATATGAGATGTTCCAAGAGTTGAAATTAGTATTTCATACTCATGCCCGTGTCAAGAGGTATAAGACATCTGACAGTACTTTGCCGACAAGATGGAGGAGAATAGCTCAACCAGTGAGCATGTGCTTAGATTGTCTGGGTACTACAATTACTTGAATCAAGTGGGAGTTAATCTTCCAGATAAGATAGTAATTGACAAAGTTCTCTAGTCACTATCACCAAGTTAGTAGAACTTCGTGATGAACTATAATATGCAAAGGATGACAAAAGTAATTACCGAGCTCTTCGGATGCTGAAATCGGTGAAGGTAGAAATCAAGAAAGAGCATCAAGTGTTGATGGTTAACAAGACCACTTGTTTCAAGTAAAGGGCGAAGGGATAGAAGGGGAACTTCAAAGAAGAATGACAAGCAATGTGTCACTCTCGTGAAGAAACCCAAAGCTAAACTCAAGCCTGAAACTAAGTGCTTCTACTGCAAAGGAAATGGTCACTGGAAGCGGAACTGCCCTAGATACTTGGCGGATAAGAAGGATGGCAAAGTGAACAAAGGTATATTTGATATACAGATTATTGATGTGTATTTTACTAGTGTTCATAGCAACCCCTGGGTATTTGATACCAGTTCAGTTGCTAAAATTAGTAACTCGAAACGAGAGTTGCAGAATGAACAAAGACTAGTTAAAGGTGAAGCGATGATGTGTGTTGGAAGTGGTTCCAAGATTGATATGATCATCATCGCACACTCCCTATACTTTCGGGATTAGTGTAGAACCTAAATAAATGTTATTTGGCATTTACGTTGAGAATGAATTTGATTTGATCATGTTTGTTGCAATACGGTTATTCATTTAAAGTCATAGAATAATTGTTATTCTGTTTACATGAATAAAGCCTTCGATGGTCATACAACCAATGAAAATAGTTTGTTGGATCTCAATCGTAGTGATACACATATTCATAATATTGAAGCCAAAAGATGCAAGGTTAATAATGATAGTGAAACTTATTTGTGGCACTGCCGTTTAGGTCATATTGGTGTAAAGTGCAAGAAGAAACTCCATAGTGATGGACTTTTGGAATCACTTGATTATGAATCACTTGGTGCTTGCGAACCATGCCTCTTGGGCAAGATGACTAAAACTCCATTCTCCGAAACAATGGAGCGAGCAACTGGTTTATTGGAAATCATACATACTGATGTATGTGGACCGATGAGTATTGAGGCTCGCTGCGAGTATTGTTATTTTCTGACCTTCACTGATGATTTGAGCAGATATGGGTACATCTACTTGATGAAGCACAAGTCTGAAACATTTGAGAAGTTCAAACAATTTCAGAGTGAAGAAGAGAATCATCGTAACAAGAAAATAAAGTTTCTACGATCTGATCATGGAGGTGAATATTTGAGTTACGAGTTTGGTCTTCATTTAAGACAATGTGGAATAGTTTCACAGCTCACGCCACCCGGAACACCACAGCGTAATGGTGTGTCCGAACGTCGTAACCGTACTTTATTAGATATGGTACGATCTATGATGTCTCTTACCGATTTACCACTATCGTTTTGGGTCATGCATCAGAGACAGTTGCATTCACGTTTAATAAGGGCACCATCTAAATCCGTTGAGACGCCGCCTTATGAACCGTGGTTTGGCCAGAAACCAAAGTTGTCATTTCTTAAAGTTTGGGGATGTGATGCTTATGTGAAAAAGCATCAACCTGATAAGCTCGAACCCAAGTCGGAGAAATGTATCTTCATAGGATATCCAAAGGAGACTGTTGGGTACACCTTCTATCATAGATCCGAAGGCAAGATATTCATTACTAAGAATGGATCCTTTCTAGAGAAGGAGTTTCTCTCGAAAGAAGTGAGTGGGAGGAAAGTAGAACTTGATGAGGTAATTGTACCTTCTCCCGAACTGGAAAGTAGTACATCACAGAAACTAGTTCCAGTGATTCCTACACCAATTAGTGAGGAAGCTAATGATGATGATCATGAAACTTCAAATCAAGTTTCTGCTGAACTTCGTAGATCAACCAGAGTACGTTCCGCACCAGAGTGGTACGGCAACCCAGTTCTGGAAGTCATGACCATGATGAACCTATGAACTATGAGGAAGCGATGATGAGCCCAGATTCCGCAAAATGGCTTGAGGCCATAAAATCTGAGATGGGATCCATGTATGAGAACAAAGTGTGGACTTTGATTGACTTGCCCGATGATCGGTAAGCCATCGAAAATAAATGGATCTTCAAGAGGAAGACCGACGCTGACGGTAATGTTACTATTTACAAAGCTCGACTTGTTGCGAAAGGTTTTCGACAAGTTCAAGGAGTTGACTGCGATGAGACTTTCTCACCCGTAGCGATGCTTAAGTCTGTCCGAACCATGTTAGCAATTGCCGCATTTTATGATTATGAAATCTGGCAAATGGATGTCAAAACTGCATTCCTGAATGGATATCTTAAAGAAGAGCTGTATATGATGCAACCAGAAGGTTTTGTCAATCCTAAAGGTGCTAGCAAATTGTGCAAGCTCCAGCGATCCATCTATGGACTGGTGCAAGCATCTCAGAGTTGGAATATACGCTTTGATAAGTTGATCAAAGCATATAGTTTTATACAGACTTGCGGTGAAGCCTGTATTTACAAGAAAGTGAGTGGAAGCTTTACAGCCTTTCTGATAAGTATATGTGAATGACATATTGTCGATCGGAAATGATGTAGAATTTTCTGGAAAGCATGAAGGAGTGTTTGAAAGGAGTTTTTCGAAGAAAGACCTCGGTGAAGCTGCTTACATATGGAGCATCACGATCTATAGATAGATCAAGACGCTTGATAAGTTTTTTTCGATGAGTACATACCTTGACAAGTTTTTTGAAGTAGTTCAAAATGGAACAGTCAAAGAAAGAGTTCTTGCATGTGTTGCAAGGTATGAAGTTGAGTAAGACTCAAAACCCGACCACGACATAAGATAGAGAAAGAATGAAAGTCATTCCCTATGCCTCAGCCATAGGCTCTTTAAAGTATGCCATGCTGTGTACCAAACCTGTTGTGTACCTTGCCATGAGTTTTGCAAGGAGGTACAAAAGCGATCCAGGAGTAGATCACTGGACGGCGGTCAAAAATTATCCTTAGTTACTGGATGACTAAGGAAATATTTCTCGGTTTTGGAGGTGATAAAGAGTTCATCGTAAAGAGTTATGTCGATGCAAGCTTTGACACCGATCTGGATGATTCTGAGTCTCGATCTGGATACATATTGAAAGTAGGAGCATTTAGCTAGAGTAGCTCAGTGCAGAGCATTGTAGACATAGAAATTTGCAAAATACATACGGATCTGAATGTGGCAGACCCATTGACTAAACCTTTCTCACAAGCAAAACATGATCACACCTTAGTACTCTTTGGGTGTTAATCACATGGCGATGTGAACTAGATTACTATCTCTAGTAAACCTTTTTGGGTATTGGTCACATGACGATGTGAACTATAAAGTGTTAAGTCACATGGTGATGTGAACTACTGGTGTTAATCACATGGTGATGCGATCTAGATTATTGACTCTAGTGCAAGTGGGAGACTGAAGGAAATATGCCCTAGAGGCAATAATAAAGTTATTATTTATTTCCTTATATCATGATAAATGTTTATTATTCATGCTAGAATTGTATTAACGGGATACTTAGTACATGTGTGAATACATAGACAAAATAGTGTCCCTAGTATGCCTCTACTAGACTAGCTCATTGATCAAAGATGGTTATGTTTCCTAGCCATAGACATGAGTTGTCATTTGATCAACGGGATCACATCATTAGAAGAATGATGTGATGGACAAGACCCATCCGTTAGCTTAGCATTATGATCGTTTAGTTTTACTGTTGTTGCTTTCTTCATGACTTATACATGTTCCTATGACTATGAGATTATGCAACTCCCGGATACCGAGGAACACCTTGTGTGCTATCAAATGTCACAACGTAACTGGGTGATTATAAAGATGCTCTACATGTGTCTCCGAAGGTGTTCGTGGTGTTGGCATAGATCAAGAATATGATTTGTCACTCCGAGTGTCGAAGAGGTATCTCTGGGCCCTCTCGGTAATACACATCATAATAAGCCTTGCAAGAAAATGACTAATGAGTTAGTCATGAGATGATGTATTACGGAACAATTAAAGAGACTTGCCTCTAACGAGATTGAACTAGGTATTGAGATACCGACGATCGAATCTCGGGCAAGTAACATACCGATGACAAAGGGAACAACGTATGTTGTTATGCGGTTTGACTAATAAGGATCTTCGTAGAATATGCGGGAGCCAATATGAGCATCCAGGTTCCGCTATTGGTTATTGACCGGAGATGAGTCTCGGTCATGTCTACATAGTTCTCGAACCCGTAGGGTCCGCACGCTTAACGTTTGATGACGATCGGTATTATGAGTTTATGTGTTTTGATGTACCGAAGGTAGTTCGGAGTCCTGGATGAGATCAGGGACATGATGTGGAGTCTCGAAATGGTCGAGACGTAAAGATCAATACATTGGACGACTATATTCGGACATCGGAAAGGTTCCGAGTGATTCGGGTATTTTTCGGAGTACCGGAGAGTTACGGGAATTCGGCGGGGATTATATGGGCCTTATTGGGCTTTAGGGGAAAGAGAGAAAGAAGGTTGCGCCCCCCAAGGCTTAGTCCAAATTGGACTAGGGGGAGGGGCTGCGCCACCTCCTTCCTTCTCTTCTCTTTTCCCTTTCCTTCTCTCCTACTCCTACTACTTGGAAGGGCTCCTAGTTCTGCTAGGAAAGGGGGAATCCTACTCCCGGTTGGAGTAGGACTCCCCTAGGGCGCGCCATAGAGAGGGCCGGCCCTCCCCCTCCTCCACTCCTTTATATACGAGGGTAGAGGCACCCCATAGACACATAAGTTGATCTTTCCAGCCGTGTGCGGTGCCCCCTCCACAAAAACACACCTCGGTCATACCGTTGCAGTGCTTAGGCGAAGCCCTGCGTCGGTAACTTCATCATATCCGTCACCACGCCGTAGTGCTAACGAAACTCTCCCGCGAGGTTCTACTGGATCAAGAGTTCGTGGGACGTCATCAAGCTGAACGTGTGCTGAACGCGGAGGCTCCGTACGTTCGTTGCTTGATCGGTTGGATCGCGAAGAAGTTCGACTACATCAACCGCGTCACTAGACGCTTCCGCATTCGGTCTACGAGGGTACGTAGACACACTCTCCCCCTCGTTGCTATGCATCTGGTAGATAGATCTTGCGTGATCGTAGGAAAATTTTAAAATACTACGTTCCCCAACAAGAGTTTGCTCGCGTGCCAGTGCACCTGCCATTCTCGCTTGGCGCTTCGCAAAAATGCGCACGCGTAGGTCAGGGACAATATTAACCTCCGGGACCTTGTCGGCACCTACAATCAAGTTTGCCATGGCAAGGATGCCGTTTGCTGAATGACCATTCTAAGGACGAATTAACTAATACAATTCAAAATTGGATGTGCCATAAAATTGGTCAATAAGCAACCTAAAGAGAGAACAATATGTACAAGAGTGTGGATAACCCATGTATGCCATCCAAACAAACAGATGAATCTGTTGACTGCGGGTGGGAATAAATTAAATAACGCATGACAACACGTTCAAATACGAGCAAACTGCTTTGGCAGATCTACATAACTGAACCAAACTGCAATTGGGGCCGTATGAAATGCAAACTGTAATCACATATTTTATTACTACTGGTTTATGATGCCTTCTGCGCATTAAAAAACCCTAATACTTATATTAAGTATTTACGGATCCAGACATTTTGAACCAACACATCAATCTAGACTGTCCCACAAACCTAGGATTCAATCAGTAATGCTACATGCATAAATCAAATCTTGTAACAGGATACGTATGTTGCCACTAGATTACTTATACGAGACGAAGGATTGCTGGATCCTCCCTTACTGGGTTTGCCACCAACAGAATGCTTTCCCGCAATTTTCGCACAAACTTGCCTCCCCAGTTCTTCAATGTACTGATCAACCATAGCCTTCCTTGCCATCTAGAACAAATCCTACACGGCGGAGGCGCGTGCAGGTGCTGGGGCCGACACCGATGAAGATGAGGACGACCCATAACGGGGAAGAGGAGGATAGGCGGCGGGGAAGAGGATGACGAGGGGCGGCGAAGGAGAAATGGCAGATGGTTTCACCGGGGGTTGGGCGGCTAAATAGGACGCTTCCAATACCACAGTGGACCCACACAATAGTCACACATTAATGAAGGACCGGAGTGTCAGACTTTTTAAGCGCCTAGCAAGGTATTTTTAAATTTTGGCATAAACGCCTAGTTGCTAGGCGCCGCAGCGTGCACCTATGGCCCACAACGACCCAGCCGCGCCCACCTAGCATGCCAGATTATCTCCTTACGTACCGCGCCGAATGACCGAGCGTGTCCAGGGAGTACATCAGACTATCCGATATGTTAGCCGGATGCACCTACCACACGTAGCGGTATTCAGACATATCACACAGTTTGACCCAGCGATAACATGGTCATGCTCACAAGTCCGTCTCATCCAGCCTGGTCGCGCCTTCGGGTGAGACGCGTTTGACGGCTGTCACGCTGGTGTCCGGTCACCGACGTCGATTAATGGCGTCTTGGCGGCGGCGTGGCTAAGTTTTGGGGGAGAGGGGTCAGTGGGCAAAATAAGTCGGCCCAGGGGCCATTTAGTAAAAATAATACCCCTCTCGTCAGATCCAAACGTTCGGCTTCGAAGCTCTTCACCTCGCTGACAGCCCAAGAGAGCATGACGTGAAAATTTAGAATTTGTCATCTCCTCTTGCTGTGACCTGCTGGACCCGGGAAATCCCCTCGACCATTTCCCCCAAGCTCCTCGCCGTCCGCCGCCTCACGCCGCACGCCGCCCGCCGCCGCTGCCTGGTCGCGCGCGGCAGCCGCCTCCCAGATCGCTACCCCATCACCGGCCACCGCCGCCAGCGACGACGGCTCCATGACTATGATGACCCCTTCCCCTCTCGAGGTACGTGCCCTATCTCCTCACTCGCCTGATCTCCCCGGCTCCTCTCGGCCCACTGCTCCGTTCCGATCGGGGGTCTCCTCTTTCTCCATGGGTTTACG
>LR738716.1:194381597-194392806 GCA_902687465.1 Secale cereale
CCCCCCCCCCAAACACACACACACAATGGATACTTCTAGACTAAGCTTGATAGACAACTGGACTCTAAGATGCTACAATGCTACAACAGTTAGGGTATGCTTGGATGGTGGCCAAAACTTACCATACGAATATTTTTGTCATGGCTAGTTCAGTTTTTCTTGCTAACGCTGGTCAACATATGGGCAAATAAAAGGTCACCCAAAAATTTGGCTGGCCAAATATTTGTTAGGGCAAGTATTGGATAGAACGAAACATACCCTTAATTCTGTACTACTCAAGATTCAGGAAAGCTGCATTGATGGAGCCGTTCTTTTCTGTTGAATGAAGGAAATTGGTGTAATGGTTATATTTCTCTGATTTTCTGTTTTTGTTTCCTTGGCACCTGAATTGTAGTCAATCTTTTTTGCAGGATGCAAGAAAGGGTGTACTCTTTCTTGATTTCCCTCCTGTTTTGCAACTTCAACTGAAGCGTTTCGAATATGATTACATGCGAGACACAATGGTTAAGGTAGATTCTGTACAAAATAATGTTATCATAACATCATGGTGTGCATTTGGATATGGTATGTATAGTTTTTGGCATGGAAATTAAAGAACGCACGTGGAGGGAAAATTTCATAAGTTTTGGGCAAGATTACACCTGAGTATAATTGGCATGAGAAAATAGAGGAGCTTGCCTGATATAAGGAAATGTAATTAAATCCCTAAAAAGAATATCCGAACGAGTGGTGCAACGCAATGTACCTTATATTTTGGATTTTTTCTCAAAAATTTATACACCTTATATCAAGGAACGGAGGGACTATTAGATTGATGAAACATATAATGTCGAGCTGATGCACCTACTTTTGGGGCTACTAAACTAAACCTATATATGTGCACGAATTCGACTGATTTATTTTGTAATTGCATTAAAATAAGCTTAATGTGCCAGCTTTGCTAGAATCATCGTATGGGCACTTTGTCTGGCAGAATCAGGTGGTTTCTCAGGAAAGTATTCAAGTGTTAAACACACCGTTACAGCCGGTGTTTACTTCATAGAATTTTGGTACAAAGATGATTCTGATGGTTTACTTAGGTTGACGCTGGTAGCATAGTATCATGCTACTTCAATAAGCATTTCAGGGATACTTGGATATCTTTCTGGCTGAAAGTAGTCATTACAGTTCACACCTCATCCTCTTGTCTTGTGTATCAGCCATTTCTAATTGGGACGACTGTAGAAACCGGATTCACTAATTGGTAGTAGAATCCTAGATGGCCTACATGCCGTAACACACTAATACATCCAGCTTGCAATTCCATGCTTACTTTCTAGATATTCAAATGAGTACTTGTTTTGCTGTACACAAATGGGGTCATCTTAACATAAATGTCAAAATATACATGATATAAGGGGATCCAAATATGTAATTGTTATCTTCGGGTGTGTTTGGTTGGTGGTATCAAGTGGAATATAACTGGTCGGTTCCATTCTTGGTACCTATTCGTGCGTTTGGTTGGGCAAGAGAACACCCATTCCTCAAAAGGGAATACATCCCTCAGATGCGGAATGCGGTGGTTCCTCCAAATCGGCGGAATGGCATGGTTCTTGGTGGATTAGTGTCGCTCTCACCCCTGTTTAGCCTATCTCTCTTGACTGCGCCTCTCTCTCTCTCAGCATTTCTTTAGCAGCGTCGCACCACAGAGCATAGGCGGCGTCGGGGACGGGTACAGGACTGGCGGCGGGTTAGCACCTAGCAGCAGCCCCTCCCTTCTCCTGAAGTCAGCTCCTCCAACGGCGGTGGCCGGGATGGCACAAACCTGTTTCTCCTTCACCAGGGCGGGGCGGCGGCAACCAGGAATGGCTCATCCGAGGTGCTGTGGCGGTACGACGAGACAGCGAGCATGAAATAGGTGTCCACCTGTGCACTATTTTTGAGTGGAACGACTAGTCGCGACTAGTTGTCGACTAGTCGATGAGTCGTAAAAAGAGGTCGACTCAACAACGTGTCGACTAGTTGACGAGTCGCGACTAGTCACAACTGCAGGGTCGACTATTCAAAAGTCGCCACCCCAGAACGACTCGTCGACTCGAAAACCTTGCACCTGTGTCCTTTGGATGGTGGGCAGGCAACGGCGCCAAGTAGCAGCGTCATCAGATCGCGTGGCGGTCGGCTGTCTCCCTATCTGTCTTCTGGTGGCGGCGAAAGGGGCAGTAGCCAGCCGGCCGGTGGTGGCCACACCTGGGCAGCAGCAGCATTGGGCAGGGAGCGGCTGGGGTGGCAAGCAGCCCATATAAATGTGATTGCGTAAATAAATGTTTATAAAATCCTGCCCATGATTTACCTACCTAAATAAGAATCACTTATCTTGTAAGAACTTAATGGCTTACCAAAGAAAAATAATTTTATTTGGCAAGTCAATAAAAGGTGGGACAATTAAGACGGTTTTCAAGGAAAATTGGTGAAAAAAAACCAGCGACAGGAAGGAAGAAATCAAGCCGGAGAGAGGGAGGAGAACGTATGTAAGGTTGGAAGAAGCACTCTGCCTGGCAGGAAGAGGAACACTATTCTGTATTTATTTTTGCTGTCATTAGTACTTGTATGATGTAGATTTTGTGCTTAATTAAGATTCCTTGTCTATTCTTTAGAATAGTTGTTGTGACGATAAACTGTACATAGACATCAGATTATATGTGGATGATGAATCTTTGTGAAATTGAAATGTATTATGTATAATTTGTTGTTAAACATAAAAAAGGTTCTAATTGCTCATATTGTACATATGCATGTGTGAGGTAATCTCAAAATCCATTCCATTCCAACTCTCCAACCAAACGTTGAAATATAACCATTCCATTCCACATTTTATCCACAAACAAACTCAGGAATGGAACCAACCCATTCCGGTGGAATGGAACCATGACATTCCATTCCACTTCTTTCTCAAACCAAACACACCCTTGAGTACAGCCCAGATAGTTGATCATATGTGAAACCATTTAATGTGAGATCCATGTCATCCTATCTTCCATTCTGTACAAAATTGGCGACACGTTACCTACCCATTTTGTTCTCTTTGTAACCTTCGATTAGGAGTTCTCTCTGATTAACATTTTTTGTTTTTGTTCATTTGGTTTCTGTTTGTGTTTTGGTTGCCCAAGTTATTAACATCATATTGTTTGCCCATTTCTGTTTGTAGAAATGTTTGGAAGGATGCTTATGAATTGCTAATAAACGTAACACCTACTTCTGTAGATTAATGACCGTTATGAGTTCCCGCTACAACTCGATCTTGATAAGGATGATGGGAAATATCTTACTCCAGATGCAGATAGAAGTATCAGGAACCTTTATACTCTTCACAGGTAATAGGTTTTGTCTGACATTTTGGTACACGTTGTGTTGTTCAGTCATTTCTTTGAATGATTTATTATACTAAAGAGAACATCCATGAACAATAATCTTCGATGCATGTAGAAACTATTAATTCCAATAAACACACCACTATTTTGTGCAGAACAGTTTGAAATGGCACTTTGGAAATTTACCTGTTACTTTTGTAGTTTACTTCCTTAGTCACAGTTCCATACGAGTTTAAATGTTACTGCAAATAAGTCTCAGATAGATGTGATCTGTATTTTGTTGGTGCTAATGTTGGTCACATGCTTTTATTCAGTGTTCTTGTTCACAGTGGAGGAGTACATGGTGGTCACTACTATGCTTTCATACGACCTACGCTCTCAGACCAGTGGTGCGTTTAATCTTTGGAGTTATCTGTCCTTGCATCTCAGTACTTGTACCTTAGGAAAGTACTATTTTGGGTACTGTTTATTTTTGTTCCTGCTGTTATGCATCACCAAATAGTGTGAAGCAGCACAAGGTTGTGGAGGAGCAACTCCACCTTGCTGCTACAAAGTGTACATCGCAAGTGTGGAAGGAACTACTTCAACAAGCTGCACTAAATATCGCTCTAGAGGCGTAAATAGGCCAATTCAATCCAAAACTCCTAGAGCACAAGATCCAGTCCAAGATTTTAGATAAGAACACCAAGTTTTATCATAGGTAGTGGGGTACATAGCCTGGTCCAAACTAGAGGTGAAGACCTCTCTTTTTATTGGGCTTTGGGAAGCCTTCACATCTGACCTTCTACTTATAGCTAGAACACTCTAGAAAACATTACTTCAGATTCAACATTCTACTCATAGGAATTGACAGACTGAAGATAAGCAACAAATGCTTTATAGGCTGGAGATAATGCTTCATAGAAATATAGTTTCCAACATCATTGACATTGAACCCATACCTTTTCTCTGGTATCTCTGCTGTTGCTCGAGTAGTTCTCCTCGAAGAAATTTGCCCACCAGTTGGCCCTTCTGTAGCTCCTGATCCTTCAGCTAGATGAAAATTACATCAGTACTACTACTATCCTGTTGTTCTGTCAGTGGTTCATCTAGTTGACATGAACTGCTCCTCTCGCTCTGCTGTCCACCTCGGCACACTGGCAGGCGCGCTACCAATTTGAGTCGGTGCACCAACCTGCACATCACCAGTGTAGGTTGACGCTTGTGTCACATGAGCCAAATGAGTTAATGTGCTATTGCTCTCCCCCGCTTGATCAATTTCACCAACTCGAGGAAGAAAGAGAAAGGATAGACACAGGAGAAATTCAGCCCATTTCATTTGCTCCAGGAACAACTTCAGTACATGACACTTTAGTAGTATGGTCTAACCACCCTTATCACTGATGAATAGGACCCACTTGGCTGCTCCCTGATCCTACTCGTCATTTCTTTCTTCTCCATGGGTTTGAGATGGGTATATAGTGTTCAAATTAGCTTCTGTGCACACTTCCTATTATGGCTGAGTATTCAAATTAGCTTCTGCTCACATTTCGTATCTTGGCTGCATCGGCATCTTGTATTTAGTGCAACTGGAGGATGGCTTCTGACAGATTTACTTGCTTGCAGTCTGCTAAATAGCCTGCTTGCACCTTAACGTGTTCAACGAGCTGTGATACCAAACCACTTTGTGTTCCTTTGCGTACCATAGTGTTTCCTCTCTGATTGCTGTACACCTGAAAGCAGTTCAGCAAATGTTGCGTGTTATTCTTTTTTCTTTCTGTTTTTTTTTAGGTATAAATTTGATGACGAGCGAGTAACAAAAGAAGATACTAAAAAAGCGCTTGAAGAGCAGTACGGGGGCGAGGAAGAGGTAAGTTTTTTTTATCAACAGTTCATCCAGTATATGACCTGTTGGTTCTAGGGATTTCACTCATCTTTTATGTGTATGACACCTTCGTCTCTCTTTTGTCTTCTTTTGGAGGGAACAGTTGCCTCAAGTTAACCCTGGTTTCAATAATACCCCATTTAAGTTCACAAAGTATTCAAATGCCTACATGCTTGTATATATTCGTGAGAGTGACAAGGAGAAAATAATGTGTAATGTTGATGAGAAGGACATTGCCGAGCATTTGAGGGTGAGTCATTATATTCTCTTCTTTCTAGTTAGTATGGTGTACTCCTTTTGTGGATAGTTAGTCAGTTCAATTGTTCTTTTGCAGATAAGGTTGAAGAAAGAACAAGATGAGAAAGAACACAAGAAAAAGGAAAAAGCTGAAGCTCACCTCTACACCATCATAAAGGTCTTGTTAATTGCTAGTGTCAGTCATACCAGTTAGCTCTACTGGTGCACTCCTTTTAATATTTCTCTATTTGGAATAAATTAACCTTAGGTTGCTCGAGATGAAGATTTGAAGGAGCAGATTGGGAAGAATATATATTTTGATCTGGTGGACCATGAAAAAGTCCGTAATTTTCGTATACAGAAACAGTTACCCTTTAATTCATTCAAGGTAATATTTCTAAAGGATAGCTCCATTTTCTACCACAAGGTTTATTTTATTTTTTGAGGGCAGGCCTGGCGCAGTGGTGAAGTCCTCCCCACTTGTGCCAAGAGGTCCTGGGTTCGAACCAGCCTCTCTGCATTGCACTTTGCAGGGGTAAGACTAGGTTCCTATAATCCCTCCCAAGACCCCACCTTGCGTTGGAGCTTCGATGCACTGGTCCTTTTAAGGTTTTCTTTTTTTTAGAACATGCAAACCCATGCATATGCATTAGATAGAAAGAAAAGGTCTTACAACAGTCATGTGGTCTACCACAAGGTTTCATCGCTAAGATTTACATGACTATTTTTAACATAAGCTCAAACCCTTGCAAAAACAATCTTTCGGCGAGTTCTCATGATTCCGCGCTTGTTGTCCACCTTCCGTCTTGTGGTCGGACTCCACTTCATCTATATGTCGACTACATGATCATCACTAGCGATGACTCTTGAGTACATTGCCTTTGTGAAGGCTCGTCTTAGTGAGCAATTTCTTATGTCTGATCTTGATCCTCTTGGCTGCTTTCTTGGGATTGAGGTTTCTTCTATCTCTGATGGCTCCTTTATTTCCCAAGAGAAGTATATTGATGAGCGCATTGTTGAGACCCCGATGGAGGTCAACGTCCACCTCCGTGCTTCTGACGGTGAGCCTATATCTGAACCGACGCGCTATCGTCATCTTGTTGGGGGTCTTGTCTATCTAGTTGTGGCTCATTCTGATATTTCCTCCCCGTTCACATTATGCGTCAGTTCGTCTCAGCTCCCACTTAGGTCCACTACAATCACCTCCTTCGTGTTCTATGCTATCTTTGTGGGACTCTCTCACCGTCTCTTTTACCCACGCTCTAGTTCGTTCCGGCTTCAGACCTATTCGGATGCTACTTGGGCTAGTAATCCTTCAGATTGCCGGTCCTTTTTTACTTATTGTGTTTTTCTTGGAGGTTCTCTCATTGCCCGGAAGACGAAGAAACATACTGGAGCCTGTTCGAGTTCAGAGGCTGAGTTGTGGGACCCTCTCGCCATCTCTTCTGGTTGCTTGAGGATTTTGGTGTTTCTATCACCACACCTACTCCTCTTTTTTTTTTTCGAGAGTACGCCAAACGCGTACCGTATTTTCATAGAAGATAGAAGCAATTTTTACAAGATTCGTGACTGATGCGAACATCATCACGATTACACCAACACCAACAGAGAATGAAAAGCTACTCTCTCACAAATCTAGCTAAACCCACAACTCCTACTCCCGAAAGTTTCCATAGCTTGATGTCCTCAAAGATTTGATGCACTAGATTTGCCGGTGTTCTAATCTGGTCGATCCTATTGAACACCCTCGCGATCCTTTGCTTCCAAAGCTGCCAAGCTGTCGCAATGATGGAGTCAAGACCTCACTTATCCAGCCCCTGTAAAGTGACCCGTGTCCTTCCCCACCAATTCATGAAAGAATCTTCATGGCTCGGGATGTGTAAGTTGACTTGTAGGTACTCGAAGCATCCGTGCCACACTTGCCTCGCAAAGACACATTGTGCCAAGACATGATCCGCATTGTCCTCCTCTTGGCAGCACGTGTAGCACGCCGAAGGAGCGTCCTGCAAACCGTGCCGCGCTCTCCAATCAGATGTCCATAGCCTGTTTTGGGAAGCCAGCCAGGCAAAGATTTTGCACTTGAGGGGTGCCCAGCTACGCCAGATCTGCTGGGCTGCGACAGAACGCGTTAACCCCTGACAAAGACGACTGTAGGTGGATTTCATGGTGTATGCTCCTGAAGCGTCGCAAGGCCAAATGAACTGATCCTCCTCCGAGGTGTCCCTGTCAACCATTGCAATGGCCTGCTGCAAGTGAATTAGCTGCAGGTGTGCCAAGAATGAGAGCTCGTCTCTGATGTCATGTAACCAATCATCCTCCGTTAGAGCCTGTTGCACTGTTCTCTTCCTTTTAGTTCTAGCATCCACCATGCCAGCAATCAAGGGGGCTATGTCACCAATGGCGAACCCGTGTAGCCATCTGTTTGTCCAAAACAAGACCCTGCTGCCTTCTCCTACCTTTATTAGCACCATACTATCAAAGACTGCTCTGGCCTCCTGTTCCACCATGAGCTGTAAACCTTGCCAAGGACGAGTGAGATCAGTCCTCCTAAGCCACTCCCACTGCACTCTCATGGCTAGTCATTGCATCTTTAGGTTCTTGACTCCCAAACCTCCAAAACAAGTTGGTCTACAAATAGTTTGCCATGCCACCAAACATTGCCCGCCATTCACTGAATCTTTCCCTGCCCAGAAAAAAGCACGCATCCATTTGTCAATCTCTTCAAATACCCAAAGGGGTGCGCCCATGACTAGCAAGTGGTGTACCGGGCCGATAACACACTCTTGACAAGCACAAGTCTGCCGGGCCTCTGGATACCCCTTTGCCATGCTGGTATGAATCTCTTTGCCTGATCGAGTAATGGCTGCCAATCCATGTGAACTACTCCTCTCTTGTTCTACAGTACATGTGCTATCAGTATTGTGCGCGAACCTGTGAAGCATGAGCTCGCCAAGCATATTGGTGTTGATGCTTCCTTTGTGCGCATGATCAGGTGATTGCTCTTCAGCATGTGCCTTCGAGCTGGTGGATTTCTTCATGAAGGCACAAACTAGAGCACAACACGCCTTTTTGTCTCTCCAAACTTAGTGTTGTTGATCCACCATGAGTCGCGCGCGGGGGGTTACGCCGTGCACCCTTTGTATTTCCTGTACATGTATATATACTGCCTATGGCCCCATGGGAATACAAGTTGCTATTTCCCTA
Organism: Secale cereale; assembly: GCA_902687465.1. Lineage (NCBI taxonomy): Eukaryota > Viridiplantae > Streptophyta > Magnoliopsida > Poales > Poaceae > Secale > Secale cereale. Next base: position 194,390,250 of record LR738716.1, read on the forward strand.
ACATAATGTACATTAATTTAATCAGTTACGTTTTGGTTCATTTGGATCTTTTTCCCCCCAAATGTGCTGTTTGATAGGAGGAAGTTGCAAAGGAATACGGCATTCCGGTACAGTCTCAGCGTTTCTGGTTGTGGGCTAAGAGGCAAAATCATACATACCGGCCCAATCGTCCACTGGCCCCTCATGAAGAAGCACAATCAGTGAGTCATAAACTGTTTTGGAAGATTGAACTTTTAATGTTTCAATTATTTTGATGTGTGGAAAACTATTTGTTTGGTATCATTTGATCGATCTTTGAAGGGGAGCCTTGGCGCAGTGGTAAAGCTGCTGTCTTGTGACCTCATGGTCACGGGTTCAAGTCCTGGAAACAGCCTCTTACAGAAATGTAGGGAAAGGCTGCGTACAATAGACCCAAAGTGGTCGGACCCTTCCCCGGACCCTGCGCAAGCGGGAGCTACATGCACCGGGTTGCCCTTTTATTATTTGCTCGATCTTTCCTTCTTCATTCTTTCTTGTCTCTTGCCGTCATGTCAATGCAAAATTGGTTAATCTGATAGTTCTGTTAGCTGCGAGCACACGTAAGTTGCAATTGGATGGTAAGTTGGTAACTTAATGGAAAGTTGTACACTTCTTACTGTAAGGCTGTTTTGTGGTTATCTCTCAGTACGTATATTGTGGTGCATTGGTGTATTTGATCTCATAATCCATCAATTCGGTTGAATTGCTAAACTGAGGTGTCAGTGCAGTAAATCACTATGACTTTTTGAGGTACAATTTATTGCTCCTATGTTTGTTGCTCTTTGTATGTTCTTTCGATCACAATTCATACCCATGCTAGAGCAGTTTGTATGGCCTTCAGGTCTGTTTAGGTTGAAGATGGTGGATAATGCCTCGGCCTTTTTTACTTTCCGTTCTATTTTATTTGTGTTGTGATTACAATATAGTATCTCATTACTTGTCACGTGCTGCACAGGTGGGGCAACTTAGGGAGGTATCAAACAAGGCACACAATGCTGAGCTGAAGCTATTTCTTGAAGTAGAGATAGGATTGGTATCGTATAAATCAGTTTCAGTTTATAGTTTCTTTTGTGTACATATTTTCCCTATTTTATCATTAAATTAGAGATGCCTGAACATGTCTTATTGTTACCTGTGTAGGATTTGCGCCCAATTCATCCTCCCGAGAAGAGCAAGGAAGATATTTTACTATTCTTCAAGCTTTATGATCCTGAAAAGGAAGAGCTTCGGTATACCTCCTCTCAAGGATCAACTTTTTTTGATACAGAAGACTCAGACACTGACATCATTTTGTTGTACAGTTTTGTTGGTAGGCTTTTTGTTAAGGCTTTGGGAAAGCCATCTGATATCCTGACAAAACTTAATGAAATGGCTGGATTTTCCCCAAATGAAGAAATCGAACTTTATGAGGTGAGTGCAATATTCAGTTATGTACAACTATGTTTTTATTTCTCTTGCTCACCTAGAGCTTTGTAACTTGTATGTATGCATTCTTGTACTCATGTCGTTGTGGTTAATTGTTCAATTGCACCTTGTATGGAAGTTAATGGTCTTGTGGCATACATGCATATACCTATAGTAATTATCTTCCCTATATGAATATTCTGAGCTTTTTGTCATTGTTATGCTGCAGGAAATTAAGTTTGAGCCGAATGTGATGTGTGAACATATTGACAAGAAACTTAGTTTCCGATCTAGTCAGGTCTGGGATTTTTCTTTACTCGCTTTCAGATACAAACTTCTTTCAGGTCTGTTATAAATGTTAAACATTGATTCCTCCACTTACTCTTTCTTGTGTTAGCTTGAAGATGGGGACATAATCAGTTTCCAAAAGCCATCTATACCAGGTGGCGATACTCAAGTGCGCTATAAAGATGTTCCTTCTTTCTTGGAGTATGTTCATAATAGGCAGGTATACTCAGATACAAGTGTAGTATTTTCAACTTGACTCGTTTGCTTTGCGCCACTCTACTCTACCACACCAAAGTGTCGTATTTTCAACTTGACTCATTTGTTTTGCGCCACCCTATTCTAGCATTACCTACTTAAAATACTTAGTCTTCTTATACATCTGGTATGATGTTCTTCTCTATGTAGTCATTTACTTAGTTGGGCAAGAGTCGGGTGTTCATGATAAGCTTGAATCTCCAAGTCGAAGTACCAAAACAGTTCTCAGAACAGAATTCTTAGAGAACCTATAGACCTTAGGGTGTTTTCATGACACTATATTCCTTACAATAATTTCTTAGATTTTTGCTATATTACGATATATTCATTTTCTTTATTGATATTATGGTATATCCATTAGGTGCGCACTTGTACCTAAGCAGAAGTGCCGTGTGTTCATTCTAAATATGGGCATGGGCCGCCCAGCCCGACGACCCGGCCTGGGCCTAGGCTGGGTTGACACCCGAGCTAGGCTCAGTCCTCAATCTGCAGCCTGAAAGACAATTTGGGCCAAGCTCAGGCTTTGATTTTCAGCCCAAAATAAACCCGACCCTGCCTGAACTATGCAGCCGTCATATATATCGCATCACTC
>LR738716.1:194394945-194419235 GCA_902687465.1 Secale cereale
AACATCTTGTACCTTCGTCGAGCTGAGATATAGTCACCTTCGTCGAGCTGAAGGTTGATGACAATGACACCGGCGGGGTCGCGTGCGATGAGCTAACGAGCTCCTCGGGCGGTGAAGATAGGCGTTGATATGCTGAGCGTCGCAGTTGGTGATGGCGCTGGCTCATGTGGCTGCTCGGTCGACGATGGCTTGGTAAAGTTGATATGCAAGCAACATCTTGTACCTGAAAATGTATATGTGCATGTAGTGGAAGAAACATGGTGTAACAAAGCCACGTTCTAGTGGCATCCCCGTGGAGGTGTACTTCGCCGCCTCGTCCTCTCTCGCCTGGCGCATCGCCTCTGCACTTGTGTTGACATAGAAGTAGCATGTTGGTGTAGATGGTAGAAGGCACCGCCGGTCTGATCGTGGATGTACGTCTGGGCGTGGGTGAGAGAAGGCATGTGCCGTCGGTCTGTTCCTTGCGCGCATCCGTTAAGGCGCCGTACATCCTTGGTGCGCATCTGTTAAGGCGGCCATGCATCCAATGCGCCACTGTAGTCCGCCTTGGGTGTGAGCATTCGCTGCCTCCAGGCACATGCGTGTAACTATCGCCGTTGGTGTGAACAAGAGACGTGGATTGTGACGGTGTGCGCACCATGTAATATTTCATCGAGTCGGAGTCGGCGCCGGCGCGTGGTTGACGAACATGTGAAGAAGGCGAAGGGCAGGCCGCACACGAGAAGCTCCTCTATGTTCTCCCGTGAGGGCCATGGTGAGGCTGTGAAGAAGGTGAAGGGCAGGCTGCACACGAGAAGCTCCTCTATCTTCTTCCGTGTGGGCGGGCTGCGGCGAGGCTGTGAAAAAGGCGAAGGGCAGGCTGCACATGAGAAGCTCCTCTATCTTCTAACGTGAGGGCTGCGGCGAGGCTGGATTGCTCGCCGGGGCTCAGCCCCGTCGTATGATCGACATATTTGGCAATGTAGTCTGAGGGCAGAGCCAGCAGTCTGCTGCACACGGGCCAGCTCTCATAATCCCACCATCATCTCCGTTGCTATTCTCTCCTCTATCTTCTAACGTGAGGGCTGCGGCGAGGCTGGATTGCTCGCCGGGGCTCAGCCCCGTCGTATGATCGACATATTTGGCAATGTAGTCTGAGGGCAGAGCCAGCAGTCTGCTGCACACGGGCCAGCTCTCATAATCCCACCATCATCTCCGTTGCTATTCTTGTCGTTCGCTTGTTGATGTGCTGAAATGAGAGAGATATAATGGGAGAAAGAGAGAGAGAGAGGATTAATTAGGCAGGCATGCCATTGTGTAAGATGGACGTTGTGACTTCATTCCTCTCCTTGTTGAGGTATATAGTGGTGGATCCTTGACACCAGCCTCCTCCTTCCGGCGTGTGTGCAGCTACACTTGTTCACCTGGTGGATGCCTGTGTTGCTTCACTGACTGGATGTACGTCCTAGTCGCCAGCGCGCGCGTGCTCTAGCTCAGCGCGTTGTCCGCGGCCACCTTGGGACGCATGCGGACACTCAGTCTTCAATTTGTTGGGGCGTGCTCCGTGTCGCTGCTCTCGGATGTATATGTACGCCTCCCGGCTCCCCTCCTTGGATGCATGCTTCACTGTCCAGCTGATGGGCTTTGCATCCCTAATCGGCCTAATGAAGAAGATAAAGAAAACGGTAGAGAGATTAATCAATGTGCATGGTTCCTGCATCGATTCGGCCTTGATGCAAGTCTTGACGTCGCTACCACTGAGCGTCTCATCGACGCCGTAGAGATGGCACCGGGGCTTCTTTTCTAAACGTCTGTTCGTCGGCCGTGTGTGCCATGCCGCAGCCTCCTCTTCGTGTTGTCCCGACGGTGCCATACAACCACAGGTTACTTTTGGTTCGGGCACGTGTGCCATGCCGATGCCAGTGCGTCGTCCGCGGCCGCTGTGTTCCTTCGCTGCCTCTGTATGCCGCGTGCTCACTGATGGAAAAAGGAGGCACCGTAAGCCTGTTTCATGGTGCATGTCCGTCGCTCGTCGCCGTACGGAGTCATCTGCTGCCCCGCGGCCGCATTGGGTGCGAGTGCACGAGTGCTAGGGCCTTTTCCGCAGGCTCCTTCCCCCTCCCTCCGTGTATCTCTATCCTCCCCCGCTAATTGATCTGCTTTAGTATTTATAGGCAGAGGGTATGGCACAGGTGGGAGCTCGTGCTTGTGATTTTCTTGGGAGTAGAGCAGATAGTACTTGTGAGGGTCATTGTTATCTCCTCCTTCGTGCTTATCGGGATGGTCATTAAGTTGGGACGCGTATGTACGCAACTGAGCACGCGGTGCTCCACAACCCCCGATCGATCGGGCATGCATGAATATGTGGCCATTTGCCTCCGTACCCATTTGGTATATGTACGTATATACCAGTACTATTTCACATGTATATCTGGCCATGGTGTGCCATGCCATGCATGCATACTAATGTGTAGAGACACCACAGTTCACGAACGTGATGTGATGCATGACGCAAACAAGTGTGTTGAACTTGTATGCACTTTATTTTTTAATTCTTATTTGCATTAATCATGATCAAAATCTCGTCGAACAATGATGAACATATTAAACATGATGATCGAACGAACAAAAGTACTACGCATGGTGGACATTTGATAAAAGTAACATGTCCAGATCAATTGTCGTGCCAATAGTCCAAACATAATCCCTAACAGAAGGGATAAGAACATATACAGCGAAGCCTGGCCGGAAACCCGACCCGGCCCAAAGAATGCCCAGGTTTAGTTGATACCTTATGTTAGTTTGATACTTTGATCGCAGACCTGCAGTGCATAACTTCTTTTTTCTGTTTGCAGCTAAACTTGTTTACTGCTCTTCTTTTTCCCTAGGGTCTTGTTTACTACTCCCTCCGTCCCAATATAAGTGACTAAACTTTGTACTAGCTCTAGTACAAAGTTAGTACAAAGTCGAGTCACTTATTTTGGGACGGAGGGAGTATTACTGAGATGAATATTTATTTTGGGTACCATAGGTTGTGCACTTCCGGTGTCTGGAGAAACCAAAGGAGGAGGAATTTTGTTTGGAATTGTGAGGGGTCACAAATCACTCTCAGTTTTGTACTTACATATTTCTTTTTAGTCAACTTGAAAAGATATTTTTTTTTTCACTTAGGTCGAAGCTTCATACTTATGATGATGTTGTTGAGAGAGTTGCGCGCCAACTTGGATTGGATGATCCATCAAAAATTCGGCTTACGTCTCACAATTGCTATTCTCAGCAACCTAAACCACAGCCCATCAGATACCGTGGAGTAGAGCATCTATTGGATATGCTTGTCCATTATAATCAGGTTTAGCTTGTTCTTTCTTTTGTTTATTCAGGAAGGCCAGTTTAATATTTAAAAGATGTAACATGACCCAATTTCATACTAATTTTCTGCTTACCTTCCTTTCAGACTTCTGACATACTGTATTATGAAGTCTTGGACATTCCACTGCCAGAATTGCAGTGTTTAAAAACACTTAAAGTTGCATTTCACCATGCAACGAAAGACGAGGTTTGTTTGGCTGCCTGAGTGCTTGGTACATGTTCTTATCTCTATCTTCAGTTGCCGAAGTGTGTCATTAATGCAAATGATCTGCCAGGTTGTAATTCACAGCATCAGGCTTTCGAAAAATAGCACCATCAGTGATGTGATCACTGACTTGAAGACCAAGGTTAGCACTCATCTACCATTTCAGATTATTCAGTCCTTTTTTTCTTCTGTTCGGAGCTGAAGCTAGAATTGGATAGCTTGTCTGGATGCAAATCTAACCCATGTCTGGTATCTATTGAGTAGCTACTCTTAACCCTTTATCTCGTGGTTGTATGCTCAACAGGTTGAACTATCCAATCCTGATGCTGAGCTCCGCTTGCTTGAAGTTTTCTACCACAAGATTTATAAGGTCCGTGCATGATTATTTGCAAATGGAGATGGTGCACTTTATACACAGTGCTTCTGTACATCCGGGCATACTCTTTCGACGTTCTTTTGGCATCACTGAATAAAATAATCTTACCTGTATCTGCAGATATTTCCACCTCATGAGAAGATAGAGAACATAAATGATCAGTACTGGACACTACGTGCTGAGGAGGTTCGTGGCATTACCTTTGTTTTGTTTGATGATGTTGACCTGTTGACATACTAGTTATGTTGCACACATTTTTTATGTCATTTGTCTTGCACTACATTGTCTCTACTGAAACAGATTCCAGAGGAGGAGAAGAATCTCACTGCACAGGATCGGTTGATTCACGTCTATCATTTCATGAAAGATCCTAATCAGAACCAGGTACCACACTTTCCATATTTCTACCTTTAAAGATACTAGTCTATGGTGAGTTGCATGGTGTAGCTACCGATATGTTGGACTAATATAAGCTGAGATTGTTATCATGACCAACAGCAGATTCAGAATTTTGGAGATCCCTTTTTGCTGGTCATCCGTGAAGGTGAGACTGCCGCAGAGGTCATGGACCGTGTGCAGAAAAAACTCCGAGTTCCCAATGAAGAATTCGCCAAGGTAATCCATATTTACATATCCTAATAATCTGTTTGGAATGAACTGTTCTGCCTGCATGTAGTGGCCTAGATAGAGGAGGTTTGTTGGATTTAGTATGTCTGTTGCTCCAGTTCTGCATACCCAAAATTTCCAGACGTTTCTGGTATTTCCAACCCATGTTTGTTGAGGATATTTGTGTGGAGTTAAAGTGTCAAAATACTTACCGACACCCCCAATCAAGATCCTTAATGGTATTTGAATTGAAATAAGTTACTTGTCAGAAAATGTTTGTGTACATCTGTTATCCAGACAATAATCTTCTGTGTTTTGTACAAAAGTAGGAATACGCCTTTCTCCACTTTACCGTGTGCGATCCATTTCTATCCCTACTATGTTCTCAGGTGGTTATCTTTTGTTGATTCGTGTGTATGGAAGCAGAGGGTGTAGATGGAGATGGGGTTTGGTGGTCGGAACATAGAGTGTAACGAGCCCCCCCCCCACCCCCCCTCGGAAGTACGTCAGGGCTCATTCCTGTCCAAAGAGGCACTGAACTATTGTGGATTTTTTTTGGTTTATTTATTGGTCGATGCGAAGTTACATACGAGGTCCTTTATTTATTACAGGCCAGCTATGTACTGGTAATCAGACTACCACTTCTTTCCTACTATTATGTTGTTATTATCTCACCAATTAATACACTGGACACTTAGCCGAACTAGTCAGCTGAAGTGACTAAATGTGGGCCATGACTATGACTCTTCAACCACTTCCTTGCCCCATTTTATGGATTATTTAGTCATATTTATCTCTAATTCTTGGCTTGGGCACTTGGAGAGGGACATCTAAACATATAGACTAGGAACGGGGGAAGGATAATAAAATACTTATAAATATGACCACCTAATTTGCACCAATATGGACACACGTATCAGTATAGGACTATAGGGCCAATTCAGATATGGAAATTCAGTATTTCTGAAAAGCACCAATATGTCAGGGCACATCCTGTCCAAAGAGGCTCTGAACTATTGGGGCAATTTTTTGGTTTATTTATCAGTCGATGCGAAGTTACATACTAGGTCCTTTATTTACAGGGTCAGCTATGTACTGGCAAACATACTACCACTTCTTTCTTACTATTATGTTATCATCTCACCAATTGGCCGAACTAGTCAGCCGAACCGACTAAATGCAGGCCATTACTATTCAACCACTTCCTTGCCCCATTTTACGGATTATTTAGTCATACTTATCTCTAAATCTTGGCTTGAGCACTTGGAGAGGGACATTTAAATATATAGACTAGGAACGGGGGAAGGAGAATAAAATACTCAGAAATACAACCACCTAATTTGCACTGATATGGATACACATACCAATATAGGGCCATTTCAGATATGGGAATACGGTATTTCTGGAGAGTACCAATACGGGGATACGTTTCACTATTTCAAAAAATAATGTTAAATAGTGGGGCTCCAGCGCCCACCACCTGCTCGAGCTGCCTGGTGCCTGCTCCGGTGCACCGCCGCCAGGAGGTAGCTGCCGCTAACAGAGAGGAGAGGGAGAAAGAGGAGAGAGCTGAGCTGGCTTGCTCTTGCTCTTGGCGAGCTGTTGCATGATCCCTGAGCCAACCGTCTTGTCGCCGCCTGCTGCTGCATCTGGTGATGCTGCCATAGCCACGCAGTCTAGGTTGGGACCGGGGAAAAAGATTCGGTCGGGGGGCATCGGGTCGGGATGGCTAGGGTTATGCTGGCCCTGAATGGGCTGATGATGGTTGGAGGTATCCACAATGTATCGTGCAAGTATCCTGCACGTATTGAGAATTAAAAATTGTTTTAATGCTATATCAGGGGATACTCAGCCGATACGTATCCAACATGTATAGGGGATGTATCGGTTTCAGATATGTATTCGCTATGGGTACGATGCTTCAGTCACGTTTCAGTGTTTTTGAGATAACCACTGGATGATCAGCTTTTGAACAATTTTTTTATGAACTTGGTCCATGGGTTAAGTTTCTAAGCCGGACTGGGCCATTCCTTTCTTTTCTGAACCGGGCATAACCCCTTTCAGTTATAAGCATAAGGGAAATACAACCATCCGTCCTCCGACCAAGGTTAAAGGAAACAAAGAAAGGGGAAAGTGAGTTCAATGCATCGGCAGGAAACCCACTGCAAGTGCCCGTCGTCGAAACACTTGCTATGGGGCGAAAACCCGATGACACCTAACAACAAACTATCCAAAAGGCAGGGAAAGTTCAAATGAGTCTAAGCTCACAAGTGAGCATAGGCAACAAGGACCCAGTCATTTCTGCGAGGGTTATGCATCCCCGCATCCTCCTCCCCTCGTGATTGTGTATGGTTCCAGTGAATATAATATTTTCCTCTGCCAACATGCATTTCTGACCCCGATGATACTTATTTGATCAGTGGAAGGTTGCATTCATATCCATGAATCGTCCAGAATACCTCCAGGATATTGATGCCGTGTCTGCACGTTTTCAGGCAAGTAGTTATTTTTAGCATGTAGTCTAAATATGTTCACGTGACGAGGTTTTTCTTCTGATCTTACAGAGGAGAGATGTTTATGGAGCTTGGGAACAATACCTTGGCTTGGAGCATACTGACACAACACCCAAAAGATCCTACACAGCTAATCAGGTAGGCAGTGCTGGCTTATTATGTAATACTTATGAAAAAGGAGTTTTGATGTGTTCTCGAATTTTGTCGGTGGAACATGCATATTTAAACAAAACCGGATTTAGTAAAGATCTATGCTTATATGCAGTAAATGGTGTATTTCAGTCTATTCCATTTTGCTATTCTTTTCCGAAGTATTATTGCATTTCGTGTTACACAAGCATTAATGTCAAGGTTACAATTATGTCAAAAAACCCTTCAAGGTTACAATTTTAATCAGTATGAAAGCACCTCTTTCTGGTCTAGTATTCCTTTACCAGTTCAGGCTGGTGGTTGCCACAGTACAGGTCTTGGGTAGGGAGTCACATATAAATGGCCAGTTCCCATCCATTGTGTGATATTGTAAACATGTACCTTCAGACCTTAGAAAGTTTTTATAGTCTTGACTTCTCCAGCAAACATCTGGCTCTCACCCATAGTTAATCCTGAAGGGCAAGTAGTTTTCTTGCAGCTGTTTTTACTTTTGCAATAGACCTTAGTTGATGGAAAAGTTTCTGATTGCATAAGACTAACCTACTCGGGCATATTACATGAGCTGAAGCACACGCTTCACATTTATTTGTAGAAATAACTTCTGTATTTTAAAAAAGAAATTATGTAACGTCCATATTCAAGGGAGCATGCGGACAAATGCTTTAGCTGGGGGTGATTTTGTCCATGCATAGAGTTTACACGACTAATTTGTGTGTCAGAAGCTAGGGTGACCTACTATGCTATAAATTCACATGAACTATTGTGCGGACTTGTCCCGTCCTTTAACTGTCCTTTGCTTGGTGGTTTGGACTGCAGAATCGACACACATATGAGAAGCCTGTGAAGATTTACAATTGAGAAACCTTCCATCTGGGCTGCAAGCCTCGACAAAGGCCTCATCCGAAAAAGTATGCTAGAGGCCAAGATAGCTCAACAGAAGGGAAATGCTGTCAAATATATGGTCATTTGTGGGCCAAGGCCTATATTACTTGCTACTTGTTGACAGTCGGTGCTGTGACACTCAGGCTTTCCCTCTTGCCTGCTCCCTGACAGTGAAGCAAGCATGCTGATTTCGTTGTCCTGAGTGTGGCCCCACTAGGATAGATGTTGCTTCGTTTGTGTAGAGCAGAGCTGGTACATAAGGAAATGATTTTGGTAGGGCATGTATACATGGTTATAGCCAAGACTGATTGCTTTATTTGCCGCTCCTGTTATTGGGGCATTGGAACAATGGGATAGATTGTATAATGGGTTTGTGGCTGGTTCCAGTTTTTGGTATCCATTTTGAATGTAGGAAGTAACGGCAGCAGAAAGTAGTCTCATGAGTTTCAGCACAGTCTGTGTTCTTGGCATTGATTTGATTCAACCTAGGAGGTACTGATGATAGTTCTACAGACGCACTATTTTTCTCTTGCCCTGTAGGATGAGAACCAAGTAATTATTTTGACCCAATAGCTTTATTTAAATCGTTTTTGAACTTAAAAGGGGGCTGTTCAATAGTAGGCGAATTCTGATAAACTAAGGTATAATTTCAGTCTTGTGGAGATAATTTGAATATGAGAAAGGCGGCCGCTATGTCTTCCGGTGGATGGAGCGCCGTTGGATTAGCTTCCAGACAGCCCGTTGGATTAGCTCCTAGACAGCCGTACGATCTAACTGTCTCGCACACGTGACAACAGGCACTCTGTTTCAGAAACTGAATCTCCCTCTACGCTGTCCTGCCATAGTTCCGTCCAATGCGGCGGCAGTCGCCATCGCCGTAGAAATTGCCGCCGCCGGCGCGCGGGGGCACATACTCCTTCAGCGCAAAATCCTGCAACATGGCTCACCACATCGCGCGGCAGATGCTCGGATCTGACGTAGATCGAGCTCGTCGGGGGCCGCTACTTCGAGAACAGCCGCGGCCATTGTTCTCAGCTCTGATTGCCGCCGCCCACACGGGGCTTCCTCCGCGAGCTGGAGTATCATCCTGGTTCACAAACCCTCCTGTTGTATTTCCTGAAGCTACTTCTAGCAGATCACATCAGGCAACTGGGTGAGTTTCTTGACTCTGAATAAAACACGAACACGTGTGTGTCTCTGAAACTCATGTGTACCTATGTATCATAAACATAGCTAGAATTCCTATTTATTGCAGCTGTGTTGCAGCTAGAAATTTCAGATCATGTCTGCTCATTCTACCTCTGCAACATGATCCCTGTGTTACTTGTTATTTATCAAACATATTTTGATGAAAAAAGGCCATTCAGTGAAAATTTGTGTGCAAATGAAGCTGAAAAAACGTTGATTGATGAATCTGTGTACCTGAAATTTCGGAAACAACAATATAATTGTTGATACAATGTAGAGGAAACAATACTGTTACACAACACCTCTCTATTTACATTAAAAAACATGTGCCTTGTTTTCAGGGAGCTGGTGCTGGAGGGGAAGAGAGCTATGTCCAAGTTTCAAGATGATGAGCAATTCGTGATCGTCCACATATACACGACGATGCCACCTCTTTCCCATGGTGATTTGGTTTTCGATCCGAGGTCGGATCTTTCCCAAGGGGGAGGGGATGATGCGGAGCATCCTATGGATATCATCATGAAAAGAGTCCGTTTGGCAAGTGACACGTGCGACCTCTACTTCTCATACAAAAAGGTGAATCATCTCCTTTACACGTGTTCACTTGACCCCTTCGAGGATGGTATACTACTTGACACTCCACTCGTGTGCATGCATAGGTATTGTCGGAGCTTCACGGATGACGAGGAGGAGTGCAAGCACCAAGGATCACCTACACCATCTGCGAGGGAAGCGTGGAAGAGAAGACGGAAGAAACGGAGCTGCTGCAAGCTACAGGCTCCGGAAGACCGGCGTTTACCGGATGTTCGACGCGTCCCAGGCGACCGGACGACCGGCAGCCACCGGACGTCCGGTGCCCAGCGGACGTCCGCTCCCTGCGTGTGCGCAGCCGCGGGCCTTTCGGCTATGTACCCCTTTCGCCCCTCACTTACCCCTTCGTGGCCTTAGACTATATATACTCATCCACCTCAACCATTTTAGGGTTAGCATTAGTTTAGCTCATATGTGAGATAGAGCTTTGCTCATTCATCACGGATCTACTCCACGAGAGAGACCGCGACCCCTCTACGGAGAAGATCCACCTTGGATTCAAGACCCCTAACGGGAAGATCCTTCGCGGATTCAAGACCTCCTCTTGGAGATGAACTCTACCTTGTATCTTTCCCTTTGTTGTCCATGTACCTTGTGATCTTGTGTGTTTGATTGTCTAGTGGATGTGTGATTGGACTTGTTCTTGAGTGTTTCCCTCGTGATTCCCCTTTGTGTTCTTCGTGTTCATCGTGGGATCCCCTCCATTTCGTGAAAGATCGGCCATCTAGGGTTTCACCCTACATCATTATGGTATCAAGAGCCACGGTTTCTCACGAATTTGGAGCCCCCTCCACCGTTTTCTAGCCTTCTTTTGTGTGAGTTCGTCCTAAATTTCGAAAATCCCCACCAAAAAATAGCCCCAATTTTTTTTGTGATCTGTTGGTTTGATGATATTTTGTTGATTTTGATCCGTGGATTTGCTTGGTTTCAAGTGGATCTAGCATTTCCCCAAGTTTCCTCATCTTTCATCCACGAAATCTCATCAATTTTGACCCCAAAATCATCAAATTCCGCCCAAAATCGCGTCCCGGAACTCAAATCTCGCGTTGACCCCGACCCACCGGACGACCGGCGTTTTACCGGACGTCCGGACCCTCACGAAGCACCGGACGTCCGGAACTCATCGGATGACCAGAACCACATATACAGAAGAAAATAACGGATTTCCGGCCTTTACCGGACATCCGGTACCTCCAGATTTTGAATTCGGCTGATTTTTGTTTTGTCCATAACTAATTCATACGAACTCCGATTTGGACGTTCTTTAGCTCGTTTCGAAGCTCTTGACATTCCCCATACCAGAAAAATACTACCATCATCATTTGACTCCATAAAATTTTGTCAAATTTGGCAAGTTTGTATAGGCCCTCCACCATATCATCCGCATAGCCACCATTGCTTTCCGGAACCTAACCATTTTGTCCACCATAGCATTTGTGGTTGCTTGAGTAGTGATTTGAGTCTCCTAAGGTGTTTAGGCTACTTAGGGACAATTGCTTCTTCATCAACCACCACCACCACTTCCGCATAGCCTAGTCCACCATACATAGCCAACCCAACTTAACCAAATTTTGGTCGAGCTTGTTTGAGTTGTGGCTTGTGTCTCCTAAGGTGTTTCGGCTACTTAGGGACCGTGACTTCAACTCCGACATCGTGTATAGCCCATCATTCCACTCCCGCAACCACCACGGCATTGCCGCTACCACCATTTGACATTTATCCTTGAGATTTTGAGTTGTGGTTTTTTCGTTTCCTAAGGTGTTTCGGCTAATTAGGAACGGGTCTACATCAAGAGCACCACCTCTCATCATCGACACGGACGGTAACTTCGACGACATCATTGTATATTCCCTTGCAATTGCATTGTTAACCCCTAGCCCATTTTGCGTCACTTTCCTATCGAGACTAGCCTTTGAGTATTGCCGGCAACGTTACTTGTGCACATTAGTGATCATCAATCCACTCTTCCATTGCATATATACCATATCATATTGGTATCATCTTATCATCCCTTGTGTCACAAGATTGTTCCCGCATATACACAATTGCTATCTTGGTTTGTGCATCGTGGCCATATACAAAAAAAAAGAATAAGCTTTTAAGCAAAAGAGCCACAAAGAAGCTTGTAAGCAAGAGCCATAGCATCACAAAATATTATATTATACTTGATCATCTTGGATCATCTTGTGCTAAAAGCACCGGAACATCATACACAAATAGCATACTTGAGATAGAAAGTTCATACATTTGCATCTTATAGGTTGTGCACAAGTGCCGTATCCGCCTATAGAGCAATCGTGCTAGCGTCTCTCTTGAGTTGTGCAACACGAGCGTTTTCCGTGGACTCCACATTTTGTGCTCATTCCTTGGTTGCACGACCCCATCTATCTATCCATGTGTGTGTTTCCGTGTGCCACATATTGCTATTGGTCTACTTGTTACATTTGCAAATTTGTGAATCTCTTTCAACATTATTGACTCTTTCTAACATTTTGCATCAAATTTTTGTGCCACTATCCTCACCGAGCCACTCGAAAAGCTTTACTTGATAGGTGTGAGTGAACAAGTCCGATACCAATTCCACTATTCTTTCATTTCACATTGAGTGAAACGGGATACATCCTCAACGTTGGGAAAAGGTAACTTGGTATTGTTTATCTCATCTCCTACTCACCTTTGCTCGAGTCTTGTGATGGATAGGCAAAGCATTTCTTCTACTTCGGTCTACACCAACAACGAAAAGTTCGATGCCATGACGAACAACTTGTGCGCCAACATGAATGCTCAAATGGAGGAGCTCAAAGCCCTCATCAAGAACCGCAAGAGGTCTCCCTCATCTTCGAGAAGACGCTCAAGTGCACATCCTTCCGAGCTACCATCTCCTGCAAGATCTCATCGGCATCGACACCATCAACGCCAAGAACGTGAAGGTCAAGAGCTCAACACCAACAACCGCTCAACGACTTCACCGTACACCTTGGCATCTTCGCCAAGCGACTTCAAGGCATCTTCGCCTTTGGATATGCGACATCTTTGCCCACAAGCACCTCAAGCTTATGATCAAGAGAAGCTCCCCAAGCTCAAGTCCGCGACTTCCACGAGCTACTACGACCTCGACAACGACCACGAGATTCCTTTCTATGGGACTCAAGAACCCGAGGAGTATCTCGAGTGGGAACGCTTGATGGACGACTACCTCATGCTACTTCAAGTTCCTCCCCAAGATCAAGTGAAGTGTGCCACAAGAAACTTCCACGACTTCGCATCGACATGGTGGTTTCACACACCTTCGGAGGAGTATGACATGAGTTGGCCCAAGACGAAGAGAGCTTTGCGGCGAGAGTTCGTGCCTCCCACATACACGGAACAACTTCTACGCCAATTGGAGAACACCATACAAGGATCCAAGTCCATCGACAAGTACTTCAAGGAGATGAAGATTGCCTTGCGACGAGCCGGCGTGGACGACCCCATTTCGATGAAGCTCCACTTCATGATGGGATTGCACAACGACATCTACAAGACTATCTTCTTCGAGAACTACAAGTCCCTCGACGACAACTACATTTGATACAGGGTGGAACCCTAATCAGCGGATCTTTCACGAAATGGAGGGGATCCCACGATGAACACGAAGAACACAAAGGGAAACGGGGGAAAACACGAGAGGAAACACACAAGAACAAGTCCAATCACACATCCACTAGACAATCAAACACACAAGATCACAAGATACATGAACAACAAAGGGAAAGATACATGGGTAGAGTTCATCTCCAAGAGGAGGCCTTGAATCCGTGAAGGATCTTCCCGTTAGGGGTCTTGAATCCAAGGTGGATCTTCTCCGTAGAGGGGCCGCGGTCTCTCTCGTGGAGTAGATCCGGGATGGATGAGCAAAGCTCTATCTCTCATATGAGCTAAACCATTGCTAACCCTAAAATGGTGGAGGTGGAGGAGTTTATATAGTCTATGGCCACCAAGGGGTAAGTGAGGGGCGAAAGGGATACATGGGCCTCGGGCCCGAACACTGTACGCAGACAGGTGCCGGTCGTCCACTGGATACCGGACGTCCGGTGGCTCGGGAGGGACCGGACGTCCGGTATCTTCTCGGACTTCCGGTATTTTGGTTCTGTTGCCGATGTCACGGACGTCCGGTGGCCGCCGGTCGTCCGGTCGCCTGGGGCGCGTCGGACGTCCGGTAAACGCCGGTCGTCCGGAGCCTGAAGCTTGCAGCAGCTCCGCTTCTTCCGTCTTCTCTTCCATGCTTCCCTCGCAGATGGTGTAGGTGATCCTTGCCGCTTGCACTCCTCCTCGTCATCCGTGAAGCTCCGACAATACCTATGCATGCACACGAGAGGAGTGTCAAGTAGTATACCATCCTCGAAGGGGTCAAGTGAACACGTGTAAAGGAGATGATTCACCTTTATGTATGAGAAGTAGAGGTCACACGTGTCACTTGCCAAGCCGACTCTTGACATGGTGATGTCCATAGGATACACCGTATCATCCCCTCCCCCTTGGGAAAGATCCGACCTCGGATCGAAAACCAAATCACCATGGGAAAGAGATGGCGTTGTCATGTAGATGTGGACCATCACGAAGTGCTCATCATCTTGAAGCTCTACATGGGCACTCTCCAGTGTCGCACCGTCTAGTGATTCCTTCAAGAGGAGCAAGGACAACAAACACTTGGAAAAACAAATGTGGTTAGCATTAGTGCAAAACCAAGCATTCAAGAGGTGATTCAACCAACAAGTGTTGTCATCAAGCATATCATAGGGTGTGACAAAGGGTTGTAGCATGGCATTTAAGCACATCAATTGAGCACAAGAAAAGATATCATGGGGCCAAGTATGCAATTGGGAGGTAGTGATGCAAGTATGTGTGACAAGAGAATAAGCATCTACCTCATGGTCATAGCAAGCATGCATAAAGCGCTCAAAGAAAGGTCTATGGTAGACATAAGAATCATTCACAACACCATGTAAAATGAAGTGTCTAAACACATGGGTCACGTGCAAGACAATCCAAGCATAATGTGCATAGGGTGTAGTGAAGATAGTATGGCACGCAACACAATTGAAAGAGCAATTGTTCAACATGTGTGAGGCCATCAAGTCAATCATGTGAAAAGCAATGGGACATGGCATATGTGAAGAGATGACATTGTTGCAACCAAGCATATGATAGGGACAAGTAATCCACAAGTCGGATGCAACACACAAGGCATATATATCATGATGCATGGAGATGTGTAAATGGCAAGTCGAATCAAGATCTCTAACATGTGTGCAAATAAGTCTCATGGTGCAAGCAACACAAGTAGTGTGATCCACAATATCCATGCTCATGGTTTTGGGTGTCTCGAAAGAGAAGGATATCACCTTGAAAGTATGTCCTTGTGTATCCTTCACAATGCCGAAGCACAAGCAAGTGCGGTGTAGAAGCGTCGTTGTAGAAAGGGGTTCGCTCTCAAGAGCTCGAATGGTCAACTCACGTGAAGTGGAAGTCGACACATATTCCAAGTATCCTACACATGCACACAACAAAAGGAAGAACGTATGTGCATGGTAGATAAACACATCATCCATCATGATGGTTCTCTTCTCTTGCACATAACCATTAGGAGCAAAAGTGCATGAATAATATGATGCAACAATGGCTATATTCATGGCACTAGGCATATGGTGCAAAGAGGTAAAACAAGCATGCTGCACAAGAATGATGTCATAATCTCCAAATAATTGCGAGAATGCTATGGGGGCAATCTCATTGGCAAGACTAAAATCATGGTTGCGCTCAATACATGGTAGCAAGAGAGAGGCAACATGTGGAGACATATGACAACAAGCAATATCAATCATGTGGAAAGCATGGCAATGGTTGTCATCAACCGCATGAAAGGAGCAAGTATGAATCATCGGTGATGCAACATAAGCAAGCATGGTGATCAAGTTGTGCAAACTAGTGGAGCGAAGATGCAACACACTAGATGAGTTCATAGCAATCATGTCATGTGAACCAATAGTAGGCATATGCAATGCACATGACATATCGCAAGCACGAGCACAAATCAAGATCAAAGCATCATAATAGGCATGGTGTGCAAAGGAATCATGGCAATAACAAGTGATATCTCCACCAAGCTTGCAAATACACATACAAGTATGAGAATCAATCATCATGTGTAATGCAAAGCATGGGTCACAAATGCATGGCAAAGGCAAAGGCATTGGCATATCATGCAATGTGAACATGGCAATATGGGCAAAAGAGATATAATGGACAATAACCCATAACCATGTGAGTGCCATGTAGAAGGAATGCGCGAAGTCTTTGCGCGAAGGGAACGGTGGGAAAGATAATCCACGGAATCCCAAGTCATCATTGCTCTCTAGAGCTTGTTTCGTCAACTCGTGCTCTTGCGAGGTTGACGAGTAAGTATGGGGACCTACACAAAAGACACAGAAACCAAAGAAATTGTGCGCGTGGTAAATGTACACATCATCCATCATGATGTGTATGTGCACGTTAGAGTTAGCACAAGATAAGCATCTCTCAAAGAAATTTGATGCATGGTATAAGAACATGTCATCCATCACGAATGAATAGTTATTGTGTATAGCATGATGTGGATGCAAATTGAGCATACAATTATATGGCACATCTATAGCATGTTCATTCATGGGGAGCATATTGTGCAAACAAGCATGGGGATTATGCAATGGATGGGATGGGTCAAAATCTCCTAAAATGTATGAGGAAACTATGGGGGTCTCCTCATAAGCAATATCGGAAGCATAATGTGGAGAAGTGTAACAACATCCAAAACAATGCATGTCGGAAGCTAGGTAATCATGGCATGGCATATGATGGATATGATGCAAAGGAAGCATGTCAATATCATCACAAGAAAAAGAAATGCCAATAACCATGGGCTTGTCATCTATGCCATATGTGCAAATTGGGTTTATCTTGATGGCATATGCATAGTTACTATGAAGAGATTGCAAATATGACATATGATTGATCTCATGCATAGCATATGACAAATCAAACAGATTGTCAAACATGATGTGGCCAATAGAATTATCACAAGAAATCCTATGCAACATGGCATCACAACTAATAGACTCCACATGGCAATCATCCAACTCATCATAAATGGGTAAATCATCGCATGGGGAAATCATACTAGAATGAAGCATGGCAATAGGGGGATCAACATCATGCAAGCAATCAAGGTCAACATAGTCCACTAGTGGGACGAGAGCATCACCTTCACCTTTGTTACCGTTCTCATTCCACTCATGTGGTGTAGGTGAGGTGGGAAAGACCAAATGGTGGTCATCATCATCATCTTGATGGAACCATGTGGGGGGTGCATAATATTCCACCATGGCCATCGTCTTGTCCAAAGGAAGGACGAAGTCATCGCGAATCGGCGCGTCATCATATGTGGGACCTAGCACCGAATGAGAAGACACAATAGAGGTAGAGGTTAAGTCGTTAGTGTTGAAAGTGGCCTCACATGACCTATCAACTATCTCACTCTCTCTATGTGGTGGCTCACTCACTCCCTCAGGGTAGGTGCACTCAAGCTCACATATGATGGAGTCACTCATCTCACTCAAGTGGTGGGGGTTGTGGCTCTCCTCACATGGGAATTGGGGCAGCTCATCATTTATGGGGCTAGTGGTGAACTCACTCTCACTCTCAATATGGTGGCACAAGTCACTCAAGTCATCATCACTCTCGCCTCCTAAGATGGAAGCATCATCCTTGCTCGTCACCATGTCGTTCGCCTTCAAAGCTTGGTCCTCGAATGGCTCCGTAGTCCTAGTCGTCGCCGCACCGTCTTGGAAAAGAGTCAAAGTAGACTCGGCATCATCAATGCCACAAAGATGGATGGCGGTGGAGTCGAACTTGGGAGCATCGTCTTGGAGCTCGTTGGGCTTGGACATCGCGGTGGTACTACCCTCATGCTCGTCGTCTTGGAGCTTGGTCTTCGAGAAGTTTGCTTGCGGTGGAGAAGCCTTGGCCTTCATTAGTTCTTGTTCCGCCTTGAGAGCACCAATGTAGTTGTCGTCGAGGGACTTGTAGTTCTCGAAGAAGATAGTCTTGTAGACGTCATTGTGCAATCCCATCATGAAGTGGAGCTTCATCGAAATGGGGTCGTCCACGCCGGCTCGTCGTAAGGCCATCTTCATGTCCTTGAAGTACTCGTCGATGGACTTGGATCCTTGTATGGTGTTCTCCAAGTGGCGTAGAAGATGTTCCGTGTAGGTGGGAGGCACGAACTCTCGCCGCAAAGCTCTCTTCGTCTTGGGCCAATTCACGTTGAAGCTCGTCGAAGGTGTGTGAAGCCACCATGTTGACGCGTTGTCGTGGAAGTTTCTTGTGGCGCAGTTCACTTGATCTTCGTAGGGAACTTGGTGGAGCTTGAGGTAGTCGTCCATCTTGCGCTCCCACTCGAGATACTCCTCGGGGTCTTGAGTCCCATAGAAAGGAATCTCGTGGTTGTTGTCGAGGTCGTAGTAGCTCGTGGAAGTCGCGGACTTGAGCTTGGTAAGCTTCTCTTGATCATAAGCTTGAGGTTCTTGTGGGCGAAGATGCCGCATGTCCAAAGGAGAAGATGCCTTGAAGTCGCTTGGCGAAAATGCCAAGGTGTACGGTGAAGTCGTTGAGCGGTTGTTGTTGTTGAGCTCATGACCTTCACGTTCTTGTCGTTGATGGTGTCGATGCCGATGAGATCTTGCCGGAGATGGTAGCTCGGAAGGATGTGCACTTGAGCGTCTTCTCGAAGATGAGGGAGATCTCTTGCGGTTCTTGATGAGGGCTTTGAGCTCCTCCATTTGAGCATTCATGTTGGCGCACAAGTTGTTCGTCATGGCATCGAACTTGTCGTTGTTGTTGTAGACCGAAGTAGATGAAATGCTTTTCCTATCCATCACAAGACTCGAGCAAAGGTGAGTAGGAGATGAGATAAACAATACCAAGTTACCTTTTCCCAACGTTGAGGATGTATCCCGTTTCACTCAATGTGAAATGAAAGAATAGTGGAATTGGTACCGGACTTGTTCACTCACACCTATCAAGTAAAGCTTATCGAGTGGCTCGGTGAGGATAGTGGCACAAAAAATTTGATGCAAAATGTTAGAAAGAGTCAATAATGTTGAAAGAGATTCACAAATTCGCAAGTGAAACAAGTAGACCAAAAGCAATATGTGGCACACGGAAACACACACACGGATAGATAGATGGGGTCGTGCAACCAAGGAATGAGCACAAAATGTGGAGTCCACGGAAAACGCTCGTGTTGCACAACTCAAGAGAGACGCTAGCACGATTTCTCAATAGGCGGATACGACTCTTGTGCACAACCTATAAGATGCAAATGTATGAACTTTCTATCTCAAGGATGCTATTTGTGTATGATGTTCCGGTGCTTTTAGCACAAGACGATCCAAGATGATCGGATATGGCAATCTTATATGCAATGTGGTATGATGCTATGGCTCTTGCTTACAAGCTTCTTTGTGGCTCTCTTTTTGCTTAAAAGCTTATTTTTTTTTGTATGGCCACGATGCGAAATGCACAAACCAAGATAGAAATTGTGTATATGCGGGAACAATCTTGTGACACAAGGGATGATATGATGATACCAAGATGATATGGTATATATGCAATGGAAGGGCGGATCGATGATCACTAATGTGCACAAGTAACGTTGCCGGCAATACTCAAAGGCTAGTCTCGATAGGAAAGTGACGCAAAATGGGCTAGGGGTTAACAATGCAAATGCAAGGGAATATACAATGATGTCGTCGAAGTTATCGTCCGTGTCGATGATGAGAGGTGGCGCTCTTGATGTAGACCCGTTCCTAATTAGCCGAAACACCTTAGGAAACGGAAAAACCACAACTCAAAATCTCAAGGACAAATGTCAAATGGTGGTAGCGGACATGCCGTGGTGGTTGCGGAAGTGGAATGATGGGCTATACATGATGTTGGAGTTGAAGTCACGGTCCCTAAGTAGCCGAAACACCTTAGGAGACACAAGCCACAACTCAAACAAGCTCAACAAAATTGGGTTAAGTTGGGTTGGCTATGTATAATGGGCAATGGGTATGCGGAAGTGGTGGTGGTGGTTGATGAAGAAGCAATGGTCCCTAAGTAGCCTAAACACCTTAGGAGACTCAAATCACTACTCAAGCAACCACAAATGCTATGGGAACAAAAATGGTTAGGTTGCGGAAGTCGGTGGTGGTTATGCGGATGATGTGGTGGAGGCCATAGGCAAAGATGCCAAAATCCACAAAATATGATGGAGTCAAATGAATATGGTTGTATTTTTGTGGTATGGGGGATGTCAAGAGCTTCAAAACGAGCTAAAGAACGTCCAAATCGGAGTTCGTATGAATTAGTTATGACCAACACAAAAATCAGCCGAAGTCAAAATCTGGGGATACCGGACGTCCGGAAAAGACCGGAAATCCGGTAATTTCTTCTGTATAGGTGGTTCCGGTCGTCCGGTGAATTCCGGACGTCCGGTGCTTCGTGAGGGTCCGGACGTCCGGTAAAAGGCCGGTCGTCCGGTGGGTCGGGGTCAACGCGAGATTTGAGATGCGGGACGCGATTTTGGGCGGAAAATGGAGATTTTGGGGTCAAAATTTGACGGATTTTGTGGAGGAAAGATGGGGAAACTTGGGGAAATGCTAGATCCACTTGAAACCAAGCAAATCCACGGATCAAAATCAACAAAACATCATCAAACCAACATATCACAAAAATTTTTGGGGCTATTTTTGGTGGGGATTTTCGAATTTTAGGACGAAATCACACAAAAGAAAGCTAGAAAACGGTGGAGGGGGCTCCAAATTCGTGAGAAACCGTGGCTCTTGATACCATATGATACAGGGTGGAACCCTAATCAGCGGATCTTTCACGAAATGGAGGGGATCCCACGATGAACACGAAGAACACAAAGGGAAACGGGGGAAAACACGAGAGGAAACACACAAGAACAAGTCCAATCACACATCCACTAGACAATCAAACACACAAGATCACAAGATACATGAACAACAAAGGGAAAGATACATGGGTAGAGTTCATCTCCAAGAGGAGGCCTTGAATCCGTGAAGGATCTTCCCGTTAGGGGTCTTGAATCCAAGGTGGATCTTCTCCGTAGAGGGGCCGCGGTCTCTCTCGTGGAGTAGATCCGGGATGGATGAGCAAAGCTCTATCTCTCATATGAGCTAAACCATTGCTAACCCTAAAATGGTGGAGGTGGAGGAGTTTATATAGTCTATGGCCACCAAGGGGTAAGTGAGGGGCGAAAGGGATACATGGGCCTCGGGCCCGAACACTGTACGCAGACAGGTGCCGGTCGTCCGCTGGATACCGGACGTCCGGTGGCTCGGGAGGGACCGGACGTCCGATATCTTCTCGGACTTCCGGTATTTTGGTTCTGTTGCCGATGTCACGGACGTCCGGTGGCCGCCGGTCGTCCGGTCGCCTGGGGCGCGTCGGACGTCCGGTAAACGCCGGTCGTCCGGAGCCTGAAGCTTGCAGCAGCTCCGCTTCTTCCGTCTTCTCTTCCATGCTTCCCTCGCAGATGGTGTAGGTGATCCTTGCCGCTTGCACTCCTCCTCGTCATCCGTGAAGCTCCGACAATACCTATGCATGCACACGAGAGGAGTGTCAAGTAGTATACCATCCTCGAAGGGGTCAAGTGAACACGTGTAAAGGAGATGATTCACCTTTATGTATGAGAAGTAGAGGTCACACGTGTCACTTGCCAAGCCGACTCTTGACATGGTGATGTCCATAGGATACACCGTATCAACATTGGTGCTCTCAAGGCGGAACAAGAACTTATGAAAGCCAAGGATTCTCCACCGCAAGCAAACTTCTCGAAGACCAAGCTCCAAGACAACGAGCATGAGGGTAGTACCACCATGATGTCCAAGCCCAACGAGCTCCAAGACGATGCTCCCAAGTTTGACTCCACCGCCAGCCCTCTTTGTGGCATTGATGATGCCGAGTCTACGTCGACTCTTTTTCAAGATGGTGCGGCGACGACTACGACTACGGAGCCATTCGAGGACCAAGCTTTGGAGGCGAACGACATGGTGACGAGCAAGGATGATGCTTCCATCTTTGGAGGCGAGAGTGATGATGTGCCATCTTCGGCCTTCATCCACGGCGACGGTGACGAGATGGTTGAGCATGGGATTTTCCCTTCGACCACGGCGGCGTATGATGACTTGAGTGACTTGTGCCACCATATTGAGAGGGAGAGCGAGTTCACCACTAGCCCCATATATGATGAGCTGCCCCGACTCCCATGTGAGGAGAGCCACAACCCCCACCACTTGAGTGAGATGAGTGCCTCTACCATATGTGACATTGCGTGCACCTACCTTGAGGGAGTGAGTGAGCCACCACCACATAGAGAGAGTGAGGAAGTTGATAGGACACGTGAGGCCATTCGCATTTCTAACAACTTGACCTCTACCTCTATTGTGTCTTCTCATTTGGTGCTAGGTCCCATATATGATGACGCGCCGATCCTCGACGACTTCGTCCTTCCTTTGGACAAGACGATGGCCATGGTGGAATATTATGCACCCCCCACATGGTTCCATCAAGATGAAGATGATGACCACCTTTTGGTCTTTTCCACCTCACCTACACCACATGAGTGGAATGAGAAACGTAACAAAGGTGAAGGTGATGCTCTCGTCCCACTAGTGGACTATGTTAACTTTGATTGCTTGCATGATGTTGATCCACCTATTGCCATGCTTCGTGCTAGTATGATTTCCCCATGCCATTATTTACCCATTTATGATGAGTTTGATGATTGCCATGTGGAGTCTATTAGTTGTGATGCCATGTTGCATAGGATTTCTTGTGATAATTCTCTCGGTCACATCATGTTTGACAATCCACTTGACTTGTCATATGCTATGCATGAGATCAACAATATGTCATATTTGCAATCTCTTCGTAGTAACTATGCATATGCCATTAAGATAAATCCAATTTGCACTTATGGCATAGATGACAAGCCCATGGTTATTGGCATTTGTTTTTCTTGTGATGATATTGATATGCTTCCTTTGCATCATATCCATCATATGCCATGCCATGATTACCTAGCTTCGGATATGCATTGTTTTGGATGTTGTTCCACTTCTCCATATTATGCGTCCACTTTTGCTCATGAGGAGACCCCCATAGTTTCCTCATATATTTTAGGAGATTTTGATCCATCCCATCCATTGCATGATCCCCATACTTGTGTGCACAATATGCTCCCCATGAATGCAAATGCTATTGTTGTGCCACATACTTGCTCTAATTTATGTCCCCATCGTGCTATACACAATAACTATTCATTAATGATGGATGACATGTTCTTATACCATGCATCAAATTTCTTTGAGTGATGCTTATCTTGTGCTAACTCTAACGTGCACATACACATCATGATGGATGATGTGTACATTTACCACGCGCACAATTTCTTTGGTTTGTGTGTCTTTTGTGTAGGTCCCCATACTTACTCGTCAACCTCGCAAGAGGACGAGTTGACGAAAAGAGCTCTAGAGAGCAATGATGACTTGGGATTCCGTGGATTATCTTTCCCACCGCTCCCTTCGCGCAAAGACTTCGCGCATTCCTTCTACATGGCACTCACATGGTTATGGGTTATTGTCCATTATATCTCTTATGCCCCTTTTGCCATGTTCACATTGCATGATATGTCAATCCCTTTGCCTTTGCCATGCATTTGTGACCCATGCTTTGCATTACACATGATGATTGATTCTCATACTTGTATGTGTATTTGCAAGCTTGGTGGAGATATCACTTGTTATTGCCATGATTCCTTTGCACACCATACCTATTATGATGCTTTGACCTTGATTTGTGATCGTGCTTGCGATATGTCATGTGCATTGCCTATATCCACTATTTGCTCACATGACATGATTGCCATGCCTTCTCCTAGTGTGTTGCATCCTCGCTCCACTAGTTTGCACAACTTGATCACCATGCTTGCTTATGTTGCATCACCGATGATTCATACTTGCTCCTTTCATGCGGTTGATGACAACCATTGCCATGCTTTGCACATGATTTCTAGTCCATGTTGTCATATGTCTCCATATGCTGCCTCTCCCATGCTAAATGATTTGCCATGTATTGAGTGCAACAATGCCTTTCGTTTTGCAAAAGAGATTGCCCCCATAGCATTCTCACATATATTTGGAGATTTTGACATATTTGTTGTGAAGCATGCTTGTCTTACCTCTTTGCACCATATGCCTAGTGACATGAATATAGCAATTGTTCCACCATATTATTCATGCACTTTTACTACTAATGGTTATGTGCAAGAGAAGAGAACCATCAT
>LR738716.1:194438570-194454980 GCA_902687465.1 Secale cereale
CGCGCCGGGGGGGGGGGAGGGGGCGCCTGGGCCACCTTACCTCCTCTGGTGACCCCCTTTGGCATATATTTACATCGCGTCCCGAAACCCTCGAGGACGGAACCCTTTTTCGCGATCTCATCTCTGTTCCGCCGCCGCCGCGCTTCCAAGATCGGGAGCACCAGGAGAACTCTTCCCGGCACCCTGCCGGAGGGGAGGACCACCACCGGGAGCTTCTCCACCACCATGGACGCTTCCCGGATGAGCCGTGAGTAGTCTCCCTTGGACCATGGGTCCATGACCAGTAGCTATGTGATGTTCTCCTCCCCTTCTTGTTCTTCACCGATTAGACCTCGTGAGTTGCCCTACATGATCGAGGCACATATGTAATATTTATGATGTTGCTATGCCGAGTTTGCTGGGATCCGATGGATTATGAGATTATGTTCAGATTGTGTGTGAGTAATATATTTGATTCACCTATTTTATATTTATGTTCTTGAGTAATTCTTGCATGTTCTCCGTTGTTATTTATTGCTTTGGCCAAGTAGTAGGTAGTAACTCCAAGAGGGAACGTTATGCTTGATTGTGGGTTCATGCCCCTCGATGACTAGCTTGAGTGACAGAAACATGAGTCTAGGGGATGTGCTGTTGCCACAAGGGGGAAAACAACGGTGCTTGTACTTGCGGGTGCAAGGATTGTTTACTTTATGCAAAGTTCTTTTAATGCAGTTGTATGTTGCTTTGATTTTACACTATGGGTGGGACTCGCAACTTAATACCAGCGAGATGTTCTGGATAGATATCTCAAGGTGGATGATTAGTAGTAGATGCAGATGGATTTCGGTCTACTTGCCTTGGCGTACCGCCCATGCTTTTGAGCCTCTACCTTTCTGTACAACATAGTTAGCATTGGTTTGCGCACATAATCCTGTCAATTGCCCAGCTGTAATTTGTTTACCTCGCTTAGCTGTTTTATCGTATTTTGGGAGAGAGACATCACTAGTGAACATCATGGGACCCCGGTCCATATTACCATCATTGATCACACCCGCTATTTATTTCCTGTTCTTATTTACTAGTTGCAGTCATACCTATCACTATTATCTCTTGCGTTTGATCCTTTGTAAACGACAAGGCCGGAGGGATTGACAACCTCTCTGTACTCGTTGGGAGCAAACTTATTTATATCTATGTGCAGGTCCTGTCAAGCGAAAGTTTCTGGCGCCCTTGACACCTTCTTGTCGACCCTCGGAGTCTCACGGGATTCGATCCTTGGTATCTTTGCCAAGGGAAAAGTACCGCTACGCTACATCTCAAACCTTCCACTTGGGGTAACCAACGAGGGGCGAGAAGCCATCAAGCAGAGTTTTCTGGCGCCGTTGCCGGGGACTCCACTCTTCAAGATAGGGGAGTTGCACGCTATCTTTTACCTTTGCCTTTTAGTCTTGTTAGTTTACCTTTCAGTTTTTGCTTTAGTATCTTCTATCAAAAATCACAAAAATATTTATCTTGCTTTTAGTTGGTATTATGTCTGGTCCTTTTGCCTTTGGTGAGGCAGAAGTGCTCACCTTTAAACAAAGAGGTGGTGAAAGTCTAAAAGATGCTTGGTATAGAATTAATGATTCTCATAAAAGAGCCACCAAGAAGCAACCTACTACTATCCTGCTTAGAAATTTTTATGTTGGAATTACTTCTTGGAATAGGTTTATTCTAAATTCTGCTATCAATGGAAATTTCCTAGAAGCCCCAGTTTGGGAATCACTTAGTATTATGGAAAATCTTGTTGGAAATCCCCCTCTTGTTAGCATTCAAGAGGACATTACCCTAGCTCACATTATGAAAAAACTTGAAAAGATAGAGCTAGAGATGCCAAACATTAATAAGATAAATGAGTTGGATCGTAAGATCCAAGGGAATTTGAATAGGCTTGATAGCTCCATGCATAAAATTCTCAAAACTTTTGAGACCATCAAATCCCATGACTTGGATTCTTCTAGAATAGACAAGATTGAGGAAATCTTTGACACTTTAGGAACTACTTTCTCCTCAATCAAAACCAAAAAGGTAGAAACTCCGGGAAAGAAGGAGCCTAAGTTCATTTACGTCCCAAAGGCTCCTCGTTCCAAAAGTAATCCATTTATTGCCAAAGGGGTTGAAACTGTGAAGACTTTGGAAGAAACACCTCTCTTTGATAAATTTATAAATGAATCTTCCATTGACTTTTTTCCTTTTGGTCTTCTCCCTAGAAGTATCTCTATTAGGCCTTTCTTTGAAAGTCCTCTTAAGACTAGTTGTACTATTGAAGAGCTTTTTGATGATCTTGATGATGGTTCAATTGATACAACTTGATCTCTATGCATTATGCCTAGCTTAAAGGCATAAAAGAAAGCGCTTTTGGGAGGCAGCCCACAATGAATAAAATTTTATTTTGCTTTTGTTGTGTCTTGATGTTTGTTACTACATTAGCATCATCATTGTATCTTTACTTTTCAGCTTTGTGCCAAGTTTAGCCTCTGATTGCAAGAAAGTTCAAAAGTTATGATGTGCAGTCCAGAAAACAGATTATGTCCTTGGACAGAAAAACTCGTATAAAATCACCAGATCATCTTTTTTATCTGAATTTTTTTGACAACGTGCTCTATACAATTGGCTTTCATGCGTCTGTTCTGAGTTTTTTTATTTGAGTTGCAGAAGTGCCCCGAAAAAATTATTTACTACCTGCTGGTCTGTTTTTCACAAATTATGTCCTGTTTTGCCTTTTCTTCGTTTTGCAAACCTTGAGCTTGCTTTTTCTTTGCAAAAACCTTTTGGCAATCTTGAGAAACAGTAGATCTTCAAGATTATCTTTATTTCCAGCAAGGAAAAATTATTTTATTATGGGCACTAACCTCGCTAATCAGATTATGATGAGTTATGTATGAAGGGAGTTTTCAAGTGTGCGAGGGAAGATGATAAAAAGATTCAGGAGGGTCAAACACTCAAGCTTGGGGATGCCCCCGTGCACCCCCAAGAAATATTCAAGAAGACTCAAGCGTCTAAGCTTGGGGATGCCCCCGTGCATCCCCTTCTCCATCAACAATTATCAGTTCGTCTTTCGTTCCACTATATTTTAATCACTTCATGTGTTATGTGCTATTCTTGGAGCGTCTTGCTTTTAGTTTCCTTTTTAGTTTTCTTTAGCTTAGCTTGCTGTTCATAACGAGTTAGAACCCAGCTTTCTTTGTGTGGGAGAGAAACACGCTCCACTTCAACCTAGAACACAACATAGGATTTTCATGCTTATCTTTGCTGTGTATGTTCTTTGTCTTTCAATAGCTACTGTCATGTTTAGCTCTTAGTTTTCATGCTTTTCTTTTTAAATAGCTTTTGTTTAGTTGGTTGTTGAACTCTCTTGAGTTTTCATGTTTATCTTGTTAAGAGAGTTTGTCTGTTGCACTGAGTTGTGTGTCTTAACTTAAAGTAGGTAACTGAGGTTGCTATTTAATTTTAGTAGTAACTTGCAATAGTTTTGAGGTATTGCCATGAGTAATGTTTGAACTTTTGGTGACAAGAGCTTTAGCCTATTAGTGATAGATGCCGTATTTTGGGTAATCCGTGTTTATTTTCGAAAACCTACAAAATAGTTGAGAACTTTAGCTACTAAATGGATCACTAATCTTTGGAGGGATCGAATATTAGAGTACACTCACGTATCATGAGTCGAGGATGCGCAAGGATAACCAAATCCCCATACACTCCTCCTCGGGGTACTTGTCTCTTTGAGAACCTCCTAATTAGATTGAGAGTTACCGATAATAAGTGCATGAGTTCTTCGAACTAATGTGAGTATTCGAAGGTTGACACTTCCACCTATCCATATTTTTCTAGCCTCTTCGGTACCGTGCATTGCCCTTTCTCACCTCGAGAGTTGGCGCATACTTCGCCGGTGCATCCAAAACCTTGGCACGATACGCTCTGTCATCATAAGCCTCATTATATCCTTCCTCAAAACAGCCACCATACCTACCTATTAAGGCATTTCCATAGCCTTTCCGAGATACATTGCCCTGCAACATCCATCTTCTCATGACTTGATCTTCATGTCATACATGCTTTTTGCTTGATCGATGAGCCGCATGCTAGTTGGGCCTTGCCCTAATCATTGCTACATGACGCGCTAGTATCATTGCATATCCTGCTACACTGGCAGAGGCATACATTTGCATACATCATGATAGTTTCATTTTCTTTATGTTGAGTACTTTTGTAAAGTGTGAAAGATCTTCTATACTTCTTGTAATACATAGAGTGTTGCCCCTAAAGTGAGGAAAAGATCCCAAAGAGGACAAATCAAAAGATCCCAAAGAGGACAAAATCAAAAGATCCCAAAGAGGACAAATGAGAGATAAATAGAAAGAGCCATTGAGGCCACAAAAAAATAAAAAAAATAGAAAAAGAGAAAAAGAAATAAAAAGAGAGAAGGGGGCACACTACTATTTCTTTTGAGAGATCCACACTCGTACTCCATCTTATACTTTGTACTCCATAGAGATTATCATTTATGCATATAGCTATGTGGGGACCTTTACACTATAGAACTTGGCTTGTATATTCCAATGATGAGCCTCCTCAAAAGAGCTCTAGGTCTTCTTGAGCAAGCAAGTTGGATGCACCCCCACTAGTTCCATTGGAGAGCTTACCTCATATGTGCATCCGTTGCATGGCAATCCCTACTCCTCGCATCATATCTATCATTTGGCTTTCTCTCGCCGATGATTGTCCTCATTGATGTGAGCCTTTCACAGCTTTTTTGTCTTCCCCCTCTATCATTTTTCTCTTTGCCATCCTAGGTGTCGACTTTCTTTCTTACGCTCATCCATTGCATGAGTGCTCAAAATATCGAAAGGGAGTGGATCATTTTGACTTGTACCCGACTGACGGTCTGGGGATGAGTCAAGATAAGATTTCAAAGAAGACCAAGTGTGAAACTTTAGTAGATTAAGTTCTCAACAATATAAAAACTATGTTTTACTCTCATATATCCCTATCCCCTTTCTTGCACGCAAACACCATTTGGAGACATTCGAGTCACGGACAGCGAGAGCTCTTGCACCTTTATGTTCTTATGTTACTTGTTACAATGCAAATATAGACTCTTGCTTGTTATGACTTCAATTGGATTACATGCCTTGATTACTTTACTTAAAATTTCTTATATGGTTAATAGCATGTCACCACAGAAATTATGCTTGTTATCATTTACCTACACGAGGACGAGCAGGAATTAATCTTGGGGATGTTGATACGTCCAAAACGTATCTATAATTTCTGCTTGCTCCATGCCTCTTTTGTGTGATATTGCTATGATATTTATGCACTTCCATACACTTTTGATCATATTTGGACTAACCTATTAACTCAGTGCACCCCAGTGCCAGTTTCTGTTTTCTGCTGTTTTTGTATTTCAGGTTTTCCCATTACTTAAATTGCCAGAAAAATTCTGGGAAAAATATATAAAAAATCAGCGCTCCAGAAGCTTCCATGCGGCAGAAGTAGGGCCAGAGGGGGGCCACAGGGACTCCAGGCGCCCTGAGGGGGGGGGGGGCGGCCCCACCCCTGGCCGCGCTGGGGGGTGCCTGGGCCCCCCTTACCTCCTCTGGTGACCCCCTTTGGCATATATTTACATCGCGTCCCGAAACCCTCGAGGACGGAACCCTTTTTTGCGATCTCATCTCTGTTCCGCCGCCGCCGCGCTTCCAAGATCGGGAGCACCAGGAGAACTCTTCCCGGCACCCTGCCGGAGGGGAGTATCACCACCGGGAGCTTCTCCACCACCATGGACGCTTCCCGGATGAGCCGTGAGTAGTCTCCCTTGGAACATGGGTCCATGACCAGTAGCTATGTGATGTTCTCCTCCCCTTCTTGTTCTTCACCGATTAGACCTCGTGAGCTGCCCTACATGATCGAGGCACATATGTAATCTTTATGCTGTTGCTATGCTGAGTTTGCTGGGATCCGATGGATTATGAGATTATGTTCAGATTGTGTGTGAGTAATATATTTGATTCACCTCTTTTATATTTATGTTCTTGAGTAATTCTTGCATGTTCTCCGTTGTTATTTATTGCTTTGGCCAAGTAGTAGGTAGTGACTCCAAGAGGGAACGTTATGCTTGATTGTGGGTTCATGCCCCTCGATGACTAGCTTGAGTGACAGAAACATGAGTCTAGGGGATGTGATGTTGCCACAAGGGGGAAAACAACGGTGCTTGTACTTGCGGGTGCAAGGATTGTTTACTTTACGCAAAGTTCTTTTAATGCAGTCGTCTGTTGCTTTGAGTTTACACTATGGGTGGGACTCGCAACTTAATACCAGCGAGATGTTTTGGATAGATATCTCAAGGTGGATGATTAGTAGTAGATGCAGATGGATTTCGGTCTACTTGCCTTGGCGTACCGCCCATGCTTTTGAGCCTCTACCTTTCTGTACAACATAGTTAGCATTGGTTTGCGCACATAATCCTGTCAATTGCTCAGCTGTAATTTGTTTACCTCGCTTAGCTATTTTATCGTCTTTTGGGAGAGAGACATCACTAGTGAACATCATGGGACCCCGGTCCATATTACCATCATTGATCACACCCGCTATTTATTTCCTGTTCTTATTTACTAGTTGCAGTCATACCTATCACTATAATCTCTTGCGTTTGATCCTTTGTAAATGACAAGGCCGGAGGGATTGACAACCTCTCTGTACTCGTTGGGAGCAAAGTTATTTGTATCTGTGTGCAGGTCCTGTCAAGCGAAAGTTTCTGGCGCCCTTGACACCTTCTTGTCGACCCTCGGAGTCTCACGGGATTCGATCCTTGGTATCTTTGCCAAGGGAAAACTACCGCTACGCTACATCTCAAACCTTCCACTTGGGGTAACCAACGAGGGGCGAGAAGCCATCACCTTCCTAGTGAAGATGCCGCTACCCATCTAAACAACTTTGTTGATTTGTGTGATATGCCAAAGAAAAGGGATACAGATAACGATATTTTTAAATTGAAGTTATTTCCGTTTTCACTTAGAGATCGTGCTAAAACTTGGTTTTCTTCTTTGCGTAGAAATAGTATTGATTCGTGGAAGAAGTGCAAAGATGCTTTTATCTCTAAGTATTTCCCTCCTGCTAAGATCATCTCTCTTAGAAACGATATTATGAATTTTAAGCAACTAGATCATAAGCATGTTGCACAAGCTTGGGAGAGAATGAAATTAATGATATGTAATTGCCCTACACATGGTTTGAATCTATGGATGATTATTCAGAACTTTTATGCTGGCTTGAATTTTGCTTCTAGAAATCTTTTAGATTCGGCCGCAGGAGGCACTTTCATGGAAACTACCTTAGGAGAAGCTACCAAACTCCTAGATAATATTATGGTTAATTATTCTCAATGGCACACCGAAAAATCTACTAGTAAAAAAGTGCATGCTATTGAAGAAATTAGTGTTTTGAGTGGAAAGATGGATGAACTTATGAAATTATTTGCTGCTAAGAGTGCTTCTTCTGATCCTAATGATATGCATTTGTCCACTTTGATTGAAAATAACAATGAATCTTTGGATGTGAATTTTGTTGGTAGGAATAATTTTGGTAACAATGCTTATAGAGGGAACTTTAATCCTAGGCCTTTTCCTAGTAATTCCTCTAATAATTATGGTAATTCCTACAACAACTCTTATGGAAAGATGCCTTCTGAATTTGAAACTAGTGTTAAGGAGTTTATGATTTCGCAAAAGAATTTTAATGCTTTGCTTCAAGAAAAAATGCTTAAGGTTGATGAATTGGCTAGAAGTGTGGATATAATTACTCTTGATGTTGATTCTTTGAAACTTAGATCTATCCCACCTAAGCATGATATCAATGAGTCTCTCAAAGCCATGAGAATTTCCATTGATGAATGCAAAGAGAGAACCGCTAGGATGCGTGCTAAAAGAGAGAATTATATAAAAGTGTGTTCTTCTAGTTATCATGAAAATAAAAATGAAGATCTAAAAGTTATTGATGTGTCTCCTATTAGATCCTTGTTTTCTAGCATAAATCTCGATGAATATAAGATTGGAGATGATTCTTCTTTAAGGTGTCCCAATGATTCAGAGTTTTTAGATCTTGATGCAAAAATTGTTAAAAGTGGGAGTGAAGAGATTAAAACTTTGCATAGTGATGAACCCACTACTTTGGATTTCAAGGGATTCAATTATGATAATTTCTCTTTGATTGATTGTATTTCCTTATTGCAATCCGTACTAAACTCTCCGCATGCTTATAGTCAAAATAAAGCTTTCACTAAACACATAGTTGATGCTTTGATGCAATCTTATGAAGAAAAACTTGAGTTAGAAGTTTCTATTCCTAGAAAGCTTTATGATGAGTGGGAACCTACTATCAAAATAAATATTAAAGATCATGAATGCTATGCTTTGTGTGATTTGGGTGCAAGTGTCTCCACTATCCCAAAAACTTTGTGTGATTTCCTAGGTTTCCATGAGCTTGATTATTGTTCTTTAAATTTGCATCTTGTGGATTCCACTATTAAGAAACCTATGGGAAGGATTAATGATGTTCTTATTGTTGCCAATAATAATTATGTGCCCATAGATTTCATTGTTCTTGATATAGATTGCAATCCTTCATGTCCTATTATTCTTGGTAGACCTTTCCTTAGAACGATTGGTGCAATTATTGATATGAAGGAAGGAAATATTAGATTCCAATTTCCATTAAGGAAAGGCATGGAACACTTTCCTAGAAAGAAAATCAAATTACCATATGAATCTATTATGAGAGCCACTTATGGATTGCCTTCCAAAGATGGCAATACCTAGATCTATCCATGTATCGTGCCTAGCTAGGGGCGTAAAACGATAGCGCTTGTTGGGAGGCAACCCAACTTTATATTTTTTTGCTGCTGTTAGGGAATAAATATTGCATCTAGCTTCTGCTTAGATGTGGTTTTGTATTTTGTTTAGTGTTTGTGCCAAGTAGAGCCTTTGGGAAGACTTGTGTGAAGTTTATTTGATCTTGCTATGAAAAACATAATCGTTAGTGCTCGATAGAATGGTCATCAGATTTTACTGGAGTGTGCTATTTAGTTGATTCTTTTTGCAGATGATTAATAGACAAATTCCTCACGTTTACCAGTTTAGTTTGAATTTTTTCGAGTTACAGAAGTATGCGAAACCTGTAGATTACTACAGACTGTTATGTTTTTGACACATTCTATTTTTCGTGTGTTGTTTGCTTATTTCAATGCATCTATGAGTAATATTGGGAGGTATGAACCATAGAGAAGTTGGAATACAGTAGGTTTAACACCAATACAAACAAAGAATGAATTCATTGCAGTACCTTTGAGTATTGGTTTGCTTTCTTATACTAGCGGAGCTCACGAGATTTTTGTCTAAGTTTTGTGTTGTGAAGTTTTCAAGTTTTGAGTATTGCTTTGATGGACTATGCAACGAAGAGTAGCAAGGGCCTAAGCTTGGGGATTCCCATGGCACCCCAAGTAAAATTCAAGGACAATCAAAAGCCTAAGCTTGGGGATGCCCAGGGAAGGCATCCCCTCTTTCGTCTTCATCCATCGGTAACTATACTCGGAGCTATATTTTTATTCACCACATGATATGTGCTTTGCTTGGAGCG
Source organism: Secale cereale (assembly GCA_902687465.1). Taxonomy (NCBI): domain Eukaryota; kingdom Viridiplantae; phylum Streptophyta; class Magnoliopsida; order Poales; family Poaceae; genus Secale; species Secale cereale. The sequence continues at coordinate 194,448,219 of LR738716.1, forward strand.
TCTTGTATAATTTGAGTATCTGCTTGTTAGTTTGCCACAATTATCCTTGCTGGACACACCTATTTGAGAGTGTTAAATATGGCCTAGGAATTGTTAGAACACTCTATGTGCTTCACTTATATCTTTTGAGTTGAATAGTTTTTGCTCTAGTGCTTCACTTATATCTTTTAGGGCACGGTGGTGATTATATTTTGAAGAAATTGTTGAACTCTCATGCTTAATTTATATCCTTTTGAGAGTCTATTAAAATATCATGGTAACATGTTTAGGCTAAAAAAACTAGTCTTCACTTGATAAACATCCAATATCAATGTAGTAAAAACTTTCACACTAAGTGCATTGAATATGATGAAAAGTTGGATGCTTGATAATTGTTTTGAGATATGAGGATAGTGATATTAGAGTCATGCTAGTGGAGTTATTATGAAATTGAGAAATGCTTGTGTTAAAGTTAGTGATTCCCGTAGCATGCATATATGGTGAACCGCTATGTGACGAAGTTAGAGCATGAGGTATTTGTAAAGTGTCAACCTTTGTGTGGAGGTCGGGGACGCGCGATGGTTAATTCCTACCAACCTCCCCCCTAGGAGCATGCGTTGATTTCTTTGTTTTGATGACTCGTAGATTTTTGCAATAAGTATATGAGTTCTTATGACTAATGTTGAGTCCATGGATTATACACACTCTTACCCTTCCACCATTGCTAGCCTCTCTTGTACCGCGCAACTTTCGCCGGTACCATACACCCACTATATATCCTTTCTCAAAACAGCCACCATATATATTCCTCAAAACAACCACCATACCTACCTATCATGGCATTTCCATAGCCATTCTGAGATATATTGCCATGCAACTTTCCACCGTTCCGTTCATATGACACGCATCTTATTGTCATATTGCCATGCATGATCATGTAGTTGACATCGTATTTGTGGCAAAGCCACCATGCACAATTTTTCATACATGTCACTCTTGATTCATTGCACATCCCGGTACAGCGCCGGAGGCATTCATATAGAGTCATACTTGTTCTAGTATCGAGTTGTAATATCAAGTTGTAATGAAAGTGTGATGATCATCATTATTAGAGCATTGTCCCATGGGAGAAAAGTCTAAATCTATAAAGCCCCTCCACAAAAAAAGGCCAAAGAAAAAAAGAAAGGCCCAAAAAAGAAAAAAAAAGAAAAAAGAACAATTGCTACTATCTTTTTCCACACTTGTCCTTCAAAGTAGCACCATATTTTTCATGATAGAGAGTCTCATGTTTAGTCACTTTCATATACTAGTGGTGATTTTCATTATAGAACTTGGCTTGTACATTCCAACGATGGGCTTCCTCAAATGCCCTAGGTCTTCGTGAGCAAGCAAGTTGGATGCTCACCCACTTAGTTTATTTTGTTGAGCTTTCATACATATTTAGCTCTAGTGCATCCGTTGCATGGCAATTCCTACTCACTCACATTGATATCTATTGATGGGCATCTCCATAGCCCGTTGATACGCCTAGTCGATGTGAGACTATCTCCCTCCTTTTTGTCTTCTCCACAACCACCTCTCTATTCCACCCATAGTGCTATGTCCATGGCTCACGCTCATGTATTGCGTGATAGTTGAAAGGTTTGAAAGAATAGAGTATGAAAACAAGTGCTTGGGTGAAATCGGGGTTGTGCATGATATGAATATTTTGTGTGATGAAGAGGGAGCATAGCCAGACTATATGATTTGTAGGGATAACTTTCTTTAGCCATAGTATTTTGAGAAGACATGATTGCTTTGTTAGTATGCTTAAAGTATTATTATTTCTTATGTCAATATAGACTTTTATCTTGAATCTTTCAGATCTGAACATTCATGCCACAATTAATAGAATTACATTGAAAAGCTATGTTGGTTAGCATTCCACATAAAAAAATATGTTTTTATCATTTACCTACTCGAGGACGAGCAGTAATTAAGCTTGGGGATGCTTGATACGTCTCCAACGTATCTATAATTTTTTATTGTTCCATGCTATTATTTATGATGTTTTGGATGTTTAATGGGCTTTGTCATACACTTTTATATTATTTTTGGGACTAACCTACTAACCCAAAGGCCCACTCCAGATTGCTGTTTTTTGCCTCTTTCAGGGTTTTGCAGAAAAGGAATATCAAACGGAGTCCAAACGGAATGAAACCTTCGGGAGAGATATTTTTGGAGAAAATCACGCACGAGAGACTTGAGAACCACGGAGTAGGGGCCACGTGTGACACCCCGAGACCGGTGCGCCAGGTGTCAGCCAGTTATTCGTTGTCAATGCCATGTCATCTTCTTGCGTGTTGCATCTTGTCATGCATCATACCTTGCCATGTAATGCATCATATATAAACTTGTGTTGTTTCTCTGTGCTTCCTACCTTGCCATGTTATGCTTCCTGTATAGTCTTGTCATGCATCATACCTTGCCATGTATTGCATCATAGAGACTTGTGTTGTTTTCTGTGCTTCCTACCTTGCCATGTTATGCTTCCTGTATAGACTTGTTGTGCTTCCTGTATAGTCTTGTCATGCATCATACCTTGATATGTATTGCATCATATATAAACTTGTGTTGTTTTGCTGTGCTTCCTACCTTGCCATGTTTTGCTTCCTGTATAGACTTGTTGTGCATCATAAGTAGATTTGTTTTGCATCATACTTGGTTGAGCATATTGTAATGTTCTTGTGTAGTGTGTTTACCGTATTGCTTGCTTCTTCTCGTTAGTGCTTGTTCCTTTGCGTTCGTGAGGATTCGTTTGTCTTCTCGTGGTTCGTCTTCAAGGCTTCTTCTTCGTCTTCTTCATGGATCCGTTCTTCTTCCTTGCGGGATCTCAGGCAAGATGACCATACCCTTGGATACCTTTACTATCATTGCCTTTGCTTAGTTGTCTCGATGCTATCGTTACATGTCGCGCTACCCATCTTATTGTCAGCCTCTCCTTGTTGCCATGAAACCTCTAACCTTTGAAACCTTCCTAGCAAAACCATTGTTTGGCTATGTTACCCGCTTGCTCAGCCCCTCTTATAGCGTTGTTAGTTGCAGGTGAAGATGAAGTTCGTTCCAGGAGGGAACTTGTTGTTGGAATATCACAATATCTATTAGTATTATTAACACACCTATATACTGGGCATGGGTGGAAGGCTTGGCCTTTTGCTCGGTGTTTTGTTCCACTCATGCCACCTTAGGCGCCGATAAACCGGCATTATGTTCCTTGATTTTGCGTTCCTTACATGATGGGTATATGGGGACCCCTTGACAGTTCGTCTTTGAATAAAACTCCTCCAGCAAGGCCCAACATTGGTTTTAATTTGCTCATAATAACAACTTAATTAATTATTTAAATTGCATAGGGAGTTAGCGCTACCCGAGGATTCTTCTACATAGCAGGGGGGGCCAGTGCTGATGGTGTTGGTCCCAAACGGGCAACCTGCGGGGCCGCCTCGAGGAAACTTGAGGTATCTGGCATACGTGTAGCTTGTCCCATCCGGTCGTGGCCTGAGACGAGATACGCGCGGCTACTATTAGGGTGTCGGCACGCCGGGAGGTCTTGCTGGACTTGTTTTACCATTGTCGAAATGTCTTGTGCACCGGGATGCCGAGCCTGATCGGATTTCCCTAAGATAAGGGGTGATGATATTATAATAATCACTTCAGCTAATCGTGAGAGCTTGTGATGGGCTAAGTTGGGACACCCCTGCAGGGTTATGATCTTTCGAAAGCCGTGCCAGCGGTTATGTGGCAGATTGGAATTTGTTAATGTCCGGTTGTAGATAACTTGACAGAGGATCCGAAGTAAAACACACAACTGTGTGAGTAACCGTGACTGTCTCTTTTTACTTTGAGAAGAGAACACAGTGGGGTTATGTTTGACTCGTATGTAGTTCAGGATCTTTAGCGATCACTACTAGTTTGCGACCGTTTGCGTAGATGCTCATCTTATTCTTGTACTCGTAAGTTAGCCACCATACTTTTGCTTAGCCGCTGCTGCAACCTCACCACTTTACCTCTTCCTGCCTATTAAGCTTTGATAGTCTTGTTACCCATGGTTATGGGATTGCTGAGTCCTCGTGGCTCACAGATACTACAACAACAGTTGCAGGTGCAGGTTTCCGATGTCTTGACGTGAGAGCGTTGATCATTGTGTTGGAGTTCTTTCTTCTTCTTCTTCTTCAGTCTTGGGTTAGGTTTCGGGTCGGCAGCCTGGGATAGCAGATGGATGTCTTTGTGCTTTTCATGTTTGTATCCGTAGTTGGATACTTTGTATTGATGTTGTTGTATTCATGTGACTTGTATGTATTGTTGTATCCCCTATGTATGTATGTAATGGTACGATGTAATGATATCCATCTTGCTAAGCGCCCGAAATGCGGTTGTGCCCCAATCACGTAAGTGTCACGTGATCGGGATAGAATCGCATCTTGGGCCTGACAAGTTGGTATCAGAGCCTCGACCGACCATAGGAGCCCCCTTGATTGATCGTAGTCTGGCCGTTGTTGAGTCTAGAATAAAACTTTTTTTCGGAGTCTAGTTATATCGGAGAGTAGGAATTCTTTTTACTCCCCTGCCCCTTCGTCGCTCTGGTGAGGAATCTTGATGTAGGTGTTTTGAATTACCCCTCTTCCCCTTCAAATTTTTTTAGGATCACGCGGTTAGTTTTTCGTTTGTTGCGTTGTTAGTTCTTTCATCTGGTGCATCTCTTGTCAAGTGGTTTCAACCCTCTTCTTCTTTGCAAGTTCAACCCTCGGTTCTTTTTAACCGACGGTGTTTTCCCCGTCCGATGTTGTCGTTCTTTTTCCCACCCGCCCACCCTTTTGCTTCTCGGACCGGAGTCCGCAATCGAGTATCCATCCTACTCGTGTGAATCCTTTGCATTCTTCCTCAGTCATTTCAACCGGTGAATTCTCGTGTCGGTTGACATTCTTCATCTCTTTTCTTTCTGGTGGTTCCAATTCTATTAGTTTTCGGTGTTCTTCATATTCTTTTCCCCCTGCTCAAGTGTTTTTCCCTTGCTCGGTTACCTCTCGCCATTTAATTATTCCGGAGTTTCGAAGTCATTTCAGGAGATTTATCCGTATTCCCATTAATTCAAGGTTGTCACCTCCTTTGAGTCTTTCAATTGTTCTGGTGCATTATCTTCATTTCAATCCATTTCATTGGCGTTTTCTCTTCGGTGGGCTCATAACCCACAGGTCTTTCCCAGGATCTTACCTGACTCTTCTAATTTCCCGAAGTGTTCCGAAATTCTTTTCAAGTGTGACGTAAGTATGGATTCCATCAGTCACATGCCTTCTTCAGGATCGTCTGCAAATTCTTTTCATCGTTGGTTCAACCTTTCTTCTTTTCATTCATCCGGAGTAGTTCTTGAATTCTTTTCATTGTGTTCCTCCGAAGGCCATCATTTCAGAAGATTTCTTCATCCTCAGTTTTCAACTTCGTCCTCCAAATATTCTTCGTTGATGCCTCTTCGTTCGTCTCGCATTCGTCCGGTGCTTCGTTCAAGTATTCTTAATCAGTTCGCGATCTCTTCATTCTTTTGCATCTAAATTCTCCAAGTGCTAATTCTTCCGACGATTCATTCTCTTGTATTCACTCCTTTTCAATCTAAACAAAGATAACTTGGGATGAATGAAACAGGCACCATTGAGGAAAACCAAGACTTGATCTTGCACATATTAAAAGGATCGGGTAACTCGAAGAGTAGCACACCGGTTGAAAGAATTTAACATAGCAATCTCGATGATCAAGAAGGATTAGCACTCCCATAGAAATATGAGAATACCTATTAGGAAAGGTATGGAATCAACACTTGACATCGAAGCAACTCGAATACCAAAATCAAAACAAAACAACGGATAGATATGTTGCAACATTATCTTGATAATATCATTCGAACAGAGAATTGAACGAATGAATTCCGTAGGTACATCAACTTGTCAAGAAGCCACTTGGGAGAACAAAAGGTAAATAAAAACAACAAGGAGCAGATAGAACAAATACAAGATAGAAGCTTCGTTCGACATATTCGTGTTGAAGGCTCATGGAAAGTGTTACAAAAGGGTTTTGCAATCCCCGGATTAGCATAGCCAAGGACCCTTTAAGATGCAACTCCCGATTGGAACAACGCCCATAAAACCACTTCACTAGATGTTGAACCCCGAACTCCATATCATGCATTCGTTGGAAGAATGCCTACGAACTACTAGATGAACCCACCTATTAATTTCCGAAAGTTTCCAGTTATGCAATCAGGTGTTCGGGATACAGGGGAAGCATCGCGCACTCAACTCTAATCCTACATCCAGCTGTATCCATCCTTCAACACATAACCAGTTATTTCCGGAGACCGTTTACCTCGGACCTTCGAAACACATCTACTATACAAGCTATGGCAATACTCCCGAACTACCTCCCCAGTACTGGGTGACGTCGGGGTTATCTTGCCACTAACCTCATAGAAGAGTTTTTGAAGTCGGCCGTCTTAAGTATTCCAGAACTGATGCGATATATTTTTGACGACAACACCTCGGAGCTCAACTCCCCGGGACACTGCCACAACCCCTAATGACAGGAGGCATCGAGAACAATGTTCTCGTCACAAAGACATCGGAACAATCCAAACAATACTCGCGAGATTCCTAAAAAAAATTGGTGAAATTTTGAGAGTAGAAGAGATAAGAGTAACCGTCAGGAGTCCTCACCAGAGTGAAAAGGGATGAGGAGCAAAAGAAATCCTACTCTCTG
>LR738716.1:194480323-194491129 GCA_902687465.1 Secale cereale
ACCGAGCTGAACGTGTGCAGATCGCGGAGGTGCCGTGCGTTCGGTACTTGATCAGTTGGATCGCGAAGACGTTCGACTACATTAACCGCGTTACTAAACGCTTCCGCTTTCGGTCTACAAGGGTACGTGGACACACTCTCCCCACTCATTGCTATGCTTCTCCTAGATAGATCTTACGTGATCGTAGGATTTTTTTTGAAATACTACGTTCCCCAACAGATGATGATGATGACGATGATGATGTGGGTAAAGGTGGTGATAAGGATGAAGATAAGGAGGAGGATGGGAAGGGGGTGATAAGCCTACTGAGGAGAACAGTGGAGGAAACAACAGTGGCCACGACAATGGTGGTGGGGGCGCTAGGTACGAGGATGCAGCAGCCGGCAGCTCGAACAACGACGAAGAGGGGTGCACACTACAATTTCCGCTTCAAAAGAAGAAGGACTTCATAGCTAAAGGGTCTGATGAGTCTTGCTCATTTAATATCAGAGACATTGTGATGATGGAGCGGGAAAATAAATTGTCAGACATCCCACTGCTTGAAGCAAAAGAAGTTTTTGATGGGCCATCAGCTGCATGGGAAGCGAATAAGCTTTTTCAAGACCTCTTGGATGGATTACAGACGAAGGAAGTCTGCACAATGAACTTTTAGGAATTATGCCCGAAAGCCACTCGCAAGAGAATAATGTAGGAAATAGGCGCACAACATGACTTGGAAAGCAAAGATAAGGTAGTTGTGCATAACCAACTACCATCTCTCCCACCCAAGAAGAAAAAGAACGTCAGCTTCATCCTGCATCCTACAGTAGTGACAACAACAGTAGAGGAGTTGCAAGCAAGTCGTGTGAAAAATAACTTACAAGGCCAGGGTGCCAACCAAAGGTTGTCAGCTGTTAAGAAATCCAGACATCTCCAGCAGCAAAAATAGGGAACTACCTCATAAAATGAGGCAAGGTGTGTCATTGATAAGCCCCAGCTGCATTCGAACGGAATATCAAGGTCGGAATTAGCATCTAATGAACCAGGACGCAATAAGGTTGCAGTTGATGGAGTACCAACAATGCTAGAGGAAGATGAGGCTGCGATCATGTATCCTAAATGCCAGGCAAATGTCAGACAGAGTGAGGCAATTGTGGCCAAGAAGGAAGCAGTTTGCAAGACCAATCAGGCAAATCCTTCACAGATTAACTTAAGCTACAACAAGAACCAACAACAAATATGTCAACAGAAATACCAGGGCGCACAACAAAAACAAATGTTTGGCAACCATTAGTTGGGCTAAATGGTCAAGCGCAAATGGTTCCTTGTCTGAATGTAATACAATTAATAAATGGTCATCAAGGTGGCAAAGAGCAGAAGATGAAAGCACCAGCACAAGAAAACATTTGCCCCCTGCCATCTGTTCATGTTTCAGGTGAGGCAGTTAGCGCCATTAACCTCTCATTGAAAAGCAGCAATCCTGGTGAGAGGTAAACTTGCTCCGGTCACAAGGCAAGTTTCCTGCAAACTCAGCTTCCGTCATCCAGATTGCCCAAACAGTCAGCCCTCAGGGCAAGAGATTCAATGTTTGCAATGGTAACAAACAGAATTGTCCACCCATGCAATTCAAGGATAATACGAGAAATTCTCTAGAAGTAAACGTCTTGGAAATCAGTGAGCTCATAGCTAGGTGTGCACCTCCAAGGAATAAGTATGCAGAAAGCTCAAGCAACAAATCATCCAATTCCATTCGATCAGAGACATATGGGTTGCAGTTTCAGCAAACCAAAAGTTCAGGATCAGACAAGTTTGTTCATGAATACTTCCCAGCCCCATCATTCTCTCTTGGCATATATGACAACTTTGTCCCAGAAACAACAGTCGAGGGAACAGTTGTACGTGATGGGCCAAGCATACTTGCAGACTGCAAGCTCATAGAAATACTCGATGACAGTGAAGAGTGGGATTTTGGAGTCATAAATGAAGCGCATGAATTACCAAATCAAAAGTCCAACGAGGCTATTGAAGCTCGTGCAGAGGGTAGCCGGTTGCCAAATGTGTTATCCACACCAGAAAAGTCTGCTGACCAAGTAGAAGATGGTTCAGGCAGCAAGTACTATACTAGCAGCAACTCTGGAGAGCCCGTTCCTAACCAGTTTGAGAGGAGGATCATCAAACCATCACCCTGCATCAGGTCACCATTCATGGACTACAATGAGAAAAAAAATCCTTTCACTGCAAACCTGATCTCAATCGGTTATATTCATTGATTATCTTACATGGGAGATTAAATGAAGAAGTTCCCCTAGATGTAGATACCAGGTATGATGATGTCTAAGTAAATTTTTTGTTCAAGAAACATGTTTACTGTCATGTAGGCATATGAAATACTATCATCACACAAGTTCATAAAAAATAGTAGTAGGTGACTTAATGTACATCAATAAGTTAGACATCGTGGGGGTGGGGCGGCAAGTTCGTTATCAATAACACATTTTTCTTTTGGCACCGCGAGATCATTGTCAGATTCAACAAATCCAACCGGTTGGACCGTAAAGATATGGTCAGACATTTGTTTTCTGAATTTTTTGATCTTTGTGTTCTTTTTCGCACATGAGCAAATACACATAGAGTATTGTAGTAGTTGCTTAAGTAGAAAACATTGACATGTTTATTGGGACTTGCTTAAGGAGCAACATAAGTTGCCACACAACACCCCCTTATCCTCCACCATGTTTTCTTTTTTCCAAGTTGCTTCCATGCATCACAAAGTTGCTTACAAACATGCAGGGAATTTTCCTGATAACACAAGCATAATTTGCCTGTAATTTTTTCACCACATGTGATCTTTGTGTTCTTTTTCGCACAATTTTGTGATCTTTGTGTTTTTAGTTCCTAACATTTTCTACATACATGTTTTCTCCCCATACAGATCATGTTCCGTGTCATAGAAAACATTGATGAAACGAAGCCAGTTATAGGGAATCATTACTGGGTTTTCGACAGAAAGTTCGAGGTGCTTGATTCATGGGGGACACTTGTCGACCAGTCCTTGGATGTTTGTGAAAGGTGCATGGTTGCAAGTGTTTAAAGTCTCTGGGAGACTCATTACCCAAAATCTCACATTGTCATGGATGATTTCAAACTCTTCAATATCGACGTACCCAAGCAAAACAATGAGTAAGCAACCACACCTCCCCAAACCGGTTGATATGTCATGTTTTTCTTCTCTAGTTCATTCAAGTGATAGTACATATATGTAACTAGGTAACTAAGAACATACTGTTTTTCATATTTTTTGTTGTCCAGGTTTGACTCCATGGTTTGTGCTCTTATATTCACTAGTGGTTAGGAAGCAAGGGTTGTTCCAAGATTCACCCCAAACGACATCCCAAACATCAGGAAACAGCTGGCAAGTAATTGGGTCGACACTGATTGCAACAAGGCTCCTTGGAAAGACATCGTGAAGTTGAAATATGTTAGTTTTTTCGTCATCAATGTTATGTTTTTCTATGACTTAGTTGCTTACATTTCTGTATATACTTGCCAGAACACTAGACAGGAGTTGCCTGCAAATTAATTGGCTGCCATGAAAATGTTTCAATGATTGTCTCTCAGTATGGAAGTATTTTTATCAATGCAAAATTTCTACATGTGAAAACAACAGATAACAGATAGTTGCCTGAATCATTCATACAACTTGCAAGAAATACCAATACAAATTGCTTACAGAATAAAAACAAAGCAAAAAAGAGCCCAAGTTGTAGAATTCAAATGGTGTTATTTGGTCTTCTCAACCATTTCCTCTTGGGTTTCCTCTTTGTCACCATCGTTTCCACTCCTTTTTTACGTTCACACCAATCTTGTTTTGCATAGCGCAGAGTTGTGGTCAACAGAACGATAATAACTACACTTGTTCTTTCTCTTAGGGTGCAACTCAAGTGCTGACTGAATCCTCTTCATTTTTGCTCTTCCTTTGGTTGTTGACTTTGGCGGGTCTCTAGGGATTGGCGGGTCAACCACAGTAGGAGTAGGATATCTAAGGTCTCGTTCCTTTGTAGATGCTCCTGGCTGCATTCTAGTACCCCCGTGTACTGGCGCAATTTGGAGAGGTGGTTGCACATGTCTCCCAGGGGGTGTTGCAGAAGAAGACAGAAGTGCCCCTTCACTTTTTCGTTGCCCTTTTTGTTGTGATGTGGAGGAAGTAGAATGCTCTCCAATTCCAGCAGGCATTTGTTTAAGTCCTTATGGGAGCGGCGGGGCGCCCTCCTCGGTGGTACTACTGGCCACCTGTTTTGTGCTGGGGGACCCATGGGTAGTTGTGCTTGCCTTGTTGGTAGTTGTAGAGGCCAACAACTTGGTGGTGTATGCCCTTTGGTTGTTTGTGCAGCCCCTCTTGGCCGTGCTCCAAACAGTCCTAGTGGTGTAGACACTACTAGTAGGGCAGGGGTTGTTGTGATTTGGGGTGCAGATCCCATCTTGGGGTGTGCAAGCACTACAGAAGGATCAACCATTTGGGCTGCTTTCTTTTCCGTGGTGCAAAAGTAGTGGGACGCTGTGTAGAGTTAGCTGGCGGTTGTGCAACTGCAACATGAGGTGGTGGAGGGGCACTATTCGTTGGAGGAGTGTTGCCTTGTGGTGCAGAACCACTACTCGGGGGTGGACCACCGGGGGGCCACTAGGATCTGTTGTCGGCCTCTTTCTTTCTCGACAAGTTCAAGTGTTTTATTTCTGTGCGAGCTGCCCGCATATGCCTCCTCACGATATATGAAGCAGCATCTGACGCACTAGCAACGTGAGCAAGACTTGCAAAATCCAAGGACCAGTTTGCATGCCTAAGTTCTTTCTTGGAGTGCGCTGGCAACTCATCGAGCTGACCGTCATTTGTAGGGGGTGCACTCGGGATTGCTTTAGGTGTCCATCTCCTCAGAATGTACTATGCAGGGATTTCATCTATACCAAGGTAGGTGAAAACCTTCAAGACGTGGCAGCATAGCATGCCATCCCTGTCCATTTTGCAGCAGTGGCACATGTAGTCTCCTGCAGCAGGGTATGATGTCACAAAATAACTCCTAGAACCATACTTAGCAACCCACTTCTGTGTATGGTTGGGGTTGGTATTGTTGGTGTAAATCTCATACAAGTGACCCCCATGCGACCATACATTGTATCTCCCAGTCAACTTGAATTCGGTACATAACTTCTCATACAAGTCCCTAGTATATCTACCATATGCTTGCTTCTCAATGGGAAAAGACGACCACAATTTAGTCTCCAAATGTTCAGTCCGGTAGTATTTTCCACCCTCCCGGACAAGTATGTGAGTCTGGATTTTTGAATATTGCTTGACGAAGTTGAGGATGGAATTGTGTGGGTTCACATATCGCTTAAGGACAGCGTTGAAACCCTCACTGCGTTGGGTTGACTGCAGGAATGGGAAGAACTGGTGTTTGAAGTAGCAAGGAACCCATGTTGCCCGGTATTTATAAAGGGTCTCAAAGTGTGTGCCAGCCATAACCTCATACTTCAACATCAGAGCAGCCCATGATGCCTCGAACTCCTCTAGCGTCAAGCTGAAGTCAATACAGTTGTTGAAATCTTCCGACAATCCAGGGTTTCGCCCCAACAAGGCACCAAGCTTTTCTTCAGCCTTTTTCATTACTTGCCAACGGCAACAACGATGGACACTTGTTGGGAACTGCTACTTCTCGAGCTTGCGTTGTATTCCCTCGAAGAGGAAAGGGTGATGCAACATAGTAGCGTAAGTATTTCCCTCAGTTTTGAGAACCAAGGTATCAATCCAGTAGGAGACCACACGCGAGTCCCTTGCACCTGCACAAACAAATAAGAACTTCTCATCCAATGCGATAAGGGGTTGTCAATCCCTTTACGGTCACTTACGAAAGTGAGATCTGATAGAGATGATAGTTTGATATTTTTGGTATTTTTTATTATAAGAACAGAAGGTAAAAGCGGAAAAGTAAAGTAGATTGTAGATTGATATGTTGAGAATAGACCCGGGGGCCATAGTTTTCTCTAGTGGCTTCTCTCATGATAGCGATATTCTACGGCGGGTAAACAAATTACTGTCGAGCAATTGATAGAAAAGCGAATACTTATGAGACTATCTAGGCATGATCATTATGTATAGGCATCACGTCCGAGACAAGTAGACCGAAACGATTCTGCATCTACTACTATTACTCCACACATCGACCGCTATCCAACATGCATCTAGTGTATTGAGTTCATAAGAACAGAGTAACGCCTTAAGCAAGATGACATGATGTAGAGGGATAAACTCAAACTTAGTGATATAAACCCCATCTTTTTATCCTCGATGGCAACAATACAATACGTGCCTTGCTGCCCCTGCTGTCACTGGGAAAGGACACCGCAAGATTGAACCCAAAGCCAAGCATTTCTCCCATTGCAATAACTATAGATCTAGTAGGCCAAACCAAACCAATAATTCGAAGAGACTTGCAAGGATATTATAATCATACATAAAGAGTTCAAAGAAGAACCAAATATTTCTCATAGATAATCTTGATCATAAACCCACAATTCATCGGATCTCAACAAACACACCGCAAAAAGAGATTACATCGAATATATCTCCTCGAAGACCGAGGAGAACTTTGTATTGAGGTCCAAAGAGAGAGAAGAATCCATCTAGATACTAGCTATGGACACGAAGGTCTGTGGTGAACTACTCACAACTCATGGTGAGGCGATGATGATGATGTAGAAGCACTCCGTGATAGATCCCCCCTCCGGCGGAGCTCCGGAACAGGCCCCAAGACGGGATCTCATGGGAACAGAAGGTTACAACGGTGGAACTAGGGTTTTCTCTTCTCCTCTGATGGTTTCGGGGTACGTAGGTATATATAGGAGGAAGGAGGGCACCGAGGGACAAACATGGGGCCCACGAGGCAGGGGGTGCACCCTATAGGGGGGGGGCACCCCACCCTCATGGGCGCCACGTGTGCCCTACTCCGTGGTTCTCAAGTCTCCCATGCGTGATTTTCTCCAAAAATATCTCTCCCGAAGGTTTCATTCCATTTGGACTCCGTTTGATATTCCTTTTCTGTAAAACCCTGAAACACGCAAAAACAGCAATCTGGACTGTGCCTTTGGGTTAGTAGGTTAGTCCCAAAAATAATATAAAAGTGTATAACAAAGCCCATTAAACATCCAAAACATCATAAATAATAGCATGGAACAATAAAAAATTATAGATACGTTGGAGATGTGTCAGGAACATCCTTTTAATTGATTGTGCCATCGCGATCTCTTGGTCAGTTATGATATTAGTAGGTGCTAGACCATGCATTTCTTCAAGAAAGGTCCCAAACAGCCAATCACAGCTTGTAGTCAATTCTTGCCTCACAAACCCGCAGCCCAACATGAACGATTGTCCATGCCGATTAATTCCAATGAATGGTGCAAAGGGCAGGTTATACATGTTAGTCATGTATGTGGTGTCAAATGAGATACAGTCGTGGTATGCCTCTGCGTAAGCCTTCCTTGCTGCACCGTCAACCCAGAAAATATTCTCCACCCTGTCCTCCTCATCATACTTTATCTTGTAACAGAAATCTGGATCCTCTCTTTGCTGGTCTTTAAAGTAGGCAACTATCTCAATCATATCACCTTCTTTTGCGGCATGCTTGTTCAATTCCGACTTCAAGTTTGCAATATGTTTAGTACCATAAGGGACAATCAGCTTCGTCCCATAGTAATCCGACATGATGTGCATCATACGACCTGCAAGCAAAAACATAGTGGCTAGTTAGTTTAACGCATTTGTATGTAGAGGTAGTTTGACAATACCACAAGACCTTCAAGCAACTAATACATTGTTTGCAGGCAAATAAAGGCATATACTTGCTTAAGATTTTGTAGTCATTAACATAATAAACGAATAACTAACACACCAAAACCAAGGAACATGGAAATGTAGTACATGCAAGCACTTGGTTAGGGTCTGATCAACTTACACAGCAGGGCAAGGCAAGTCCAGGAGGAAGCCAAAATCCCCCCTTTTGAATAATAAACCAGCCAAGTAGTGGGGTAGGGTATGAGCAAGTCACACAACAAGCTAGGTGAAGTATAGGACTAGTATAACTCAAATTTCCATCATTTCAAGGTTTAAATAATAATACATACAAGTAGGTTGGTCAGGCAAGCACTGGGGTAGGGTGCAAGCAACTCACACAGAAACCAAGGCAATTGTAGGAAGGAAACAGATTTCCATCATTTTATGGGTTTAAAAACTAACAAATGCAAGCAACTGTGTAGGATTTGTGCAACTTACAGAGCATAAAAAGGCAAATCATGGAACAAACCTATTTTTCCCATCTTTTTTGGTTTTTAATAATAAACCAAGGTGGGGTGTGAGCTTCTCAAACCAAGGCCAGTCTTTGGAACAAAGTTAATTTTCCACATTCAAGAGAAGACCAGGAAGTATTTGCGTAAGGTATGACCAACTAACACAGCAAGCCAAGAATAGTTTAGGATTTTTCCTAGTCGTAGTTTAGGAGGGAACTAAAACTGTAGTCAAGTTGCAATTATGAAGATGTGTGAGGAAAGCCCTTTCTTCTGCTGGGATCCCTTGGTGTGATCTCAGGTACTTAGTCAAAGATGGTTTGTCAACCAACGAGTGGTTGTGCTCATCAACAAAGTAAATGACCTCCCAACGACTATCTAGTAACTTCTTCATCATCTTGGCTCTACAACCTATTTGCAGTATTGTATCCCGCTTCCGCTTCTTGGTTTTCTTTTTAGTTTGTTGTCATCATCAAGAAAGACAATTTCATCCTCTTCATCAATATTTTCACCTTGTTCTATAATCTTGTCTAGGGTAGTAATTCTTTCTGCTCCTCCATCATCAACTTTAGGTTTCCGAAACTTATTGCACAGAAATTGCTGCTTTATCAACTCAGCAGTTTTAACATACTTCCTCGAAGTGTTCTTCTTGACAGAAAACCCAAGTTGCAAAGCATATGCGTTGTAGTGTTCTTTGGCGCCTTCCACAGTGTCAAACCTCATACCAAGATATGGCTCCTTAGGCTGTGACCATGCTTCGTCATCGTTTTCACCTTCCAAGCCTGCCAAACCATTTCCAATAGTCCCTCCAGTTTCATCTGCAGTCGATGTGAGACAGTTGCACCTCTTGCAGTTCCCCCAGCATCAGTGAAGTGCCCATCCATGTCCACTGTGCTCGTGACAGGTGTTGCAACATTTTGTGTAAGCATAGGATTAGGTGACTCAGCACCACTGCGGGGGTTGTGTGTTGTGCGCAGAATACATTATCTCCAAGATTACCGTTGTCAGGAATTTGCAATTGAGGGTCATTTAGGTCAATCATCCCCACCCTTCACATTTTTTTGACACCAAGTTAACGAAGCAAGTTAGGCGAATCAGGTAAGCATCTAACACACAGAGCGTAGGCAAGAAATTTACTAAGAGACAACATTTAGCTTGACACAAGTTTCTTTTTTTACAAGAGCGTTGCTACAAAATACAGTAAGCATACATGCATGAAAAAACAAACACAAGTCGCTCTTTTCTCTACACATGTTTTCATTTTTCTGGGCAAAGTATATCAACAGTAGTTTCTTACAACATATGTATTTTTTCCATGATGTATTTTTTTGTTTTCTAAATGTTCACAGGAGAGTAACAATTCGCCATGTGATTCAAGGTTTTGGTGAAGCAAGGCGCATGGAAAAGATTTTTTTCTTCTTCGAAGTGCATCTTATTAGCTTTTGGGAAACTTGTGTCAACATGACTGATATCGAGAGTAGATTGTTATATGCTCGATTTTTTAGGAGTAGTCAAGGGTGATGCACTCTTTGTGTTCAAATAACTTCTCTTTGTAGTTGCTTTATATTGGGAGGAACAAACCATTATCTTCTATGCACAAGACCGTTTTCATTTGCTATTTCCTTTTGTCTTTCTATTTCCATATCATCCTTCTTTGCAGAACAATTATTAGGCAATTAGTATGGTCATTCCAAACTAATATTTTTTCAGAATGCAACTGGAGCATGCTACCATTCATAACATGTCCATGTTTAAAGCAAGAAATAGTGTTCAACCATTTTCCTTGAAGGTAATGTTCGGTACTGGGCAGGTTTTTTATTCATTCATTTTTTCTATTTGTAGTAATATGCAATGTCTCGTATGAATTGCTTAGGATATTCAGTAGATGCTCAAAACAATGTTGCTTTAAGTATAGTAGTTGACAACAATCATGCTAGTTCTTTTTCTGAAATAACCATATTAGTTGCTTCAGATAACCAACAATAGTTGCTTGAAATAAGCATCCCAATAAGCAGGGTTTTAATATACCCCCAGCACTTTTAGTCGATAACCGTAGCAACAGTTTATCTTCTTGAAACCAACAGAGTTCTTTTTTGGTTTAAAAATCGTAGCATTTGCTTAAAAGGAACATAGCTTTTGCCTAAAGTAAGTAAAGTTGTTGCTCAAAACAAGTGGTTTCACTAATGTTGCAGACCACATAAAAAGTTTCATGAAACAAAGCTATCCTAGCCCATGTGTCTCAATCACAGTTTTTCGTTGCTTGAAATTACCTCACAATTTGCTCTAAAAAACAATAGAATTTGCTTAAAGATCTGTTCCTAAATCCTAGCAATTTTTGGGATAAAAAAACCAAAGTAGATCAACAGTAGCTACAGTTTATCTTCTTGAAACCAACATAGTTCTTTTTGACTTAAAAAGTATAGCACTTGCTTAAAAGGAACATAACTTTTGCCTAAAGCAAGTAAAATAGTTGCTCAGAACAAGGGGTTTCCCTAA
>LR738716.1:194495877-194517271 GCA_902687465.1 Secale cereale
TCACACTACGCCTCGATGACTACGTCCATGCGGCGTCCACCTCTGAGCCGTCGCCGTTGCCATCCTCTGTTCGAGCCGCTCTTCGTGACCCGCTCTGGATGGCGGCGATGCAAGAGGAGTTTGACGCCCTGTTGCGCAACTGGACGCGGCAGCTTGTTCCCCGTCCCCGACACGCCAACGTGATTATCGAGAAGTGGGTCTTTAAACACAAGCTCCATCCTGATGGCACCCTGAATCTCTATAAAGCGCGCTGGGTCATTCGTGGCTTCCAACATCGTGCTGGCATCGACTTCACCGACACCTTCGCTCTGGTCGTCAAGCCCAGCACGATACGCACGGTTCTCCACCTTGCGGTCTCCCGTGCTTGGCGGGTGCACCAGATGGACGTCTCCAACGTCTTCCTCCATGGTCACCTCGAGGAGCAGGTTTTCAGCCAGCAGCCCACCGGGCTTGTTAACCCGGCGCTTCCCGACCACGTGTGCCTGCTTTCGCGGTCCTTGTACAGACTCAAGCAGGCTCCGCGCGCTTGGTACCAGCGCATCGCGGTGTTTCTCCACCATCTTGGGTTCCGCTCTACCCGCTCGGACGCCTCACTCTTCATCATCTTGTCGGCATGTACGACTGGTCTCCTCAATCAGCTCACGACTCGTCTTCGCGCTGAGTTCGCCATCAAGGACTTGGGTCCTTTGCACTACTTCCTCGGTGTCGAGGTAGTGTGCCGTCCGGATGGCTTCTTCCTTCATCAGCGGAAGTACGCTCACGAGCTCCTGGAGTGTGCTGGCATGCTTAACTGCAAGCGCGCCGCTACGCATGTTGATACGAAGGCCAAGCTTTCTGCCACGGATGGTTCTCCTGCTTCGGATGCTGCTTTCTATCGGTCTATCGTTGGTGCTCTCCAGTATCTCACTCTGACTCGACCAGAAATCCAGTATGCCGTGCAACAGGTGTGTCTTCATATGCATGCTCCTCGTGATGTTCACTAGGCTGCCGTCAAGCGGATTCTCCGCTATATCTATGGCACTGTGGATCTTGGCGTCATGCTTCACGCCTCCGCCGACACCGCCCTCACCGCCTACTCCGATGCAAACTGGGCGGGCTGCCCTGACACTCGTCGCTCCACTTCGGGCTATTGTTTCTACCTTGGACCTTCACTTATCTCGTGGTCGTCCAAGCGGCAGCCTGCGGTCTCTCGTTCTAGTGCTCAGGCTTAGTATCGTGCAGTGGCCAACGTCATCGCCGAGTGTTCGTGGCTTCGCCAGCTGCTTCAGGAGCTCTCTTACCCTGTTCACCGTGCCACGGTGGTCTACCGTGACATGGTCTTGGCGGTATACCTCTCCGCTAACCCGGTACATCATCGACGGACCAAGCATATTGAGTTGGATATTCATTTTGTTCGGGAACAGGTGGCCCTTGGCCATATTCATGTTTTAGACGTCCCTACTTCCCAACAATTTGCCGATATCATGACCAAGGGCTTGCCTGATAACCCACAAGTGTAGGGGATCAGTTGTAGCCTCTTTCGATACGTAAGAGTGTCGAACCCAAAGAGGAGCGAAAGGTAGACCAAATATTCTCTCAAGTTCTATCGACCACCGATAAAACTCTACGCACGCTTGACGTTCGCTATACCTAGAACAAGTATGAAACTAGAAGTACTTTGTAGGTGTAACGGGATAGGTTTGCAAGAGTATAAAGAGCACGTAAATATAAACTAGGGGATGTTTAGATAAAGAAGCAATAAAGTTAGGATAGCGAGTGTGGAAAAGTGGTGGTAGGAGTTGCGAAATTGTCCCTAAGCAATTGACTACGTTACTAGACCGATAGCAAGTTTTATGTGGGAGAGGCCACTGCTAGCATGTCATCCTTGACTTGGAATTCTATGCACTTATGATTGGAACTATTAGCAAGCATACGCAACTACTAACGTTCATTAAGATAAAACCCAACCATAGCATTAAGATATATTGGCCCCCTTCAATCCCGTATGTATCAATTTCTACGCTAGGTTCAAGCTTCTGTCACTCTTGCCCTCCAATACGTAGTCCTATCAACATACAACTAAACCTATATTGTGATCCACGCGCGCGCTCATATGATGGGCACCAAAGGACATCAACATAACCACAAGAAAATTAAACAAATCATAGCAATTCACCAATTACCGATAGGATAACGAAAATCTACTCAGACATCATAGGTTGGCAACGCATCATTGGATAATAATATGAAGAATAAAGCACCATCTTCAAGTAGAGGGTACAGCGGGTTGTGGGAGAGTGGACCGCTATAGATAGATGGGGGAAGGTGATGAAGATGTTCGTGAAGATAACAGAGGTGTTGGTGTAGATCGCCGTAACGCGATGATGGCATCGGCGGCGTTCCGGCGCCACCGGGAGATAGGGGGAGAGAGCCCCCCTCCTCCTTCTTCTTCCTTGACCTTCTCCCTAGACGGGAGAAGGGTTTCCCCTCTGGTCCATGGCCTCCATGGCGGCGGAGGGGCGAGAGCCCCTCCGAGATTTGATCTGTCTCTCTGTTTCTGCGCTCTCAGATTCTGGCCTTTCACCGTTTCTTATATTCCCGGAGATCCGTAACTCCGATTGGGCTGAATTTTTGACACAATTTTTATCCGGATATTAGCTTTCTTATTATGAGGAATATCACCTTCATCAAATCTATAGAGAGAATTTACCATTACTACCTGTGCCGGGTTATCCAGACCATGTATTTCTTCAATAGGTGGTAAATTCTTAACATCTTCAACTTTAATACCTTTTTCTTTCATAGATTTCTTTGCCTCTTGCATATCTTCAGGACTGAGAAATAGAATACCCCTTTTGTTCGGAGTTGGCTTAGGATTTGGTTCAGGAAGTGTCCAATTATTTTCATTACTCAATATATTATTTAATAGCAATTCAGCTTGATCAACGGTTCTTTCCCTGAAAACACAACCAGCACACCTATCCAGGTGGTCTCTGGAAGCATCAGTTAGTCCACTATAAAAGATATCAAGTATTTCACTTTTCTTAAGAGGATGATCAGGCAAAGCATTAAGTAATCGGAGAAGCCTCCCCCAAGCTTGTGGGAGACTCTCTTCTTCAATTTGCATAAGCTTGTGGGAGACTCTCTTCTTCAATTTGCATAAAATAATATATTTCCCTTAAGGCATCTTGTTTCTTATGAGCGGGAAAATATTTAGCAAAGAAGTAATAAATCATATCCTCGGGACTACGCACACAACCAGGATCAAGAGAATTAAACCATGTTTTAGCATCACCCTTTAAGAAGAACGGAAATAACTTAAGGATATAATAGTAGCGAATTTTTCCTCATTGGTGAATAAGGTGGCTATATCATTTAATTTAGTAAGATGTGCCTCAACAGTTTCAGATTCATAGCCATGGAAAGGATCATATTCAACCAAAGCAATTAACTCAGGATCGACAGAGAAATCATAATTCTTATCAGAAATACAGATAGGTGAAGTAGCAAAAGCAGGGTCATATTTCATTCTAGCATTCAAGGACTTTTCTTTCAGCTTAGCTAACAATTTCTTAAGATCATACCTATCATTGCAAGCTAAAAGATTTCTAACAGTTTCTTCATCCATAACATAACCCTCAGGCACAACATGCAATTCATATCTAGGGGGAGAATCTTCATCATCACTTTCATCAATATTATCAGTTTCAGTAATTTCATTCTCTCTAGCCCTAGCAAGTTGTTCATCAAGAAATTCACCTAGTGGCACAGTATTATCAAACATAGAAGTAGTTTCATCATAAGTATCATGCATAGTAGAAGTGGCATCATCAAGAACATGCGACATATCAGATTCAATAGCAGGTGAAGGTGTCGCAAATTTACTCATAACAGAAGGTGAATCAAGTGCAGAGCTAGATGGCAGTTCCTTACATCCCCTCGTAGTTGAGGGATAAATCTTGGTTTTTTCGTCTTTCAAGTTCGTCATAGTGATCAACAGATATAAATCTCAAGTGACTCAAAGAATATAGCTATGCTCGCCAGCAACAGCGCCAAAAAATAGTCTTGATAACCCACAAGTATAGGGGATTGCAACAATTTTCGAGGGTAGAGTATTCAACCCTAATTTATTGATTCGACACAAGGGGAGCCAAAGAATATTCTCAAGTATTAAAAGTTGAGTTGTCAATTCAACCACACCTGAAAGACTTAATATCTGCAGCAAAGTATTTAGTAGCAAAGTAGTATGGAAGTAACAGTAACGATGGCAAAAGTAACAATAGAAGTTTTGTAGTAATTGTAACAGTAGCAACAGAAAAGTAACTAAGCAAAGATCAATATGTGAAAAGCTCGTAGGCATTGGATCAGTGATGGATAATTATGTCGGATGCGATTCCTCATGTAATAGTTATAACATAGGGTGACACAGAACTAGCTGCAGTTCATCAATGTAATGTAGGCATGTATTCCGAATATAGTCATACGCGCTTATGGGAAAGAACTTGCATGACATCTTTTGTCCTACCCTCCCGTGGCAGCGGGGTCCTATTGGAAACTAAGGGATATTAAGGCCTCCTTTTAATAGAGTACCGGACCAAAGCATTAACACTTAGTGAATACATGAACTCCTCAAACTACGGTCATCACCGGGAGTGGTCCCGATTGTTGTCACTTCGGGGTTGCCGGAGCATAACACATAGTAGGTGACTATTGACTTGCAAGATAGGATCAAGAACTCACATATATTCATCAAAACATAATAGGTACATATCTGAAATCATGGCACTCGGGCCCTAGTGACAAGCATTAAGCATAGCAAACTCATAGCAACATCAATCTTAGAACATAATGGATACTAGGGATCAAACCCTAACAAAACTAACTCGATTACATGGTAAATATCATCAAACCCATCACCGTCCAGCAAGCCTACGATGGAATTACTCACGCACGGCGGTGAACATCATGGAATTGGTGATGGAGGAAGGTTGATGATGACGATGGCGACGAATCCCCTCTCCGGAGCCCCTAACGGACTCCAGATCAGCCCTCCCGAGAGAGATTAGGACTTGGCGGCGGATCCGTATCGTAAAACGCGATGAATCCTTCTCTCTGATTTTTTTCTCCCCGAACGTGAATATATGGAGTTGGAGTCGAGGTCGGTGGAGCCTCATGTGGCCCACGAGACAGGGTGCGCGCCCAGGGGGCAGGCGCGCCCCCACCCTCGTGGACAGGGTGTGGGTCCCCTAGTCTTGGTTCTTTCGCCTGTATTTTTATATATTCCAAAAAAAATCTCCGTGGATTTTCAGGTCATTACGAGGACTTTTATTTCTGCTAAAAAATAACACCATGGCAATTCTGCTAAAAACAACGTCAGTCCGGGTTAGTTCCATTCAAATGATGCAAGTTAGAGTCCAAACAAGGGCAAAAGTGTTTAGAAAAGTAGATACGTTGGAGATGTATCGATGAGTTATACGTTATTGTATGAGATGATCATGTTTTGTAATTTATCGGCAATCGACAGGAGCCTTATGGTTGTCTTTTATTGTACGAATTGTGAACGCCATGTAATTGCTTTACTTTATCACTATGAGTTAGTGATAGTAGTAGTAGCAGTAGTTGGCGAGACGACCACGACGCTACGATGAAGATTATGGTGTCAAGTCGGTGACGATGGAGATCATGACGATGCTTTGGAGATGGAGATCAAAAGCACACGATGATGATGGCCATATCATGTCACATATTTTGATTGCATGTGATGTTTATCTTATTATGCATCTTATTTTGCTTAGTACGACGGCAGCATTATAATATGATCCCTTACAAAATTTCAAGGTACAAGTGTTCTCCATGAGTATGCACCGTTGCGATAGTTCGTCGTGCTGAGACACCACGTGATGATCGGGTGTGATAAGCTCTATGTTCACATACAATGGGTGTAAGACAGTTTTGCACATGCAGAATACTCTGGTTAAACTTGACGAGCCTAGCATGTATAGACATGTCCTCGGAACACTGGTGACCAAAAGATCGAGCATGAATCATATAGTAGATATGATCAACATAAGATGTTCACCGTTGAAAACTACTCCATCTCACGTGATGATCTGACATGGTTTAGTTGATATGGATCACATGATCATTTAGATGACTTGAGGGATGTCTATCTAAGTGGGAGTTCTTTAGTAATATGATTAATTGAACTTTAATTTATCATGAACTTAATCGTGATAGTATTTGCAAATTATGTTGTAGATCAATAGCTCGCGTTGTAGCTCCCCTATGTTTTTGATATGTTCCTACAGAAAATTAAGTTGAAAGATGTTAGTAGCAATGATGCGGACTAGGTCCGTGATATGAGGATTATCCTCATTTGTGCACAAAAGTATTATGTCCTTGATGCACCGCTAGGTGACAAACCTATTGCAGGAGCAGATGCAGACATTATGAACGTTTGACAAGCTCGGTATGATGACTACTTGATAGTTTAGTGCACCATGCTTTACGGCTTATAACCGGGACTTCAAAAACGTTTTGAACGCCACAGAGCATATGAGATGTTCCAAGAGTTCAAAATAGTATTTCAGACTCATGCCCGTGTCGAGATATATGAGACCTCTGACAAGTAATTTGCCTACAAGATGGAGGAGAATAGCTCAACCAATGAGCATGTGCTCAAAATGTCTGAGTATTACAATCACTTGAATCAAGTGGGAGTTAATCTTCCAGATAAGATAGTTATTGACAGAGTTCTGTAGTCACTATCACCGAGTTAGTGGAACTTTGTAATGAACTATAATATGCAAGGGATGACGAAATTGATTCCCGAGCTCTTTGTGATGCTAAAATCAACGAAGGTAGAAATCAATAAAAAGCATCAATTGTTGATGGTTAACAAGACCACTAGTTTCAAGAAAAGGGAAAGGGGAAGAAAGGGAACTTCAAGATGGCAATCAAGTTGTCACTCCCGAGAAGAAGCCCAAAGCTAGAACCAAGCCTGAAACTGAGTGCTTCTACTTCAAAGGAAATGGTCACTGCAAGCGGAACTACCCCAAATATTTGGCAAATAAGAAGGATGGCGAAGTGAACAAAGGTATATTTCATATACATGTTATTAATGTGTACCTCACTAGTGCTCGTAATAGCCCCTGGGTACTTGATACTTGTTTGGTTGCTAAGATTAGTAACTCGAAACAGGAGTTGCTGAACAAACGGAGACTAGTTGAGGGTGAGGTGACGATGTGTGTTGGAAGTAGTTCCAATATTGATATGATCATCATCGCACACTCCCTGTACTTTCGGGATTAGTGTTAAAACCTAAATAAATGTTATTTGGTGTTTGCTTTGAGCATGAACAAGATTGGATCATGTTTATTCAATACGATTATTCATTTAAGTCAGAGAATAATTGTTATTCTGTTTACATGAATAAAACCTTCTATGGTCATACACCCAAGGTGAATGTTTTATTGAATCTCAATCATAGTAATACATATATTCATAATATTGAAGCCAAAATATGCAAAGTTGATAATGATAGTGCAACTTATTTGTGGCACTGCCGTTTAACTCATATTGGTGTAAAGCGCAAGAAGAAACTCCATGGGCTTTTGGAATCACTTGATTATGAATCACTTGGTGCTTGCGAACCATGCCTCATGGGCAAGATGACTAAGACTCCGTTCTCCGGAACAATGGAGCGAGCAACTGACTTATTGGAAATCATACATACTGATGTATGCGGTCCGATGAGTGTTGAGGCTCGTGGAGGGTATCGTTATTTTTTGACTTCATTGATGATTTGAGCAGATATGGGTATATCTACTTGATGAAGCACTAGTCTGAAACATTTGAAAAGTTCAAAGAATTTCAGAGTGAAGTAGAGAATCATCGTAACAAGAAAATAAAGTTTCTACGATCTAATCATGGAGGCTAATATTTGAGTTATGAGTTTGGTCTTCATTTAAAACAAGGTGGAATAGTTTCACCGCTCACGCCACCCGAAACCCATGACATAATGGTGTGTCTGAACATCGTAACCGTGCTTTATTATATATGGTGCGATCTATGATGTCTCTTACCGATTTACCACTATCGTTTTGGGGTCATGCATTAGAGACAGCTGTATTCACGTTAAATAGGGCACCATCTAAATCCGTTGAGACAACACCGTATGAACAGTGGTTTGGCAAGAAACCAAAGTTGTCGTTTCTTAAAGTTTGGAGCTGCGATGCTTATGTGGAAAAGCTTCAACATGATAAGGTCGAACCCAAGTCGGAGAAATGTTTCTTCATAGGATACCCAAAAGAAATTGTTCGGTACACCTTCTATCACATATCCGAAGGTAAGACTTTTGTTGCTAAGAATGGATCCTTTCTAGAGAAGGAGTTTCTCTTGAAAGAAGTGAGTGGGAGGAAAGTAGAACTTGACGAGGTAATTGTACCTTCTCCCGAATTGAAAAGTAGTTCATCACAGAAATTAGTTCCAATGATGCCTATGCCAATTAGTGAGGAAGTTAATGATGATGATCATGAAACTTTGGATCAAGTTACTACCGAACCTCGTTGGTCAACCAGAGTACATTCCGCACCAGAGTGGTATGGTAACCCCGTTTTGAAAGTCATGTTACTAGACCATGATGAACCTACGGACTATGAGTAAGCGATGATGAGCCCAGATTCCGCGAAATGGCTTGAGGCCATGAAATCTGAGATGGGATCCATATATGAGAACAAAGTGTGGACTTTGGTTGACTTGCCTGATGATCGGCAAACCATTGAGAATAAATGGATCTTCAAGAGGAAGACGGATGCTAATGGTAGTGTTACTATCTACAAAGCTCGACTTGTCGCAAAAAGGTTTTCAACAAGTTCAATGTGTTGACTGCGATGAGTTTTTCTCACTCGTAGCGATGCTTAAGTCTATCTGAATCATGTTAGAAATTGCCGCATTTTATGAAATCTGGCAAATGGACAACAAAACTGCATTCATTAATAGATTTATTAGAGAAAAGTTGTATATGATTCAATCAGAAGGTTTTGTCGATCCTAAAGGTGCTAACAAAGTGTGCAAGCTCCAGCGATCCATGTATGGACTAGTGCAAGCATCTCGGACTTGGAATATACGCTTTGATAAGGTGATCAAAGCATATGGTTTTATACAGACTTACGGTGAGGCCTTTATTTACAAGAAAGTGAGTGGGAGCACTACAACATTTCTGATAAGTATATGTGAATGACATATTGTTGATCGGAAATGATATAGAATTTTCTGGAAAGCATAAAGGATTGTTTAAAAGGAGTTTTTCCATAAAAGACCTCAGTGAAGCTGCTTACATATTGGGCACCAAGATATATAGAGATAGATCATGACGCTTGATAAGACTTTCGATTAGTACATACCTTGATAAGATTTTGAAGTAGTTCAAAATGGATCAGTCAAAGAAGGAGTTCTTGCCTGATTTGTAAGGTGTGAAGTTGAGTAAGACTCAAAGCCCGACCACGACAGAAACATATAGAGAGAATGAAAGTCATTCCTTATGCCTCAGCCATAGGTTCTATAAAGTATGTCATGATGTGTACCAAACCTGTTGTGTACCTTGCCATGAGTTTGGCAAGGAGGTACAATAAATTATCCTTATTAATTGGAGGACTAAGGAAATGTTTCTCGATTACGGAGGTGATAAAGAAGTTCGTCGTAAAGGGTTACGCCGATGCGACCTTTGACACTAATCCAGATGACTCTAAGTATCAATCTGGATGCGTATTGAAAGTGGGAGCAATTAGTTAGAGTAGCTCCATGCAGAGCATTGTAGACATAGAAATTTGCAAAATACATACGGATCTGAATGTGACAGACCCGTTGACTAAACTTCTCTCTCAGAGCAAAAAATGATCACACCATAGTACTCTTTGGGTGTTAATCACATGTCGATGTGAACTAGATTATTGACTCTAGTAAACCCTTTGGGTGTTGGTCACATTGCGATGTGAATTGTGGGTATTAATTATATCTCGATGTGAACTATCGATGTTAAATCACATGGCGATGTGAAGTAGATTAGTGACTCTAGTGCAAGTGGGAGACTGAAGAAAATATTCCCTAGAGGCAATAATAAAGTTGTTATTTATATTTTCTTATATATCATGATAAATGTCTTGTATTCATGCTAGAATTGTATTAACCGGAAACTTGATACATGTGTGAATACATAGACAAAACAGAGTGTCCCTAGTATGCCTCTACTAGACTAGCTCGTTAATCAAAGACGGTTGAGTTTCCTAACCATAGACAAGTGTTGTCATTTTATGAATGGGATCACATCATTAGGAGAATGATGTGATGGACAAGACCCATCCGTTAGCTTAGCATAATGATCGTTTAGTTTTATTGCTATTGCTTTCTTCATGACTTATACTTGTTCCTCTGACTATGAGATTATACAACTCCCGAATATCGGAAGAACACCTTGTGTGCTATCAAACGTCACACCGTAACTGGGTGATTATAAAGATGATCTACAGGTGTCTCCGAAGGTGTTTGTGGTGTTGGCATAGATCGAGAATAGGATTTGTCACTCCCAGTGTCGGAGAGGTATCTCTGGGCCCTCTCAGTAATACTCATCATAATAAGCCTTGCAAGCAAATGACTAATGAGTTAGTCACGAGATTATGTATTACGGAATGAGTAAAGAGACTTTCCAGTAATGCGATTTAACTAGGTATGATGATACCGACAATCGAATTTCGGACAAGTAACATACCGATGACAAAGGGAACAACGTATGCTGTTACGCGGTTTGACCGATATAGATCTTTGTAGAAACATTAGGAGCCAATATGAGCATTCTGATTCCGCTATTGGTTACCGACCGGAGATGTGTCTCGGTCATGTCTACATAGTTCTCGAACCCGTAGGGTCCGCATGCTTAACGTTCGATGTTGATTTGTATTATGAGTTATGTGATTTGATGATCAAAGTTTGTTCGGAGTCCCTCATGAGATCACGGACATGATGAGGAGTCTAGAAATGGTCGAGAGGTAAAGATTCATATATTGGAAGGCTATATTCGGACTTCGGAAAGGTTCCGAGTGATTTGGGTATTTTTCGGAGTATCGGGGAGTTACGGGAATTCACCGGGAGAAGTAAATGGGCCTTATTGGGCCATTCGGGAATAGAGGAGGCATGCCAAAGGGGAGGTGGCGCGCGCCCCAACATGGGTTCGAATTGGACTAGGGGAAGGGAGGGGCGGCCCCCTTGCCTTTTCCTTCTCCCTCTCTCTTTCCCTCTTTCCTTCTCTCTTACTCAGAATAGGAAAGGGTTTCCTACGAGGACTTGGAAGTCCTAGTAGGACTCCCTACTCTTGGCATGCCCTAGGAGGCCGACCTCTCTCTCTACCTCCTTTATATACGTGGGCAGGGGGCACCCCAAAGGCACAACAGACAATCTCTTAGCCGTGTGCGGTGCCCCCCCTCCAAAGTTACACACCTCGGTCATATCGTTGCAGTGCTTAGGCGAAGCACTGCGCCGGTAACTTCATCATCACTATCACCACGCTGTCGTGCTGACGAAAATTTCCCTCCTCCTCAACTGGATCAAGAGCTCGAGGGACGTTATCGTGCTGAACGTGTGCTGAACACGGAGGTGCCATGTGTTCGGTACTTGATCGGTTGGATCGCGAAGACGTTCGACTACATCAGCCGCGTTACTAAACGCTTCCGCTTTCGGTCTACAAGGGTACATGGACACACTCTCCCCGCTCGTTGCTATGCTTCTCCTAGATAGATCGTGCGTGATCGTAGGATTTTTTTTAAAAATACTATGTTCCTCACCAGTCCAGTATACTATTGAGGCCTACATATTTTGCTGACTGATTGGAGGTGACACATGAAATAGCGGATATAAAATAACTGCAGCTCAGGCCATGTAGTTCTACAACAAGAAAGGAAGAAGTCCATTTTTGAAGCCCACCTCGGCCAAGCAATTTAAGCTTATATGGGTGCTCTGTATTCTTCAGAGGTGTGTGTACTGAGAACGCCCATGATTTAGGGCCAAAAATGTAGACAAAGTGACAAAACTCTATACGAGACTTACTTGAAGCCAGTGATAGCCCGTTGAAGGATGCCGATTGTGGCTATCCAACTACAACAACCTGCTTGCAACTCATGAGTGGCAAATTATAACATGCCGCCTTTATTAAAGAAGCCCCTTCAATTTATGTATGCAGAATGCTGTGAAGAACTCATGACAAAGCCAGATCTGTATGCATGTCTTAATGTATTTTCATACTGGCTCGAGTAATCTACTCTTGCCCGCCGCACGTCACCGCCTTTGTAGTGTATTCTTGATCGCATGTTGCTCAATTAGGTTATTCTATTTTATTTTTATTTTTTATTCACAATTGCTGGCATGAATTTGCCGTGCATTTGGTCCTATCACTGACAACAATTTAAACCTGTCAATCGAGAAAGGATATGCACATCATCAGTGCACTTCTATGTATGCATGTCTTAATGTATTTTCATACTGGCTCGAGTATAAATGAGTAGTTAATTTGCTAATTAAAGTTGTTTTCCTGTGGGTATATTCATCTCGTTAGAAGGTTCTTTTATGCGGCTTTGGTCTTTCTAAATATTGTGTTTTTTTTTCCTTTCCTGGTTTAACTTTGCGAAATAATGATTATTCTAGTGCATGATCTACTCGCGCCTATTTACCTTATTGTATAGTTTGTCATTCTAGAGAGGGGCGTTTTGGTGGACGAGCTACATGGAGGCCGGTATCTGCGTCCGTCGTCCTCGCGTCGCGATGCGTGGCCTCTGGTCTTTTTTCTATTTACAGTTTTCTGTCAGGTATAAATACAGCGGGGCTGCGTTTTGCTGTTCCTGCTTTGTACATGGGCCTACGACTTGTGTACTCACGGCTTCCATGCGCACGCACAAGATGTTCTGTCCTCGCGGGTCGATTTTGGCCCACCTCGCGGGCCGGTGAGGGCTGGTGGTTAAACAAAATAAATGTGTGGTTGCTTGGCCCGCTCGGCGACGGCGTCACCATTAAGCTGCGCCCTGTTCGTGTCTGTGCGCTTGACTAGCTAGTGTGCGCCATCGGGCAGAGGGGCCAGTGCCGCTTCTCGCCATGGACGGCATGGAGTTCTTCTTCCAGGGATCTGCATCAGGGTAAAATCCATAAGAGACTCTCTCAAGATCTCACCTGCATCTCTCGTTTTTTACAGACGAATACTTCGATTGGAGATTGGAGATTGAATTGGCCCGTTCCTCACACATTCAGATCTGGATGTCTATCGTTTGTTATGCAGGTACGGGCCGCGGCTGGACGACGGAGATTTCTTGGGGGGGCTATTAGCCGGCGAGCAGCTCACCGAAGGCGGCACAAGTGGAACAGACGATGCCGAGGAGGATTTGATTTCTTCTCTGCCCATGGGGCATGCTGGAGCATACATGGATTGCGGAGGGGGCGGAGGTGCTGGCACAGGGGGGTGCGCGTCGTATGATCTTGACGGGGAGGGGATGGGCGATTCCTGCGAGGGAGACGGTGCAGATACAGTTCCAGATGCCAGGGACCAGGATGCAGATGAGGATGGCGTGGGAATGTCAAGTGCAGAACAGCCTACCTGGACCAGGAGGTGAGTTTTCTGTTATCACATCGCTTTGCAATGTTCTAGGTGATGATTATTAATTTTTTCATCAGTTACGTTAAACCCATCGTCAGGTATTTTTTTTGAGGGGTCGTCAGGTATTACTAATACTTTATTTGCACAAAACGAGTTCATGTTGGCATTTTTTGTTTTCCCCTTGTTGCATCAGCACGCTGGCAAAAAAAAAGGAAAAACATGGGCGTCAGTACAACATATACTGGGAGGGTTACATGTAGTTTTAGTACCAGGCAAACATGGGCGTCAGCAGCTGATTGGGGATCATGTTCATAAAACGAACTAAAACAGAAAAAAGAACAACATGATAGGTCCAACCTCGATGACTGTCTGGTGCACTGTGATGACACCAGGAGCGCTTGGTGTCGTTCAACGAAAAACGGTGTGATGCTAGCTGACGGTCTTGGTACATTGAAAATGAAATGTATCTGAACTAGTCACTGATACTGTCATAGCAGATCGGATGTGTCCGCGTAACCCAATCCCAGCAAATTATTATTGATTCCTCCTGTTGTGATGCACACGGCTGCGTGTGCGGTGCGCTTGTGGACACCATTCTTTGCCCTGTTTCTTCAGTTTTGATTATAATCCGCTGATGGCATTGTGTGTCCTTTTTTGACAGGTCAGGGTTGGGAAATCCGATGATGAGAGGGAACGCATCCCATCAAGGATGCACCCCCTTGAGGCTTCTATCCGTGCGTTTGTTGACAAAAAGTCTAATAATGTTGTCGATCCATCAATCGGGACTAGTTTTGACTCAGTCGAAGAAGGCTACGAGTTTTAAAGTCTTTATTCGTGGGAGGTTGGCTTTGGGGTGCGCTATGCAAAAAGCCGTCTAAATGTACACCGGAAGAAGTGCATGCAGGAGATAGTTTGTGCTTGTGCGGTGAGTCAGCATCATACCATCAAATCCACCCATATTTACTGCTTATGTTTTCATTTCCTCTATTTTTAAGCATTCAACAAAACAAAAAATGTGTGCATCAATCGTGCAAGTTTTTATCTTGCTCTGAAGTTGAAATGTGCTTGTCTTCGTCAGGGCAAGCCATTGCAAGCCAATAGCAGGTCAACACGGTGTGGTTGCAACGCCATGATACGACTATTAAGGTCAGACGATGGAGGATGGTATGTATGCGAGCACATGGCTGATCACAACCATGATTTATCTGTTAAATGCGGTGAGAAGCTGCACTGGAAGTCGCACCGGCACATAGATAGCTATACAAGAGACTTGGTTAAGCAACTGAGAGAAAATAACATCAGTATTAGCAAGGTTTACAATGTCGTGGGGAGTTTCTTTGGCACGATCAGGGACGTGCCGTTCACAAAACGTTCCTTGAAAACCCTGTGTGGTAAGCTGAACCGGGAACAATCTCTGAACGATGCAACAAAAACCATAGAGGTGTTCAACGAGATGAGGGCAGAAGACCCTGAATTTAAGTACAGTGTTCAGGTAGACATCGAGGGTAGGATAAAGTCATTGATGTGGGCTGCTGGCGGAGGGATCGGGCAGTTCAAGTGCTTCGGTGATGTTGTAACATTTGATACAACATACAAGACAAACCTGTACGACATGCCATTTGGGCTTTTTGTAGGCGTCAACAATCACTTCCAGAGCATCATATTCGGCGGCGTGTTAATGAGCGATGAGAAAGTAGACACTTTCAAGTGGATATTCACCGAGTTTTTCCAAATGCTAGCAGCACCGCAACCGAAAACTATCTTAACAGGTGACGTGGGATTCTGTAATGAGGCTTAAATCATTTTTTTTTCGGGTGTATAAATTCGCAGGTTGATTTACTTGTGGAATTCTGATGCTGTAGATTGATTTATTATTTTGCTTATTCGACAGATCAAGCTCGTGCAATGGAAATTGCAATAGCTTACGTCATGCCGCGGACTGCGCACCGGTGGTGCAAATGGCATGTGCTTAAGAAGGCAAAAGAGAGCCTTGGGGCGCTGCTTGCAAAAGGGAGCGAATTCAAGCCAGAGTTCTGCAAGCTCGTCCACCACGTAGTTAGTATTGATGAATTTGAGAACGACTGGGCGTGCATGATTGAGAAGTATGGCCTCCAGGCAAACACATTCCTGACGCAACTTTACAAAGTCAGGGGGAAGTGGGCGAAGCCGTACTTCATGGGTGTGTTTTGTGCAAAAATGACACGTACGCAACGGAGTGAGAGCGCAAACCACCTTCTCAAGGGGTATGTGCCACCAGGCTGCCCTATGCACTTGTTCATCCGGCAATATGAGAAGATGCAGTTTGACCGCGACTCGAAAGAAAGTTATCAAGAGAAGAGGACAAAACTAGTAAGTTTCGATTAGCCTCCTATGTACGTGTCTTTGCGCTGTTGTAGCTGCCTCCTATAAAGTCTAAGTGTTATGGATGCGGTTTGTCG
Organism: Secale cereale; assembly: GCA_902687465.1. Lineage (NCBI taxonomy): Eukaryota > Viridiplantae > Streptophyta > Magnoliopsida > Poales > Poaceae > Secale > Secale cereale. The sequence goes on from LR738716.1 coordinate 194,511,925, forward strand.
TGTGCAGGGTGGGATTGTGCTAAAGCAAAATATCCCAGTCGAGGTACATGCATCACAGGTTTACACCAGGACAATGTTTGAGAAGTTTGGCGAGGCACTGTACGAGTGTGGGTCATACGATTTGATAGAAGTTGAACCCCGATTGCGATACATTGCTAGGCACATAAAATTCCAGTCAAGGGAAAAGTGGTGCAAGAACGAGTTTGTCATCTGTGTGAATGAGACAGCCGACGAGTTCGTTTGTGAGTGTGGAACGTTTGAGCACTATGGAATGGTTTGCAGCCATGTGCTGAAGGTGTGTGACAAATATCTTAGTATTTTTTCCGCATACGATTTCCCCATTGAGCTTGCTACTGCATAACATGTCACGGTGGTCATTCCATGGAAATTGACATACTTTCTTGTTGTTTCGCCAGGTCATGATACACCTGAAACTACATGAGCTTCCACCAAAACATGTGCTCAAGCGATGGACTCGAGATGCAAGAGATATACTGCCGCCAGAGTATTTGCGTTACCAGAAGGACCATGGGCCCTGAAGTATTCTTCTCGCCGGCACAACACTCTGTACCTGTTGGCGCTGGATGTGGTTAAATTGGGTGACATCAATGTGGAAGCTCACGCTCTCGCAATGGAGAAAATGCGAGACGTCAAGGTGCTTCTCGAGCCTGTTTCCGCCGTACGGGACGGACTTGGTTTGTCGGATAGGGAGCTGGCTGCAGATTCAGCGGGCTCTGGTGTTGGGAACAAGCAGCATTTTGGCAGAGCTGAGTGTGGGCACACCATCTCGCAAGGATCTGATATGTTTCCAGCGCCATGCAAGAAATGACCTGCTGGGCGTCCAACTACGAGCCGCGAGAAGGCTCCTTATGAACAACCAACAAAGGGGAGCAGATTATGTTCCATTTGTAGAATTCAGGGGCACAAGAGCACAACATGCCCTGCCAGGGGGGATATGCCAAAAGCTCCCAGAAAATCACCACGCTGTTCAAAATGTGGGCTGACGGGTCACAGGAAGAACACGTGCAGCAACCCTCCTAAGGTCTGAAACGACATGAATTTTATTCTCTGTTTTTAGAGATGGGTTGCTCTGTCCCTATGAACCTTGATATTTGAACGCTTATGTTTTGTTTTTCTGTGTAGCCACAAGGAGGCGATGAGTGAGAGTTCCGGTGTGTCTGGCCGTGGCGTCTCTGAACCTTGTATCGGAATTCGTGTTGGACATTGTGGTGTGTGATGCTGAGCTAAAAGTATTCAGTTTTTCCCCTTTTTTGCGAGGGTAGAAGCATTCCAGTGACGATTTTATTACTAGCTTTGAGAAGAATGAACACTTCCATCTGTTGGATATAAAAAAGCCTGTTGAGCTGCTGTTCGTGTGTGGTATAAATAGATGATTCTCAAACGGTCTGATCGAGGTTCATCAACGGGCGGATTGCCCCAACGGTCCTCCCCAACGTTCGGCATACTTGTGGCTGGCTCCAACGGCTAGAAGGACGGGACGAACATGAGGACGAGACCATGCACCTGTTCGTGGCACTGCAGGGCTCCAACGGCTCGCCTTTGGGTGTTGCTGGCACTGCAGGGCCATGATGGGGTAGTTGCCGCACGTCTGGCCAGCCTGTGGGCGAACTGTGGACGACATGGGACAGTACTGTAGGAAAATACAGCATACGCGGGTTGGGGTTAAAGCTGCTGGCTAGAATACATGCCATAAATGCGTTGCTGCAGCTCTCGGATGAGATCGCTGACGCTCTAGATACCGAGCTGCACGGAGCTCGTCCTCCAAACGGCATTTTCGGTCATTCTAGAACATTAGACCTTTCTCGACAACTGATATGTTGATATGACAAGCTTAATTTTCCTTTAGTCTTCGCAGAACTAATTTTCCATCCTAGGAAGGGGGCAAAATGGTCTTGACCACCGGCAGACTCTTCTAACATCTCACTGTCACTCCCACGGGCAGCGTTGTAGTCGAGTCCAGCAATTCAACTTCTGAAAATAGCATGTAGGCCGAACCAAGAGGGAATAGTATACAGTACTTCATTTCACCCAGGAGAGCTTCCGTTATATGAAAATTAGTTAATTTTAATATGAATTTCGATATTCAATACGCACATGAATTGTATAAGTTGCTTTGCTCGAGATGTGCATTGCACTGTAGTTTCAGGGAGCCCCATCGCTTTCTTATAGAATTATGTTTAGATATAAATTTGTTTTTTGCCAACAATACATTGAATTATAATTATAATATTGCAGGAACAAATTTCATGTGAAGCAAATAATTTCCTTAGAAAAAAGTAAGCTCCGTTTGCACTATTAATTAGCTTCCTGGGTTATTTCGCTTGACAAGAGAAATGGACTTGTTTCTTCTATAGCCTAATTGAACAGTAAGAGTCTCTCCTACTTTCATTGCTAAAAAAACAAATAAACCTAGATACAGACATGCATCTCAATCTCTTGTTTTGAAGTTAAACCGTTTGTAGATACTTTTTGATGTACCTTTCGAACCCATAAACTTAATGTTGTGCTTGTAGTGTTGGTTCTGGGTTTAGAATCAATTTAATATGTGGATTGATATCCCACCAACCACAAAACCAAATTTCTTCTTTGATATTATGCTGGTTTTCTGGTTAAGGATTTCCATCGAGAGTGAATGTATAATCCAGCCAACCAACCCAAGATGTTTACCAGCACCATCACGATGATCTTTCTCAGCCTGCTCGACCCAATCAGTCTTCTAATATTCATCCCATAGTAGGCATGCTCTCCAAAAAGGCAGCAACAACATTTTTTTGTCACGTATGTTAAACTTGTGCTATGAACTGTTAGCATATTGGCTCTCCTTTGCTTTGACTTTACATAGGATATTCACTCCAAGGAGAGGAAAATCACATACAATTTTCCGCATTTACCCTTCTGAATTAATTGCCTAATTGTTTAATGATTTTTTAGGAGGGTCAAGAAAAAGATGCAAAAGCACAGCTTGCTCCTTGGTTCCAGTTTCTGCAGCCACCATTGATAAGCATGGGGCTGAGCAAATGAGTATCAAAGGGAAGTCAAGGAAACTTCATCCTCTAGGCCGCTTGCGATGTAGTTCTCCAGCAGCTTCAGTGCCAAGCTAAAACTTCATCTATTTTGCAAACTGGGATAACACCCACTATTTTCACTTATTTTGAATTGATAGATCCTATAATAGCATGGATAATTGTGATGATGCCATAGTTTCCTAATTACTATGATAATTTACCAGATGAGGAGGTGGGAGAGGTGCCGCCCAAGGAGGTCAGGGAGGAGGGCAACAAGGCTGGGGAGCGGAGGCAGAGGCTGACGGGGAAGAGAATGATCAAGCATGTAAATCTAGAGCACAAGCTCATGATTTATCAAGGGAGTGGCGCTGCCGCTGGAGTAGAAAATCATATCTCACATTAAGGTGTTTTTGTCTTTTCTTTTTGTACAAATTTGGTGCAAGCAAATTTTTTATGATATATATAAGATGACTAGCATTATCTTTTTATTGAGTGCATGTTCGGGTAGCATTACCTTTTTATTGAGTGCATGTTCGGGTAGCATTATCGACTTAGCAAAAATTGCTATATGCGTCTAGACGTGTAGTGAATAACATCTGTAGGCAGTTTCCCACCTTGTCCCTTACTAACTATCATGTCGGTGTCAAAAACTGGCTCACTTAGAATGCGAGTTAGTGGACTTTGTGATCAAAGTGAGGGTTGAGAGTGAGCGCGGGTGGGGTTGGGATTTGCAGCAGGAGCAACACACGAGTAGTAGATGGTACTATGGATTATGGTCACTTCTGTATGTACTCTCAATAATGCTAGAATTACTACTCCATGATTACAACATCACATTTATTATGATATAAAGTAATATTAAAATGTAGTTGACCAATGTAGGCTCACGAAGAAGTTTTTATTATACTTGCTTAAATATCGTGTGAATGAATCTAAAAACACCATTTCTAATATTGTGCGATCATTGCGTAAACACAACAACAAGGAACAATAGATATTAATTTGTAACAGAATTTTAATTGGATCATCGCTCTATATGTATACATTGTTAATTTATCTCTTTTATCAATTTACATTGAAAGTGAAATGAACTTCAACAAATACCCCGATTGTGCCTGTGCTACCTTGTGTATGCATGTAAAATTTGACATGCGTTGTGTTTACATAATTTCAGCAAAATATTTCCGTAGCACGTGACAAAGCACCGACATTCCCGTGCTATCTTATCTCTACATGTGAAAATTTACATCCATTATGTTTATACAACTCAACAAAAATATTTCAAAAGCCCGTGGCAGCGCACGGGCGTTCTACTAGTCGATCTAACGCATCGGCAACGAACGACTTGGACCACCTCATTACATAGATTTTTCTAGAAGGATCCCACCCGGTTTTTCGGTTTTAATAACCTGCTAGGAGGCTCCTGGAAAGCTTTTCTCTTTTTTTTTTCCTTTTCCTTTTTTGTGTTTCCTTTTGTTTTCTCCCTTTTCCTTCTAATTTTCTATTTTTTTTGAAAAATGTTTGCAATATTTTTCATGGCGTTCTTAAAAAAAGTTCAAAATTCAAAAAATATTCCTATTTTTAACGTTAAAATATATTTGTTTTTTAAAGAAAATTCAGGAATCTTAAATATGTTTGTGATTTTTTTTAAAAAAATTAGAAGTTTAAAAATATTGGAGTTTTTAATTTTTGATTGCAAATGCAAAAAATGCTCCAGCTTTCAAAAATTGTTCAAATATCCAAAAATATATATATTAAAAAAAGTTCAAAATTTTCAAAAAGTGTTCAAGAGTTTCTAAATTTGTTCACTATTTTATTATTTTAGAAATTTTAAAAACTTTGTCACACTTGTGAGAAATTGTTAACAAGTTCAAAATTTTCTCGAATTTTTTGGACATTGTTCATAATTTTTCAAGAAGTGTTTAACATTGGCATTGTCGTTAGTTTCTTTAATGGTGGCGCTGCATATCTTTCACTAGAGCTAGTTAATTGAAGTGGCTAGCAGCGTGCTTGCATTAGTAGGCGGTCACAATGTGTTTGATTCCCAACTTAGTGCGCTCCTTTTCTGGTCTTTGCAAATTTTGACCTCGCGAACATGGTGCCAACGCAAATGGGCTGGCCTAGGTGAGATGCCCCTATGCGAATCGCCAACTCCTTGCTGCAATGAGCCGCATATAGGAGGTCCCGCATTGCCTAGTAGCCTAATTCTCCTTTATCTAGTCGTCTAGCCGAGTCTAACTGAAAATTTTGTGGTGGACCTAAGGGCAATCATACGTTCGCCCATATCGATCGAAACGATGCTTCCAGACCGACAGATCTCA
>LR738716.1:194545392-194565870 GCA_902687465.1 Secale cereale
GCGGAGTCTCTCTGGATCCGATCCGTCCCCCGCACGGTGGGAATTCTAGCTACTTATATAGGCGGCCAGGGTCCTCTTCCCCCGAAATGTTTTCGGCGGGAAGGGATCCCACAACGGCCATTTTGAGCGGGAACACAAGGACGCTCCTATCCTGACAAAAGCGGTCTTCGCCTGCAAAGGGATCAGGCGATTTTGCGTTGGTGGGCTCGGTGATGACATCCTCCCTGCCATCCTTGCGGTCTTCGGTCTTGTTGCTCCAAAGGGAAACCTTTGTCCCGCCCCTCGGGAACCTGCGCCTACGCAGTCTCCTTTGCACCAAAACGGCAACTGCGCCGCTGGCATGCGCTGGCACCCGCTGGCGCGGTGCGTCACTGCTCGCGTCACTGCCTCCTCCTGAGGCAGGCTTGGCCTTGGATTCTCCGCCCCTCCGGAGCAACCTAGCCGAGGCTGCTCCTGACGAGGTCTTGGTGTCGTTCTCCTCGCGAGGTCTAGCCCCCCTCGCGAGGGTCTTTTGCAGATGGTCGATCAGCTGGGCCGTATAAGGCCGTAGTAGGAGTGCGTCACGGCCCGCAGGCAGGCAAGTCTGGGTACCCTGGTTCCCAGGACGCCGACAGTAGCTCCCGGGCCCAAGGCGCGCGCAGAGTTGGCTTTGGGATGAAGCCTTAGTCGAGGACGAAGCGCCGTGGGCCCCAAAAGACTGCGGGCCAAGCTGGCGTGTGATGGTTGGATGGGACGTGGCGACTCCGTTTCCCACGTAGTCTTGGCAACCGTACGACTTGACAACTCCTCGGCGCGGATGATGGGGTCGTTATGGCTGTGATGCCAGTGACTAGTGGTTGGGCTCCTCTGTCCTATAAATGGGACTAGGGGGGAAGCCCCCAAGACATCTTAAAGCCAGCGTCGTCTGCTTCCTTGTTCGCTCCCTGCTCTTCTTCTTGCTGCGAGGTCTCCATGGAGCCACTGAGGAAGCCGTCTGCCGTGGAGAAGGGGAAGGCCCCGAAGGAGTTGGCCTTGCCGCCGTCGAAGAGGGGTCGTGGCTGCCCCCGCAAGTATGCCGCTACGCCCGCGGCAGCTCCTCGAGGAAGCGGGCATGGCCTTCCGGGTCCCGACGCGGTCGCCGGTGAGAGGCGCGTCACCTCTTCTCGCGGCGAAGATGGCCACGGCCGCTGTGGGAGAGGAGGCGCGAGGCAGCGTTTGGCGGTTGTGCGTCCTCCGCACCCACAACTCCACTCCTTTGATGTGTCGTCGGAGTTCGTGGTGTGGGCGGAGAAGCCGGGCGGCTTGTGGCTCCGGCTCCCCCGCTCGTTCGGCAACGAGCTACCAGTGGTGCGTCCTAGGTGGAGGTCGACGTTGCCCCCTCAGGCGACGTGTTCCTGGAGCGCGGCTGGCAGTCGTTTGCGCACGCGCGCCGGCTGCAGGGGAGGTGCATGCTCCACTTTAGGTACGCTGGTGCCTCAACGATGTCCGTCAGGGTCTTCTCGGAGGAAGGGATGCGCCTTGGGTGCTGTCCTGAGGCTGACGACGAAGAGGATGGTGGCGACGGTGTCCGGAGGAGCAGATCTTCCTCTGGAGACGAGCTTGGCCTTGGTGGGCGCCGCGGGTCCCCCCTCTATGGCAGCAGCAGCTCCTCTAGTAGCGGCGTCTACAATGAGCCACCGCGCCGTCGAGCTCGGCTCGGCGAGGGGGGAGGGTCATTGCGCCGCTGTGCCCCGTTGAAGCGGGAGGAGCTGGAAGACTCCGACTAAGTGGGGGCAACGGTGCTGAGCCGCGGCTTGACGGAGCTGTGGCTTGGCGGGTCGGCCTCTACTACTTCTTTTTCTTCATTTCCTTCCTGTGTAAAAATTTTAAGTTGCCTCGAGAAGGCGTGTAATGGACTACGACATATGTACGAAGCGAGAACTTACTATCATGTTTTTGGTCTGGGTGAGATTACTTAGCTTATGTGCTGCGACGTCTTGAGGCGAAGTGCTCCTGACTCATTGGCGTCATGAGCCCCCGACGGGCCATGAGGATGGCTGAGTTTGGGGGGTCTTGACCTGCAGAGCCCCAGAGTATGAGTGAGCCGATGTGAGTTGCTGAGGGCTTGCGCCCTTGGGCTCGCTTGAGAGCGCCGAGCATGGATTAAGGTACCAAGGCCTGAGCTGGCTCGGCAGAATATGTCGTGTGGACTGAGAAGCCCGATGCCAGAGCCTAAGCATGCTTGGCCAGGTGAGGTCACGGGACCGACTGTGTCCCAGCCCCCACGCGCGAGGCACGCGAAGGAGAACAAGCAGCACAACCCCTGCTTGACAAGCTGAACTTAAAACCGGCGAGAAAATTCCAAGCAAGACTCCCAACCAAATGCAAGAAACACGAGAACTTCATAACATGGGGTAGAGGAAGGGCTGAAAGCCAAGGAAGTAGAAAAGGCTGACAGCCAAACACCAAGCCAAAAAAGGAAAAAGGTCTTGTCCGACCCCTACACTACGTCTTCTTCCCAACGCGGAGCTAAGGACTGCCACTGGGACGTGGGTGGGAGCCCCGTCTGATGGCCCGCAGGCAACGCTCAGGAGACTCCGAGGCGTGTACAGCCCCAACTCATTATTACGTGAGAGCAAGGTTGTCAGAATCGCGATTTTGAGTCTGATCGGAGCCCCGATGGTAGGATCACAAATCGTAGAATCTTCACTATCAGGATTGTAGAAACGTAGATTCTATGAACTAAAGTCGTAGAATCATAGGGGTTAGTCTGGATCGTAAGGTCGTAGAATCGTATAACAGAATCGCGATTCTGACAACCTTGAGTGAGAGTGTCACGAGCGGAGACCTTCACGGGCACGGAGCCTTGATTACGGATAGAACCTCCTGAGGTGCTCAATGTTCCAGGAATTCTGGATAGATACCCCCATCCTGCGTCTCCAAGCGCATAGCACCAGGCCTGGAGACACGGGCGATTCTAAACGGGCCCTCCCACATGGGCGAGAGCTTGTGTAACCCCTCCCTGGAGAGGACCCGCCTCAGGAACAAGTCACCAACTTCAAGTGTTCTTGCGCAGACGCTGCGCTAGTGGTACCGTCGCAGCGCCTGCTGATATCGTGCTGCCCTGAGGGCAGCTCGGCGGCGGCCCTCCTCGCCGAGCACGAGGTCCATCCGCTAGGCGGCGTCCTGGCATTCCTCATTGGAAGCCAAGACCCCTGGGGAGCGATGCTTGACCTCGTGAGGGAGAACCGCCTCCGCCCCGTAAACGAGGAAGAAAGGAGTTTCTCCCATGGGTTTGGTTGCGGTGGTACGGATCAACCACAAAACGGACTGGAGCTCGTCGATCTAGCCCCTGCCGCAAGCCTCGAGCTTTTTCTTAAAGTTGCGCGTCTTGAGGTCGTGCAAGACTTCCGTGTTGGCGCGTTCGGCCTGACCGTTGCTCCAGGGGTGAGCCACCGAGGCGTAGCGGATCTGTGTTCCAAGGTTAGCACAATATGACCTGAAGAGATTGCTTGTGAACTGCAAACCGTTATCCGTGATGATGCGGTTGGGGACCCCGAATCGCCTCACGAGGCCCTGGATGAACTTGACGGCCGACCCGGCAGGGATCGCATGAACAGGCTCCATCTCCACCCACTTGGTGAATTTGTCAATGGCGACGTACAGGAAGCGGTAGGCCCCCGCCACCCGGGGAAGTGGGCCTAGGATGTCCAATCCCCACTCCGCGAAGGGCCAGGAGAGCGGGATCGTCTGGAGGCCCTGTGCTGGTTGGTGGATCTGCTTGGCATGAAACTGGCATGCCTCACAAGCCTGCACAAGCTCCGTGGCGTCGTTAAGTGTCGTGGGCTAGTAAAAGCCGCTGCGGAAGGCCTTGCCCACGAGGGTGCGGGATGACGAATGGTGGCCGTAGTCCCCACCGTGGATGTCATCCAACAGCTCGCGTCCTTGCTTCCTCGAGATGCACTTTAGTGAGACGTCATTGGGGCGCCTCCTGTAGAGTTCGCCGTCTTGGATGCAGTAAGCCGAGGCCTGTCGGACCACGCGCTCCGCGTCTTCCTCCTTGTATGGCAAGGTGTCGTGTAGCAGGTACATCTTGAGCTCTTTGGTCCAGCAACCCTCCCCGGGCTCCGCGGCGAGTAGCAGGTGGGCTCCGGAGGTCGACCTGCAGGGCGGAGCTCCAGCTGCGGGCGCTGCAGGTAGCCCCACCCGAGGGGACGCCGACTCAGGAGCGGGCAGTGCTGCCGACGGCTTGAGCAGCCGCTCCTCGAAGATGCCCGGCCTCTGAGGTTCCCTCCTGGAGGCTCATTTGGCAATGTCATCTTCCTCCTTGTTCGTGCCCCTTGGCACGTGCTGCACCTCCAGCCCTCTGAATCGCTTTTCCATCTTGCGCACCTCCTCCAGATATGTCTCCATGTGCTTGTCCTTGGGCTTGTATTTCTTGTTGGAGAAGTTGACGAGGAGCTGCGAATCGCCTATAATGGTGAGGCGCTTGACCCCCAGTGTAGCTGCGGCCTTGAGCCCAGCAATCAGGCCCTCATACTCTTCTATGTTGTTGGAGACCTTCTCGCCTTGCTGGAAGCAAAGCTGCACGGCATAGTACAACTTGTCCTGAGTGGGAGACACCAACATGGCGCCAGCTCCTGCGCCAAGGCGCGAGAAGGTGCCGTCGAAGTATATCACCCATCCGACCGGGGCTTCATCGCCGGGGGCCATCGAGCGATCCTCGCCAGCCCCCTGTTCCAGCGCGTCGGTCCATTCTGCCACAAATTCAGCTAGAGCCGCTCCTTTGATCGCTCGCGTGGTGCTGAACACCAACTGGAACGCATGTAGCTCGATGTTCCAGTCGGCGACCCTCCCGACGACCGGAGCACCTTCTTGAGAGGGTACGATGAGACAACCTTGATAGGGTGGCCCTGGATGTAATGGCGCAGCTTCCTGGAGGCGACAAGGAGCGCCGGGAGCATCTTTTGAGGCATCGGGTAACGCGAGCGCGCATCGCGCAGTACGGTGCTGACGAAGTACACAGGGTGCTCCACGAGGGTCGGCGCCGCAGGATCTTCAGGCGCTTTGGGAGTCTTGGGTGCTTCTTGCTGGATGATACGTCACCAACGTAACTATAATTTTTGGTTGTTCCATGCTATTATTTATGAAGTCTTGGATGTTTAATGGGCCTTATCATTCACTTTTATATCATTTTTGGGACTAACCTACTAACCCAAAGGCCCAGTCCATATTGCTGTTTTTTTGCCTATTTCAGGGTTTTGCAGAAAAGGAATATCAAACGGAGTCCAAACGGAATGAAACCTTCGCGAGAGATATTTTTGGAGAAAATCACGCTCGGGAAACGTCAGGACCAAGTCAGCGGACAGCTGGGCTGCCCTCGAGGGTGGGGGGCACGCCCCCCTTCCCAGGGCGCGCCCCCTTGCCTCGAGGCTGGCCCACACGGCCCTCGGTGCCCTCCTTCCTATGTATACCAACGTACCCCAGAAAATCCATACATAGAGAGAAAACCATAATTCTACCGCCGTAGCTTCTGTTTCCGTGGAGATCCCATCTTGGAGCCTGTTCCGGGAGGGGGATCCATCACCCAGGCCTTCATCATCATCATCATCGCCCTCACCATGAGTTGTGAGTAGTTTACCACAGACCTTCGGGTCCATAGCTAGTATCTAGATGTCTTCTTCTCTCTCTCTGAATCTCAATACAAAGTTCTCCTCGGTCTTCGAGGAGATCTATTCGATGTAATGTCTTTTTGTGGTGTGTTTGTCGAGATCCGATGAATTGTGAGTTTATGATCAAGGTTATCTATGAAAGATATTTGGTTCTTCTCTGAAATTTTTATGTGTGCTCATAATATCCTTGCAATTCTCCTCGAATTATTGGTTTCGTTTGGCGTACTAGATCTATAGTTCTTGCAATGGGAGAAGTGCTTGGCTTTGGGTTTAATCTTGCGGTGTCCTTTCCCAATGACAGTAGGGGCAGCAAGGCACGTATTGTATTGTTGCTATCGAGGATAAAAATATGGGGTTTACATCATATTGCTTGAGTTTATCCCTCTACATCATGTCATCTTGCTTAAGGCGTTACTCTGTTCTTATGAACTCAATACACTAGATGCATGCTGGATAGCGATTGATGTGTGGAGTAATAGTAGTAGATGCAGAATTGTTTCGGTCTACTTGTCTCGGACGTGATGCCTATATACAATGATCATGCCTAGATAGTCTCATAATTATTCGCTTTTGTATCAATTGCTCGACAGTAATTTGTTTACCCGCCGTAGAATATCGCTATCATGAGAGAATCCACTAGAGAAAACTATGCCCCCCGGGTCTATTCTCAACATATCAATCTACATCTACTTTACTTTTCTTGCTTTTATTTGCTGTTTTATTAAACCAAAAATACCAAAAATATAACTATCATCTCCATCAGATCTCACTCTCGTAAGTGACCGTAAAGGGATTGACAACCCCTTATCGCGTTGGCTGCAAAGTTCTTATTTGTTTGTGCAGGTGCGAGGGACTAGCGCGTGGTCTCCTACTGGATTGATACCTTGGTTCTCAAAAACTGAGGGAAATACTTACGCTACTGTGCTGCATCTCCCTTTCCTCTTCGAGGGAATACAACACAAGCTCAAGAGGTAGCAAGAAGAATTTCTGGCGCCGTTGCCGGGGAGACTTACGCAAAAGTCATATACCAAGTACCTTCACAAACCCTTATCCTTCTCATTACATTTATTTGCCTCTCGTTTTCCTCTCCCCCACTTCACCCTTGCCATTTTATTCGCCCTTCTTCCGCCGGGTGTTTTTCGTTCGCTTGCTTCTTGTTTGCTTGTGTGTGTTGCTTGCTTGCTTGTCATTATGGCTAGCCCCTTATCCGCTCCTTCATCTCCCGAGTTTGAAGTACTTCACTTCAAGCAAAGGCAAGGAGAAAACTTAAAAGATGCTTGGTTTAGGATGATGGATTCCTATCGCAAGTGCACCTTAGAAGTGAATTTTAGAATCTTGCTTCGCAATTTTTATGTTGGATTGAATATGTCTCATAGACAACTCTTGGATTGCGTTGCCAAAAGAAATTTTATCGAAGTTGATCCTAGTTTCGCGCATGAAATCATAGAGGGAATAATGGGAACACTACCTCCCCAAATGGAGTCAAACTCAATCCCGGAAGGGACGCAAGTTTTTGAGAAAATTTGCGAAGTAGCAAAAATATTACAAAAATCCCTTGAACCCCTTAAGAGTGTTAGTGGGAATCTCCACCGCATGAATATGTTGATTACCCTTTGGAATAAGCGGTTAGATGCTTTAGATCTTAAGATTTCTGAATATGAGGGGAAACGCAAAGAACCTCCCGGATTCGAGCTTGACACCATTAAAAGAGCGAAGATCAAAGATGGCAATACCTAGATCTATCTTGTATCGTGCCTAGCTAGGGGCGTAAAACGATAACGCTTGTTGGGAGGCAACCCAATTTTATGTTTTTGGTTTTTGTTACTGTTAGGGAATAAATATTGCATCTATCCTCTGATTAGATGTGTTTTCATGTTTCGTTTAGTGTTTGTGCCAAGTAGAACCTTTGGTAAGACTTGTGTGAAGTTTATTTGATCTTGCTGTGAAAAACAGAATCGTTAGCTCTCTCTAAAGTACACTTCAGATTTTACTGGAGCGTGCTTTTTTGGTTGATTCTTTTTGCTGCTGATTGGTAGACAAATTTCGCAAATTTACAAATTTAGTTTGAAGTTTTTGGAGTTCCAGAAGTAGGCGAACCCTGTAGATTACTACAGACTGTTCTGTCTTTGACAGATTGTGTTTTTTGTGTGTTGTTTGCTTATTCCGATGCATCTATGAGTAATATTAGAGGATATGAACCATAGAGAACTTGTAGTACAGTAGGTTTAACACCAATATAATCAAAGAATGAATTTATTGCTGTACCTTTGAGTGGTGGTTTGCTTTCTCTTACTAACGGAGCTCATGAGAATTTTTGTCAAAGTTTCGTGTTGTGAAGTTTTCAAGTTTTGAGTATTGCTTTGATGGACTATGGAACAAGGAGTAGCAAAGGCCTAAGCTTGGTGATGCCCATGGAACCCCAAGTAAATTCAAGATAATCAAAAGCCCAAGCTTGGGGATGCCCTGGGAAGGCATCCCCTCTTTCGTCTTCATCCATCGCTAACTATACTTGGAGCTATATTTTTATTCGCAACATGCTATGTGTTTTGCTTGGAGCGTCTTGTATAATTTGAGTCTTTGCTTGTTAGTTTGCCACAATCATCCTTACTGGACACACCTATTTGAGAGAGTTAAATATACCCTAGAAATTATTAGAACACTCTATGTGCTTCACTTATATCTTCTGAGTTGAATAGTTTTGCTCTAGTGCTTCACTTATATCTTTTAGAGCACGGTGGTGGTAATATTTTGTAGAAATTGTTGAACTCTCATGCTTCACTTAGATCTATTTGAGAGTCTATTAAATCAGCATGGTAATGTGTTTAGGCTAAAGAAACTAGTCTTCACATGATAGACATCCAACGTCAATGTAGTAAAAAAATTACACCAAGTGCATTGAATAGAAAGAGATGTTGGATGCTTGATAATTGTTTTGAGACATGAGGATAGTGATATTAGAGTCATGCTAGTGGATTTATTATGAAACTGAGAAATACTTGTGTTAAGGTTAGTGATTCCCGTAGCATGCATGTATGGTGAACCGTTGTGTGACTAAGTTAAAGCATGAGGTATTTGTAGAGTGCCAACCTTTGTGTGGAGGTCGGGGGCGCGCGATGATTAACTCCTACCAGCCTCCCCCCTAGGAGCATGCGTTGATTGCTTTGTTTTGATGACTAGTAGATTTTTGCAATAAGTATATGAGTTCTTATGACTAATGTTGAGTCCATGGATTATACGCACTCTCACCCTTCCACCATTGCTAGCCTCTCTTGTACCGCTCAACTTTCGCCGGTGCCATAAACCCACTATATATCCTTCCTCAAAACATCCACCATATTGTTCCTCAAAACAGCCACCATACGTACCTATCATGGCATTTCCATAGCCATTCCGAGATATATTGCCATGCAACTTTCCACCGTTCCGTTTATATGACACGCATCATATTGTCATATTGCCATGCATGATCATGTAGTTGACATCGTATTTGTGACAAAGCCACCATGCATAATTCTTTCATACATGTCACTCTTGTTTCATTGCACATACCGGTACACCGCCGGAGGCATTCACATAGAGTCATACCTTGTTGTTGTAGTATCGATTTGTAATATTCTGTTGTAATGGAAGTGTGATGATCATCATTTTTAGGGCATTGTCCCATGGGAGGAAAGGCTGAATCTATAAAGCCCCTCCGCAAAAAAAAAGTCCAAAGAAAAAAAAGAAAGGCCCAAAAAAAGAGGAAAAAAAAGAAAAAAAAGGGACAATTGCTACTATCTTTTTCCACACTTGTGCTTCAAAGTAGCACCATGTTCTTCATTGTAGAGAGTCTCATGTTTAATCACTTTCATATACTAGTGGGAATTTTCATTATAGAACTTGGCTTGTATATTCCAACGATGGGCTTCCTCAAATGCCCTAGGTCTTCGTGGGCAAGCAAGTTGGATGCACACCCACTAGTTTCTTTTGTTGAGCTTTCCTTCATATTTAGCTCTAGTGCATCCGTTGCACGGCAATCCCTACTCACTCATATTGATATCTATTGATGGGCATCTCCATAGCCCATTGATATGCCTAGTTGATGTGAGACTATCTCCCTCCTTTTTGTCTTCTCCACAACCACCTCTATTCCACCCATAGTGCTATGTCCATGGCTCGCGCTCATGTATTGCGTGAAAGTTGAAAGGTTTGAAAAGATAGAGCATGAAAACAAATGCTTGGCTGAAATCGGGGTTGTGCATGATATGAATATTTTTGTGTGATAATAAGGGAGCATAGCCAACACTATATGATTTTGTAGGGATAACTTTCTTTAGCCATAGTATTTTGAGAAGACATGATTGCTTTGTTAGTATTGCTTGAAGTATTGTTATTTCTTATGTCAATATAGACTTTTGTCTAGAATCTTTCAGATCTGAACATTCATGCCACAATTAAGAGAGTTACATTGAAAAACTAAATTGGTTAGCATTCCACATCAAAAATTCATTTTTTTATCATTTACCTACTCGAGGACGAGCAGGAATTAAGCTTGGGGATGCTTGATACGTCTCCAACGTATCTATAATTTTTTATTGTTCCATGCTATTATTTATGAAGTCTTGGGTGTTTAATGGGCTTTATCATTCACTTTTATATCATTTTTGGGACTAACCTACTAAACCAAAGGCCCAGTCCAGATTGTTGTTTTTTGCCTATTTCAGGGTTTTGCAGAAAAGGAATATCAAACGGAGTCCAAATGGAATGAAACCTTCGCGAGAGATATTTTTGGAGAAAATCACGCTCGGGAAACGTCATGACCAAGTCAGGGAACAGCTGGGCTGCCCTCGAGGGTGGGGGGCGCGCCCCCCTTCCCAGGGCGCGCCCCCCTGCCTCAAGGCTGGCCCACACGGCCCCCCGTGCCCTCCTTCTTCCTATATATACCTACGTACCCCACAAACTCCATACGCAAAGAGAAAACCCTAATTTCACCGCCGTAGCTTCTGTTTCCATGGAGATCCCATCTTGGAGCCTGTTCCGGGAGGGGGATCCATCACGGAGGCCTTCATCATCATCATCATCATCATCGCCCTCACCATGAGTTGTGAGTAGTTTACCACAGACCTTCGGGTCCATAGCTAGTATCTAGATGGCTTCTTCTCTCTCTCTGAATCTCAATACAAAGTTCTCCTCAGTCTTCGAGGAGATCTATTTGATGTAATCTCTTTTTGCGGTGTGTTTGTCGAGATCCGATGAATTGTGAGTTTGTGATCAAGGTTATCTATGAAAGATATTTGGTTCTTCTCTGAACTTTTTATGTGTGCTCATAATATCCTTGCAAGTCTCTTCGAATTATTGGTTTGGTTTGGCATCTAGATCTATAGTTCTTGCAATGGGAGAAGTGCTTGGCTTTGGGTTCAATCTTGCGGTGTCCTTTCCCAGTGACAGTAGGGGCAGCAAGGCACGTATTTTGTTGCCATCGAGGATAAAATTATGGGGTTTTCATCACATTGCTTGAGTTTATCCCTCTACATCATGTCATCTTGCTTAAGGCGTTACTCTCTTCGTACGAACTCAATACACTAGATGCATGCTGGATAGCGGTCGATGTGTGGAGTAATAGTAGTAGATGAAGAATCGTTTCGGTCTACTTGTCTCGGACGTGATGCCTATATACAATGATCATGCCTAGATAGTCTCATAATTATTCGCTTTCCTATCAGTTGCTCGACAGTAATTTGTTTACCCGCCGTAGAATATCGCTATCATGAGAGAAGCCACTAGAGAAAACTATGGCCCCCAGGTCTATTCTCAACATATCAATCTACATCTACTTTACTTTTACCGCTTTTAATTGCTGTTTTATTAAACCAAAAATACCAAAAATATAACTATCATCTCTATCAGATCTTACTCTCGTAAGTGACCGTAAGGGCATTGACAACCCCTTATCGCGTTGGCTGCGAAGTTCTTATTTTATTGTGCAGGTGCGAGGGACTGGCGCGTGGTCTCCTACTGGATTGATACCTTTGTTCTCTAAAACTGAGGGAAATACTTACGCTATTGTGCTGCATCTCCCTTTCCTCTTTGAGGGAATACAACGCAAGCTCAAGAGGTAGCACTAGACGGCGGGGCCATCAGTAATCGTGGTCGAATCTACCTCCGGAGCTGCGTCAGGGGGCGACGGAGGTCCTGAGGATACCGACTTGCCCCGCGGCCTCGCGCTTCGGGTCCTCTCCTTGCGCTCCACCACAAACGCTGCACTGGCGGAGTGAGGCGTAGTGGCGAGATAGAGAGTCATGGGTTCCAGGGGTCTTGGCGCCACCATAACCGGCGGGCTGGTGAGGTATTCCTTGAGACGCCGGAAGGCGGCGTCGGCCTCCGGAGTCCACTCAAAGGGCCCCTTCATCTTCATGAGCTTGAAGAACGGGAGGGCGCGTTCACTAAGCTTAGAGATGAAGCGCCCCAGGGACGTTACGCATCCCGCAAGCTTCCGCGTCTCCTTCAGGGTTGTAGGCGGCTTCATTCTTTCGATGGCTTTGATATTCTCCGGACTAGCTTCAATGCCTCGGTGTGAAACCAGGAACCCTAGCAACTTGCCGGAGGGTACACCAAACACGCACTTCTCTGGGTTGAGGCACAGCTTCACCTTGCGCAAGTTGGCGAACGTTTCTTGTAGGTCCTGGATGAGAGTCCTGGCCTCTCTGGTCTTGACCACGATGTCGACGACGTAGGCCTCCCTGTTCCTCCCGAGCTAAGGGCCGAGGGTGATGTGCATCAGGCGCTGGAAGGTGGTGCCCGCGTTTCTCAGCCCGAAAGGCATGCACGTGTAGCAGTAGACCCCGCAAGGGGTCAGGAACGCCGTCTACTCCACATCCTCCACCACCATCTTAATTTGGTGGTAGCCCGAGAAGGCGTCGAGGAAGCAGAGCAGGTCGCACTCGGCTGTTGAATCCATGATCTCGTCGATGCGCGGGAGAGGGAACGGGTCCTGAGGGCAGAATTTGTTGAGGCTCGTGAAGTCGACACACATGCGCTCCTTGCCTCCTTTCTTCGGGACTATGACGGGGTTGGCCAGCCACTCCGGGTGCCGTACCTCCCGTACGACGCCTGCTTCCTCTAGGTTTCGAACCTCCTGAACGATGAAGGCCTGCTTCTCCGGGGCCTGTCTGCGTGCTTTTTGCTTGATAGGGCGCGCGTTGGGGCACACCGTAAGGTGATGCTCGATGACGTGCCTAGGCACCCCGACCAAGTTAGCGACTTTCCAAGCGAACACATCATTGTTAGCCCTGACGAAGCTAACCAACGCCGCCTCTTGCTCTGGGTCCTTGCCCGTGCCGATGGTGAAGGTGGCTCATGATCCCTCCTCGTCAGCGGGCACCTGCTTCATCTCGGCCGGGTCCTGAGAGAAGAGCTGCTTCTTCTTGGCAGGCGCGGCTTCCGATGTCTCCGGAGCCCCCTCCGTACCTGAATGGGCTGCAGCTACAGCCCTGTAAGCGCGCCCAAGGACCTGAAGGGCGGCCTTGGGATTCCCTTCGATAGTGATGACGCCGCTGCTCCCGGGCATCTTGACGGTATTGTAGCCCGGGTGAGTCGCCGCCATGGATTTCACCAAGGCTGGGAAGCCGAGGACGGCGTTGTAGGGTAGGTGGATGGGCGCAACGTCAAAGTCGATGAGCTTAGTTCGGTAGTTAGCGGGTGTGCCGAAAGTGACCGGGAGGCAGATCTGGCCGAGCGGGACAGCCGAGCTCGCGCCCCCGAGAAGGGCTTGGTGGGGAGGAGCTGCCTGTAGGACACGGGCAGATGACCAAAAGCCTCCGGGGAGAGGATATTGAGCCCGGCGCCACCGTCGATGAGGGTCCTCGTGACAGCCACCCCGCAAATGGTGGGGGTGCATACCGTAGGGAGGACGTTCGTGCCGGCTGCAGCTATGGCACGGTCGCCAGGGCCGAAAGTGATGACGTGCCCCTACACGCCCCGCGCCCGCGGGGCCTCCTGTGGCTGGGCGGCGGCCCCGATCCGCCGAAAGTGTGACTTGACGTGCCGGGCCGACGCCGGTGCTTGGGATCCTCTGATGGTGCAGGCGACCTCGCGGCAGGGCAACCCCCCGCCAGCAGCGCCCAGCAGCTCGCCGACGCGGGCCGCCCAAGCGTCGAGCTCATCCGTGGGTGGCCGGTGCCGGAGCAACCTCTACGCCACAAAGAGCACCGCCGGTGGGGCCACAGGGAGTGGAAATGGCGGAGCAGGCCGCTCTCCGGTGGCCCGGCCTGCGAAAACGTCGTCGGGGAAGGGGGCGGAGCGCCCATGGGTGGCGCGGTCCGCTGATGCTACTCGGACGACAGGGACAACACCAGCCTCCACGCGGATGCGGCAGGCCACGGCCATCATGGCGACGCGGGGCAGGAGAGTGGAGGCGAAGTCGTCGGAGAGGCAAGATTTCGACACGCCCCCTACCTGGCGTGCCAAAAGTTGGATTACGGGCTTCGCAAACCCAAGAAGTTCGAACACAGGGGCATGAACGAAGATCTCTCCCACTCACGTCTACCTAGCGCCTCGCCCTCGTCCAATGAAGAGATTCAAGCAAGAAACAAGTAACACACACACGAATTTACCTAGGTTCAGGCCACCTTGCGGCGTAAAACCCTACATCCTGCTTTGGTGGATTAGCCTCGGCAGGGCTTGAGTATGAACAAGTATAGTGGTTCCTTGGCTCAGGAGGGTCACGAGGCAAGGGTTCTTGCTCCTTGGTGTGAAGGCGGAGTCTCTCTGGATCCGATCCTTCCCCCGCACGGTGGGAATTCTAGCTACTTATATAGGCGGCCAGGGTCCTCTTCCCCCGAAATGTTTTAGGCGGGAAGGGATCCCACAACGGCCATTTTGAGCTGTAAGACAAGGACGCTCCTATCCTGACAAAAGCGGTCTTCGCCTGCAAAGGGATCAGGCGATGACGCGTTGGTGGGCTCGGTGATGACATCCTCCCTGTCGTCCTTGCGGTCTTCAGTCTTGTTGCACCAAAGGGGGAACCTTTGTCCTGCCCCTCGGGAACCTGCGCCTGTGCTGTCTCCTTTGCACCAAAACGGCAAGTGCGCCGTTGGCACGCGCTGGCACCCGCTGGCGCGGTGCGTCACTGCCTCCTCCTGAGGAAGGCTTGGCCTTGGATTCTCCGCCCCTCCGGAGCAACCTAGCCGAGGCTGCTCCTGAGGGGTTTTTGGTGTTGTTCTCCTCGCGAGGTCTAGCCCCCCTCGCGAGGATCTTGGGCAGCTGGTCGATCAGCTAGGCCGTACCAGGCCGTAGTAGGAGTGCGCCACGGCCCGCAGGCAGGCAAGTCTGGGTACCCTGGTTCCTAGGACGCCGACAAAGGCCAAGGCAGTTTCCTCATCCAAAGGTGAAGATTGTGATAGCATCCTTGGCGATCCCGAAGAACTGAGTCAGGAGCTAGCAATGCTCATGAGGAAATTTCAGAAGTCCTCAAGACGTGGTCGCTTTGGAAGATCTTCAAGAGGTGATGATGTGAGATCCGATTCCTCATCTCGCGATTCCAAGAAGAGGACTTGCTACAAATGCAAGAAACCTGGTCACTTTATCACTGATTGTCCTCAGTGGGCAAAGTAATCGAAGAAGAAGAAATACAAGGATTACAGCTCTGACGACTCGAAGAAAAATAAGAAATCTTCAAAGTCTTCATCATCAAAATCTTCAAAGTCTTCCTCCCACAAGAAGAGTAGTTCCAAGAAAGCTCGGGTATTCATTGGCAAGGAAATGGACTTAGCTGAATCTGAAGAAAATGAGGAAGAGGAGGAATCAAACTCTGGTGTGGCGAGCCTAGCTCTTGCTACCGCATTCGTCAGCAAGTCCATCTTCAACACTGAGGAAAATGACTTCCCCGACACTGCTGACAACGACAGCGATGACTACGCTCCCACCTATTGCTTCATGGCAAAAGGTGCCAAGGTACTCAACCGTCCCTCCTCTGATTCTAGTGAAGGTGAATCTGATGAAAACCTCAAACCTAGCTATTCCGATCTTGCTAAAATTGCCATAAAAAACAAAAAGCCTTTGATAAGGTTCAAAATATGCTAGAAAGAAGTGATGACCTGTTGGGTCAGGAATTGGATCGATCTAAAATCTTTACTGAGAATCTTCAGAGACTTCGGTTCAAGTTTGGTAATCCTCAGGATATTCATAACACTCTCCTAACTGACCATGAGAAACTTTCTTATGAATTTCTTCAAAGAAAGCAAGATCTTGAAAAGCTTAGGGTGAGTTATGAAGATCTTCAGAAGGAGAATGATTCATTACTTGCTCAACAGATCAGCTCCGCTCAGGGAGAATTTCCACCTTGTCTAAAATGCATTGAACGCGAAACTGCAAATTCCTCACCTGAAAGTTCAAATGCTTCTACGGCTACAAATTCTTCAACTGTTTCTGTGGTGACAACTTCCTCAACTGAGGAAAACTCCGATGCTACTCACGAAAATGCAAGGTTGAAGGAATTGTATGTGACACGCATGTACAAAAGCCTCAAAGGTCATCAGACTCTGTGATGTGCTTAAAAAGCAGATTCTGAACAGGAACCCTAGGAAAGAGGGTATTTCCTTTGAGAGGAAACTCAATGTTGATGGGACCTACTAGAAACCTGAGCAGTATCCCAAAACCTCATGGGTTGCTACAAAAGGACCTCCAGTAGATCCATCTACCTTATCTGGCTTTACTTGTGAATCTTCACATTCTTCTGATGAGTCATTTGACTCCAATAATAAACTGTTCAAAAAATCAGAATGTTGAAGTATTTGATAGATATGCTGGAACTAACTGCAGAAATGGTCCCCCCTATGAAGAAAACTTGGGTCCCTAAGAGGCACCTTGAAAATCTTCAAGTGAATGTCCTCATTACACCACCTGTGAAGAACAAGAACCCCAGATCAAATTCTTCATATGGATCAAAATCTTCATACGGATCCAAGTACTCATATGGACCAAATTCCTCAAGTGGATCAAATTCCTCATATGATCATCATCGTGCTAACACTTCTGTTTCGCATGGAAAGAATGAGGATTATGAATATGTGCATTATTCTTCAAATCATTAGGTTCATAAGTCCTCAAAGAATTTCTCTGCTTACTCATATTCATACTCTAACCCCTCTCCTGTGAAACGAAGTGCACTGGCTTCAATGCCACCATTCTCAATTGGTGCTCGCGAAACGATGAACTCTTTGCCACCCCTGCATATGTGGGTGGTGAAGAAAAAGAACTAATCTCTTATGGAGGGTCGGGTCTCCAGATGAACTTAAACGTCTGAAGAATTTGCTGGAGACCTGAAAATGCTTGAAAGGACGCAAGCTAATCATGTAGAAATGATTCATTCATTTCTCATGTCCTCATTCTTCATATATTGCTCTTATTGATGAAATTCATTCTAATGAAATTGATGTTGTATTCTTGACTGTGAAGCATATGAGTTGTAAGATGCACTAATTCTTCTATAGGATGGCTCCCTCAAAGCCACTGAGTGGGTCCTCGACAGTGGATGTACAAATCACATGACCGGTGCCAAGAACCTATTCATGGACTCTGCTTTATCTCCATCTCATCTGAAGCATATCACCTATGCTGACAAAGGAAAAAAGCAAGGTATTGGGTCTAGGTAAGGTTGCAATCTCAAAAGATTGACACATGGACAAAGTCATGCTTGTCGAGTCTCTTGGATTCAACCTCATGTCTGTCTCAATGCTTTGTGATCTTGATATGGTAGTTGTCTTTGGCAAATATTGTTGTGTTGTAGTCTTAGAATCTGAAAATTCCAAAGTCTTCAAAGGCTTTAGGAGAGGAGACTTGTATATTGTTGATTTCTCTACAGGACCACAGCCTGCCACATGTCTACTCGCAAAAGCTTTAGAAGGATGGCTATGGCATCGACGACTCGGTCTTGCTGGCATGAGGAACTTGCACATACTTGTGAATAAGAAGCATATCCTTGGAATTGAGGGCGACAAATTCCTCAAAGATCATCTTTGTGGGGCTTGTGAAGCTGGAAAGATGACCAAATCCAAGCATCCCTCGAATACTATCATGACTACCACTTGTCCTGTTGAATTGCTTCACATGGACCTCCTCGGCCTTACACACTACTCTACATTCACAAATGCATCATCTCTTTATGGCTTTGTCATTGTTGCTGACTATTCTCGTTATACATGGGTGCATATCACCACATTTAAGCATTAAGTGCAGGAAATTTTCAAGCGATTTTTCTCAAGGGCCTTGACGAATTTCGGTGTGAAGATCAAGCATATCCAGAGTGACAATGGGACCGAATTCAAGAACACTGGTCTTGATGACTATCTTGATGAACTTGGTATTACTCATGAGCTATCAGCCCCTTACACTCCTCAGCAGAACGGCGTTGTGGAGCGCAAGAACGGGACCCTTGTTGAGATGGCTCGCACTATGCTTGATGAATATAAGACGCCTCTTCAGTTCTGGCCTGAGGCTATCAAGACTGCGTGCCACATCATCAACATGGTATATCTTCACAAACTCCTCAAGAAAACCTCATACGAACTCCTCACTCACAAGAAACCCGACCTGAGTTATCTCAAAGTCTTTGGTGCTAAATGCTGGGTTAGAGATCCTCATCACAATTCGAAATTTGTAGAAAGCACATGAAGGTTTTATGCTTGGTTACGGAAATGACTCGCACACCTACAGAATCTTCATCAATCATCTCCACAAGATTGTTGAGACTGTAGATGTGTGATTCGATGAAACTAATGTCTCGCAAAGAGAGCAACTACCTACTGTGACAGGTGAAATACCTCCCGAGGAATCCATTAAGTTCAAAGCTACTGAAGATATCATCCCTACTAAAGAATCTGCTGAAGAAGTCATTCCTGACAATGAAGAAAATCATTCTGGTGCTCCTAAAGAAACTGTTGCTCAAGAAAATGCTCAGCCAGCCCATCCATGTGTTGCAAAAGAAGTGCAGATCGAAAAAATCATCGACGACATCAATGCACCAGGTCCTCTCACATGCTCAAGAGCTTCACACTTATCCAACTTTTGTGGGCACTTTGCTTTTGTCTCTATCACAGAGCCCACCAAAGTTGATGAGGCATTTCTAGAACCTAAGTGGATTCAATCTATGCAAGAGGAATTGTATCAATTCAAGCTCAACCATGTGTGGGAACTCGTCAAGCGACCAGATCCTCGGAAGCACAATATCATCGGCACCAAGTGGATCTATCGAAACAATCAAGATGAAAACGACCTTGTGGTGAGGAATAAGGCTCGTCTCGTAGCTCAAGGCTACACACAGATTGAAGGAATTGACTTCAATGAAAGTTTTGCTCATGTTGCTAGACTTGAAGCTATTCACATATTACTTGCTTATGCTAACCATCATAATATCATCTCATATCAAATGAATGTGAAAAGTGCATTCCTCAGTGGTAAGCTTGAGGAAGAAGTATATGTTGCTCAACCCCCAGGTTTTGAAGATCCTAAACATCTTGACAAAGTCTTCAAACTCAACAAGGCCCTCTATGGCCTCAAGCAGGCCCCTCAGGCGTGGTATGATACTTTGAAGGAATTCTTCACGATTAAAGGCTTCAAACCCGGTTCACTTGACCCAACTCTTTATACTAAATCATATGATGATGAATTATTTGTGTGTCAAATCTATGTGGACGATATTATCTTTGGCTGTACTGATGAACGTTACAGTGACGACTTCGGCTACATGATGCGTGAAGAATATCAAATGTCCATAATGGGAGAGCTGAAATTCTTCCTAGGCCTTCAAATTCGTCAACAACGCAATGGCATCTTCATATCTCAAGAGAAATACCTCAAGGATGTTCTGAGGAAATTCGGTATGCAAGATTGCAAAGGCATCAAAATCCCAACGCCCACAAATGGCCAACTGTGCACTGATGAAAATGGTAAAGATTTTGATCAAAAGGTATACCGCTCCATGATTGGCTCTTTATTGTATCTATGTGCATCTAGGCCAGATATTATGCTTAGTGTTTGCTTGTGTGCCCGATTTCAAGCTACACTGAAGGAATCACACCATAAGGCTGTGAAGCATATTCTTCGATATCTAGCTCACACTCCAACACTTGGATTATGGTATCCCAAGGGCTCTGATTTTGATCTCATTGGATATTCTGACTCTGACTATGCTGGTGATCGAGTGGATCGCAATTCTACATCCGACACATGCCATTTCCTCGGACGATCCTTAGTATGTTGGTCCACGAAGAAGCAGAACTGTGTATCACTCTCCACGGCTGAAGCTGAATACATTGCTGCTGGTTCATGTTGTGCTCAATTGCTATGGATGAAGCAAACCCTCAAGGAGTATGGTGTCAACATGAAGAATGTGCCACTCTATTGTGACAATGAGAGTGCCATCAAAATTGATCACAACCCAGTTCAGCACTCGAAGACAAAGCACATCCAGATCCGTCATCACTTTCTTCGTGACCATGTGTTGTAGGGCGACATCTCCATCTACCACGTGAAGACTGAAGAACAGCTGGCAGATATCTTCACTAAGCCCTTGGATGAGAAGAGATTTTGCAAGTTGCGGTGTGAGCTAAATATCTTAGAATCTTCGAATGTTCTTTGGAAGGACACACACCCTAACACTTATGCAAAATTGATGACTTTGATGCGCAACACATGAAGTAACATTTTTCTTCAACCAATGACGACTAACCCTCTAAGTGTGAAAATAATAATGAAGAAATTGATTCTCAGAGCCCTATGACAATTGTACGCGGTGTCTGAAATCATCATTCTTATACGGTGGGTCACGCCACCAACCAAAGTTGAAACTTGAGCTTTTCTTCAATTTTAAAAT
>LR738716.1:194579905-194611897 GCA_902687465.1 Secale cereale
CTTCCATGCGCGCGTCGCTGAGGCGCAAACCTAGTTCCACCAGTCCTGCGAGGAGCAGAGGGCCTCCCAGGAAGATCTGGCCCAGCGTAACATGGAGCTCATCATGAAGATGGCCGCCATCGAGAAGGCCCAGGAAAAGGCGGCGAACTTGGCTGCCGCCGCGGAGGCCGCCCGGAACCAGCATCAAGCCGCCCTCGATTCCCGGGAATAAGACATCACCGCACGTGAGGCGAAGCTTGCTGTGACACTCCGCGGCAAGGATGAGGAGCTTGAGGCTCTTGTCGAGCGGCGGACTCATGAGCTAGGGCAGAGGCACAAGGAGGCGCTCGATGCCCAGGCTCTGGCCCTGCCGGCAAGATACAAGAGCTGGAGGTGGAACGGGACGGGCTGAAGGAGCAGGCCCTCAGGCTGTCTGACGGGAAGACTAGACTCAACTGTGCCTTGACAGAGGCGCAGGGAGTGGTCATCAGCAAGACTGGGGAGCTCTCCGAGGCGCAAAGCTCCATCAGAGATCTCAGGCTGAGGCTGGAGAATCTCGAGAAGACGTTGGCGGAGAGCTCTGCTCGGGAGGGGGCCTTGGCCAAGAGCCTGGAGGAGGAGAAGCAGCTACGGGCAGATGAGGGCGCCTCCCACCAAGAATACGTGGTGGAGGAGAACAGGTGGATTAGCCTACTGGAGGACATCGCCGGCAGGGTTACCTCACAGTTGGCCCTCATGGGGATGCCGAACGTGAGGTATGCTCCTGAATGGAGCGGGTCCATCAATGCCAAGCTGACCCTGTTCTTCGAGGGCGTCCTTGGTGCCTTGACTGATCTTCACTCCAACAGAATGGCCACGCTCGCCGGGGAGGCCCGGCGGCTCAGCCGGGGAGTCATGACCAAGGTCCTCACCAAGGTGGCGTTCTGGAACCCCGCCCTCGACTTCGAAGCCGCGATGGACAGCTTGCCGGAGGACGCCAACCTCACGGCGCTCAAGGAGCGCATCAAGCCTGTCATCAGCCGCATCGACGAAATCAAGAGGGTGGAGGGCCAGCGCTGGGATTAAGCATCTCGTTCTTCCTCGCCGCTGCAGGTTCATGCCCAAGACAAATTTTATCTTTAGTTAGAACCGCAGTGATAGCATAATGTAATATAACTTTGAAATATCTTCAGAATCATGCATGTTATTTTCCTGTTTGCTGCCTCCCTGTGTTTCCACCCTACGTTAACTGGGTAGGCTTGCTGGCGCAAAATACCCAAGGCGGCGTCTTAGGGACGGGTCCCCATTGGCCTGCCGGGTGAGCGTGCTGCCGGGTCTGTCACCTTGTCGCTCTCAACGCAGCTGCTCGAACTGTCGAGTTTGACTCGAGTCAGAGTCGAGAGCTTTGTCAATTAGGGAAGGGTCTGCCACCTTGCCGCTCTCAACGCAGCCGCTCGAACTGTCGAGTTTGACTCGAGTCAGAGTCGAGAGCTTTGTCAATTGCGGAAGGCTACCCTACCGTTTCAAACGCAGCCGTGTGAACTGTTGAGCTGACTTGAAACAGAACAAAGGCGTTGCCGATCGGGAAGGTCCCCATCCGCGTGCAGGTTTATTTTTGCACAAAGAATGACAGCTCCGAGGATAATAACTTTAAATAATAGGGTAGAAATATCTAAAGTTTGATGTAACTTAGCTTTTATTTGCAGTCGCTCGAGTGCAGGTCTTCTGGCCTCCTCAAAGGGCTACGGAGACGAGAGAGCGCAGGGCCGACCACTAGAGCCGATTCCCACAACTGGCCATCCCCTACCTGGCGCGCCAAAAATGTCGGTGTATTTGGATCGACACCTATGGGATCACAAGAATCCCTACTACGGTTGCGGGGTGCGGGGTTGAGAGAAGAGCGGATCTATGTGATGGCCTGGCTTATTAAGGATGATAGACTACTCATATCAATAAGGAATTCCTTCTTTTCCGGGAGCCCATTCGGATAGAACTCCAAAGTTAAGCGTGCTCAGCTTGGAGTAGTTTCAGGATGGGTGACCGACCGGGAAGTTGCTCCCGGGTGCGCACGAGTGAGGACAAAGTGCGCAGAAAAGACTAGTATTGATATGTGAGGCCAGTCTAGATCCCGCCAGGAGTAACGACCACCGGCGGGTGTGTCCGGGGCGTTACAAGCGGATCTAACGGTCAGGACACAGTTCCTTTACCCAGGTTCGGGCCGCAAAGATGCGTAAAACCGTACTCCTGCTTTGGTGGATTATATGTTGGTGTTCTTCAGCTAGTGAGGAGCTCCAAGAGAGTCGTGAGGAGTTCTAAAAAGCCGAATCCTCCTCCTGGTCGCCTCGGGCCTCCTTTTATAGGGAAAAGGGGTTGCCACAGTGGCACACAGGAGGTGGAAAGGGTAAAGTGATGCGAGGTTATCCCTCGCATTACAGGACAAGGTGCATTTAATGCGCCCAGCTAAGGTGTCCTTGCTTTATCGGGGACGGGGGGAGACGTCCGTCTTGTCCGTCGCCGCTCCTCCTCGTGCTGACACGCGCCCTGGCCAGCGGTGCCTGAGGTGCCATGTAGGCAGACAGGCAACTGAGGTGGCGCAACGACGGGTCTCCACAAAGATCTGTGGGTTGCCATGCAGGAGCTTGTCCAGCTGGTTGGGTCGGCAGCTGCGTGGGTCGGTGGAACCCAGTTGATGTGGGCCTGACGGTGGCCCCGTGGGTGTCCTCGGCAAGGGCCTTGCCGGGGGCCCCGGCAATGGTCTTGCCGTGGCGCCTGCTGTCATCCCCGGCAAGGTGCTTGCCGGGGGCCTTCTAGTCCTCCTTGGCTGGGATCCCTCCAAGGGTCGTGGTCTTCTTAACTTGCATCTGATCTTGAATGTCTTCACAAAGATCTGCATGCTACCACGGGGATATCTCCCGAATCCTTGCCCCATGGGGGCGGTGGACTCAAGGGTGATTCGCTCCGTAGGCGCGGGGCGAGCTGTCGCGGCAAGGGTCTTGCCGGGGCTGCCAGAGCCGGCCCCGGCAAGGATCTTGCTGGGGAAGACATTTTGCCCCTTTGCTCTTTGTGGTCTTGTTCTTGGCGTCGCTTCAGTCTCCATCGAGCTTCAGTCTCACCCTGGCTTGCCTCCCTTGCCATGCTTGGTGTGGTGGCGCCGTGGCTCAGACTGCCCGTGCACAGTCATAGGGGTACAAAAAGTGTACCCCTCTTTTTGTACACCGACACGGCATATTCGGCCTGAACTTGGGTGGCCACTTTACCCGCCACAGGGCAGGGGCGAAGGACTGGTGGCCGGGTGCTCTGCCACGCATGGCCACCAAGGCCGTCGTAGGAAGGACGGCCGCCATGAGAGCTTGATGAGCGGAGGGTGGAACGGACGGGGAGAAAGCTTCGGCACACCCCTACCTGGTGCGCCAAATGTCGGATCTAGGGTTCCGACAAAACCCTTGAGGTTCGAACACTGGGGTGCACACGAAGATCTCTCCTTCCGCCCTGGCTCGTCTACTCAACAGCCATAGGCCTAGCTCGTCAGTTCTGATGAACAAGAGACATATAATTTATACTGGTTCGGGCCACCGTTGTGGTGTAACACCCTAATCCAATGTGGTGTGGTGAATTGCCTTGTAGGCTGAGGAAGAACTAGTACAAGGGTGAACTGCCCTCTGAGGAGAGGTGTTGTTGAGCTCGGGTGAGCTTGTGTGTGTGCCAGGTCTTAATGATCCGATCCCTTCTCTGATGGTGGCTAGGCCCTATTTATAGTGGCCCGGGTCCTCTTCCCAAATATGAGCGAGAAGGAATTCCACAACGGCCAAATTTGAAGGGGGCAACTAGTACAAGCTATCCTGACAAAAGTTTGTCTCCGCCTGCCAAAGGCTCTGGTGGTGATACCGTCGTGGGCTTCGCGATGACCTCCGTCCTGCCGTCCTGCTGGTCTTGTTCTCGTTGCATCGATATGGAAACCTTTGCCTGATGCTTCGGGACTCCGCGCCTGCACCCGCTCCTTTAGCACCCAAGAGGAAACTGGCACTCTGCACCCGCTGGCGCCCGCCTGGCTTTGGTCGTCACTGCTCACGTCATGAGGACGTCGCGAGGTGCCTCTTGCCTCCATATCTCCGATCCTCACGATTTGGCCTGGCGAGGCCACCCCAGGGGACGCCTTGTGTCATCCGCCTCGCGAAGCTTGGCCCCTCGCGAGGGTCATGAGTGTTGCTGAAGATGCTGGGCCTTACTAGGCCGCCTTGTGAGCCACGCCCTGGGCCGCAGGCAGGCAAGTCTGGGTACCCCCGTTCCCAGAATGCCGACACAACCCAGGGCTGCTGAAGAAACTGAGAATGCTAGGGCGACTACAACAGTCGTGCCTGAAGAAATTGAACCTGTATCATATGTACCTCCTGCAAAGTCTTCACCTATGAAGACTATCAAACTTCCTTCTGCATCAGAAGTGAAGAAGGCAAAGGTTGCAGAGAAGACAACTGTGAAGAAAGGGAAAGCATCATTAACTAAAGAATCCTCAGGTCCCAAGAAAGTGAGGACTTTGTCAAGCTCCGTCATGAATCCCATTGATGTTGTTCCGATTTCCGATGTTGTTCCCTTTGGTGGAGATTGTTCCCACGGACAAAATCCTTCTGCTGATTATTCCGAGCAGTTGGATGACGAAATTGAAGCAGAAGCAATCCCTTCAACCCCTCTGGTATCATCGCTTATGCCTCAATTCACTCCTGAAGAGGCCGGCGTTGAGGAAATGTAAGAAGATAAAGATGTGGATATTGGGTCTACAACTCCTGTGCACAATGTTGATTATTAGGAGAAGAGTCATCCGAATTTACCATTGACCACACCACTGCAACAAGTTCCTTAGTCCCCTGCTCAAACTGAAGAAATTCACGCGGGCTCTGAAGAACTTCATACTCCACTTCTGTCCTTTCCGGAACAAGCTCCAGCTACAACAGCTAAAGAAATAACAACCATTAGCTGCTGAAGAACCTGGAGCTAAAATTCCGCAGGCACAAGCTCTAGAAGTTATAACTCAAGAGGCTGCAAAATCATCATCTTCAAATCTTCGGCCCAAGCAGAAGAATCCTCATGCTACAAAGCAAAAATTCAAGGTTGATGATTTCTTTGCTGAACATCGATTCTTCACTGAATTTAACCCATATGACTCAGCAAAACTTCGTCGCAAGCGGTTCTGGACTGCCACTCAGATGAACTTCTATTCTTCACTGCTTTTTTCTACTTCTCGAGCTTGCGTTGTATTCCCTCGAAGAGGAAAGGGAGATGCAGCACAGTAGCGTAAGTATTTCCCTCAGTTTTCGAGAACCAAGGTATCAATCCAGTAGGAGACCACGCGCTAGTCCCTCGCACCTGCACAAACAAATAAGAACTTCGCAGCCAACATGATAAGGGGTTGTCAATCCCTTTACGGTCACTTACGAAAGTGAGATCTGATAGAGATGATAGTTTGATATTTTTGGTATTTTTGGATATAAGAACAGAAAGTAAAAGCTGAAAAGTAAAGTAGATTGTAGATTGATATGTTGAGAATAGACCCGGGGTCATAGTTTCCTCTAGTGGCTTCTCTCATGATAATGATATTCTACGGCGGGTAAACAAATTACTGTCGAGCAATTGATATAAAAGCGAACAATTATGAGACTATCTAGGCATGATCATTATATATAGGCATCACGTCCGAGACAAGTAGACCGAAATGATTCTGCATCTACTACTATTACTCCACACATCGACCGCTATCCAGCATGCATCTAGAGTATTAAGTTCATAAGAACGGAGTAATGCCTTAAGCAAGATGACATGATGTAGAGCGATAAACTCAAACATAGTGATATAAACCCCATATTTTTATCCTCGATGGCAACAATACAATACGTGCCTTGTTGCCCCTACTTTCAACGGGAAAGGACACTGCAAGATTGAACCCAAAGCCTAGCACTTCTCCCATTGCAAGAACTATAGATCTAGTAGGCCAAACCAAACCAATAATTCAAAGAGACTTGCAAGGATATTATAATCACACATAAAGAGTTCAGAAAAGAACCAAATATTTCTCATAGATAATCTTGATCATAAACCCACAATTCATCGGATCTCGACAAACACACCGCAAAAAGAGATTACATCGAATAGATCTCCTCGAAGACCGAGGAGAACTTGGTATTGAGATCCAAAGAGAGAGAAGAAGCCATCTAGATACTAGCTATGGACCCGATGGTCTGTGGTAAACTACTCACAACTCATGGTGAGGCGATGATGATGATGTAGAAGCACTCTGTGGTAGATCCCCCCTCCGACGGAGCTCCGGAATAGGCCCCAAGATGGGATCTCACGAGAACAGAAGGTTACGCCGATGGAACTAGGGTTTTCTCTATTGTTCTAATAGTTTCGGGGTACGTAGGTATATATAGGAGGAAGGAGGGCACCGGGGCCCAAACGGGGTGCCCACAAGGTAGGGGGGCGCGCCCTATAGGGGGGCACCCCCCACCCTCGTGGACGCCACGTCAGCCCTACTCCATGGTTCTCAAGTCTCCCGTGTGTATTTTGCTCCAAAAATATCTCTCCCGAAGGTTTCACTCCGTTTGGACTCTGTTTGATATTCCTTTTCTGTAAAACCCTAAAATAGGCAAAAAAACAGCAATCTGGACCGGGCCTTTGGGTTAGTAGGTGAAGGAAATATGCAATAGAGGCAATAATAAAGATGTTATTTGTATTTCTTTATATCATGATAAATGTCTTTTATTCATGCTAGAATTGTATTAAACGGAAACTTAGTACATGTGTGAATACATAGACAAAACAGTATGTCCCTAGTATGCCTCTACTAGACTACTTCATTGATCAAAGATGGTTATGTGTCCTAGCCATATACATGAGTTGTCATCTGATCAACGGGATCACATCATTAGGAGAATGATGTGATGGACAAGACACATCCGTTAGCTTAGCACTATGATCGTTTAGTTTTACTTCTATTGCTTTCTTCATGACTTATACATGTTCCTATGACTATGAGATTATGCAACTCCCGTATACCGGAGGAACACCTTGTGTGCTATCAAACATCACAACGTAACTGGGTGATTATAAAGATGCTCTACAGGTGTCTCCGAAGGTGTTCGTGGTGTTGGCATAGATCAAGAATAAGATTTGTCACTCCGAGCGTCGGAGAGGTATCTCTGGGCCCTCTCGGTAATACACATCATAATAAGCCTTGCAAGCAAATGACTAATGAGTTAGTCATGAGATGATGTATTACGGAACGAGTAAAGAGACTTGCCGGTAACGATATTGAACTAGGTATTGAGATACCGACGATCGAATCTCGAGCAAGTAACATACCAATGACAAAGGGAACAACGTATGTTGTTATGCGGTTTGACCGATAAAGATCTTCGTAGAATATGTAGGAGCCAATATGAGCATCCAGGTTCCGCT
The DNA here is from genome assembly GCA_902687465.1 of Secale cereale. Taxonomy (NCBI): domain Eukaryota; kingdom Viridiplantae; phylum Streptophyta; class Magnoliopsida; order Poales; family Poaceae; genus Secale; species Secale cereale. The sequence continues at coordinate 194,587,310 of LR738716.1, forward strand.
ATTGGTTATTGACCGGAGATGAGTCTCGGTCATGTCTACATAGTTCTCGAACCCGTAGGGTCCACACGCTTAACGTTTGATGATGATTGGTATTATGAGTTTATGAGTTTTGATGTACCGAAGGTAGTTCGGAGTCCCGGATAAGATCACGGACATGACGAGGAGTCTCGGAATGTACGAGATGTAAAGATTGATATATTGGACGACTATATTTGGACACCGGAAGCGTTCCGTAAAGTTTCGGAATTAACCGGAGTTCCGGGGGGTTACCGAAACCCCCCAGGGAAGCTATCGGCCTTAATGGGCCATAGGAGAAAGAGAGAAGGAAGGCGAGGGCTGGGCTGCGCGCCCCCACCCCTTGGTCCGAATTGGACAAGGAAGGAGGGGGAGCCGGCGCCCCTTTCCTTCTCCTTCTCCATTTCATTCCTTCCCCCCTTCGCCCTCTTGGTGATTCCTACTAGGAATAGGATTGCAATCCTATTCCTAGTAGGATTGCTCCTCCTAGGCGCGCCATAGATGGTCGGCCGTCCTCCCCCTTGCTCCTTTATATACGGGGGCAGGGGCACCCTAGAACACACAAGTTGAATTGTTTAGCCGTGTGCGGTGCCCCCCTCCACGGAAACACACCTCGGTCATACCGTTGCAGTGCTTAGGCGAAGCCCTGCGCCGGTAACTTCATCATATCGGTCACCACGCTGTCGTGTTGATAAAACTCTCCCATGAAGCTCAACTGGATCAAGAGCTCGTGGGACATCATCAAGCTGAACGTGTGCTGAACGCGGAGGTGTCGTACGTTCAGTGCTTGATTGGTTGGATCGCGAAGAAGTTCGACTACATCAACTGCGTCACTTGACGCTTCCGCTTTCGGTCTACAAGGGTATGTAGACACACTCTCCCCCTCGTTGCTATGCATCTGGTAGGTAGATCGTGCGTGATCGTAGGAAAATTCTGAAATAGTACATTCCCAACAGTGGTATCAGAGCCAGGTCTATGCGTAGATGATATGCACGAGTAGAACACAATGAGTTGTGGACGATACTAGTCATACTGCTTACCAGCATGTCATACTTTGTTTCGGCGGTATTGTGAGATGAAGCAGCCCGGACAGACATTACGCATACGCTTACGCGAGACTGGTTTCACCGTTATGAGCACTCATTGCTTAAAGGTGACTGGCGGGTGTCTGTCTCTCTCACTTTAGCTAAATCAAGTGTGGCTACGCCCGGTCCTTGTGAAGGTTAAAACAACACATACTTGACGAAAAATCGTTGTGGTTTTTGTATGCGTAGGTAAGAACGGTTCTTGCTAAGCCCGTAGCAGCCACGTAAAATTTGCAACAACAAAGTAGAGGACGTCTAACTTGTTTTTGCAGGGCATGTTGTGATGTGATATGGCCAAGACATGATGAGTTATACGTTATTGTATGAGGTGATCATGTTTTGTAAAGTTATCGGCAATTGGCAGGAGCCATATGGTTGTCGCTTTATTGTATGAAATATAGTCGCCATGTAATTGTTTTACTTTATCACTAAGCGATAGCGATAGTCGTGGAAGCAATAGTTGGCGAGACGACAATGATGCTACGATCGAGATCAAGGTGTCTCACCGGTGACGAAGGTGATCATGACGGTGCTTTGGGGATGGAGATAAAAAGCACAAGATGATGATGGCCATATCCTGTCACATATTTTTGATTGCATGTGATGTTTATCTTATTATGCTTCTTATTTTGCTTAGTACGATGGTAGCATTATAAGATGATCCCTTACAAAATTTCCAGCTATAAGTGTTCTCCCTGAGTATGCACCGTTGCGAAAGTTCGTCGTGCCGAGACACCACGTGATGATCGGGTGTGATAAGCTCTACGTTCAAATACAACGGGTGTAAGCCAGTTTTGCACACGCAGAATACTCGGGTTAAACTTGACGAGCCTAGCATATGCAGATATGGCCTCGGAACACTGGAGACCGAAAGGTCGAGCGTGAATCATATAGTAGATATGATCAACATAAGATGTTCACCATTGAAACTACTCCATCTCACGTGATGATCGGACATGGTTTAGTTGATTTGCATCACGTGATCATTTAGATGACCGAAGGGATGTCTATCTAAATGGGAGTTCTTTCAGTAATATGATTAACTGAACTTTAATTTATCATGAACTTAGTCCTGAGAGTTTTTGCATATCTATGTTGTTGTAGATCAATGGCCCGTGCTACCGTTCCTTTGAATTTTAATGCATTCCTAGAGAAAGCTAAGTTGAATGATGATGGTAGCAATTACACGGACTGGGTCCGTAACTTGAGGATTATCCTTATTGCTGCACAGAAGAATTATGTCCTTGAAGCACCGCTAGGTGACAAGCCCCCTCCCACTAATGTAGACGCTTTGAACGTCTGGCAGACGCGGTCTGATGACTACATGATAGTTCAGTGTGCCATGCTCTACGGCTTAGAACCATGACTTCAACGACGTTTTGAACGTCATGGACCATATGAGATGTTCCAGGAGTTGAAGTTAATATTTCAAGCAAATGCCCGGATTGAGAAATATGATATTTCCAATAAGTTCTATAGCTGCAAGATGGAGGAGAATAGTCCTATCAGTGAACACTTGCTCAGAATGTCTGGGTACTACAATCATATGACTCAACTTGGTTGCAAAGTTGACGAGGATAGTGTTATTGATCGAGTTCTTCAATCACTGCCACCAAGCTATAAAGGCTTCGTGATGAACTATAATATGCAAGGGATGCAGAAGACAATTCCCGAGCTCTTCGCTATGCTCAAGGTTGTGGAAGTAGAAATAAAAAAGGAGCATCATGTGTTGATGGTTAACAAGACCACTAGTTTCAAGAAAAAGGGCAAGGGAAAGAAGGGGAACTTCAAGAAGAATAGCAAGACAGTTGCTACTCCCGCGAAGAAACCCAAGTCTGGAGCCAAGCCCGAAACTGAGTGCTTCTACTGCAAATGGACTGGACACTGGAAGCGGAACTGCCCCAAGTATTTGGCGGATAAGAAGGATGGCAAGGTAAACAAAGGTATATATGATATACATGGTACTGATGTGTACCTTACTAATGCTCGTAGTAGTACCTGGGTATTTCATACCGGTGCGGTTGCTAATATATGTAACTCGAAACAGGGACTGCGGATTAAACAAAGATTGGCTACGGACGAGGTGACGATGCGCGTGGGAAATGGTTCCAAAGTCGATGTGCTCGCCGTCGGCACGCTACCTCTACATCTACCTTCGGGATTAGTTTTATACCTAAATAATTGTTATTTGGTGCCAGCGTTGAGCATGAACATTATATCTGGATCTTGTTTGTTGCGAGATAGTTATTCATTTAAATCAGAGAATAATGGTTGTTATATTTTTATGAATAATATCTTTTATGGTCATGCACCCTTGAAGAGTGGTCTATTCTTGTTGGATCTCGATTGTAGTGATACACATATTCATAATACTGAAGTCAAAAGATGCAAGGTTAATAATGATAGTGCAACTTATTTGTGGCACGACGTTTTAGGTCATATTGGTGTAAAGCGCATGAAGAAACTCCATAGAGATGGACTTTTGGAATCACTTGATTATGAATCACTTGGTGCTTGCGAACCATGCCTCATGGGCAAGATGACTAAAACTCCGTTCTCCGGAACAATGGAGCGAGCAACAAATTTATTGGAAATCATACATACAGATGTATGTGGACCGATGAGTGTTGAAGCTCGCGGCGGGTATCGTTATTTTCTGACCTTCACTGATGATTTGAGCAGATATGGGTATATCTACTTGATGAAACACAAGTCTGAAACATTCGAAAAGTTTAAATAATTTAAGAGTGAAGTAGAGAATCATCGTAACAAGAAAATAAAGTTTCTACGATCTGATCGTGCAGGTGAATATTTGAGTTACGAGTTTGGTCTTCATTTGAAACAATGTGGAATAGTTTCACAACTCACGCCACCCGGAACACCATAGCGTAATGGTGTGTCTGAACGTCGCAACCGTACTTTATTGGATATGGTGTGGTCTATGATGTATCTTACCGATTTACCACTATCGTTTTGGGGTTATGCTTTAGGGACAGCTGCATTCATGTTAAATAGGGCACCATCTAAATCCGTTGAGACGACGCCTTATGAACTGTGGTTTGCCAAGAAACCAAAGTTGTCGTTTCTTAAAGTTTGGGGCTGTGATGCTTATGTGAAAAAGCTTCAACCTGATAAGCTCGAACCCAAGTCGGGGAAATGTGTCTTCATAGGATACCCAAAGGAGACTGTTGGGTACACCTTCTATCACAGATCCGAAGGCAAGATATTTGTTGCTAAGAATGGATCCTTTCTAGAGAAGGAGTTTCTCTCGAAAGAAGTGGGTGGGAGGAAAGTGGAACTTGATGAGGTAATTGTACCTTCTCCTGAATTGGAAAGTAGTACATCACAGAAACTAGTTCGAGTGATTCCTACACCAATTAGTGAGGAAGCTAATGATGATGATCATGAAACTTCAGATCAAATTTTTGCTGAACTTCGTAGATCAACCAGAGTATGTTCCGCGCCTGAGTGGTATGGTAACCCAGTTCTAGAAGTCATGTTACTAGACCATGATGAACCTACGAACTATGAGGAAGCGATGATGAGCCCAGATTCCGCAAAATGGCTTGAGGCCATGAAATCTGAGATGGGATCCATGTATGAGAATAAAGTGTGGACTTTGGTTGACTTGCCCGATGATCGGCAAGCCATCGAAAATAAATGGATCTTCAAAAGGAAGACCAACGCAGACGGTAATGTTACTGTTTACAATGCTCGACTTGTTGCGAAAGGTTTTCGACAAGTTCAAGGAGTTGACTACGATGAGACTTTCTCACCCGTAGTGATGCTTAAGTCTGTCCGAATCATGTTAGCAATTGCCGCATTTTATGATTATGAAATCTGGCAAATGGATGTCAAAACTGCATTCCTGAATGGATATCTCAAAGAAGAGTTGTATATGATGCAACCAGAAGGTTTTGTCGATCCTAAAGGTGCTAACAAAGTGTGCAAGCTCCAGCGATCCATCTATGGACTGGTGCAAGCATCTCGGAGTTGGAATATACGCTTTGATGAGGTGATCAAAGCATATGGTTTTGTACAGACTTTTGGATAAGCCTGTATTTACAAGAAAGTGAGTGTGAGCTCTGTAGCATTTCTGATATTGTATGTGGATGACATATTGTTGATTGGAAATGATATAGAATTTCTGGATAGCATAAAAGGATACTTGAATAAGAATTTTTCAATGAAAGACCTCGGTGAAGCTGCTTACATATTAGGCATCAAGATCTATAGAGATAGATCAAGACGCTTAATTGGACTTTCACAAAGCACATACCTTGATATAGTTTTGAAGAAGTTCAAAATGGTTCAGTCAAAGAAAGGGTTCTTGCCTGTGTTACAAGGTGTGAAGTTGAGTAAGACTCAATGCTCGACCACTGCAGAAGATAGAGAGAAAATGAAAGTCATTCCCTATGCCTCAGCCATAGGATCTATCATGTATGCAATGCTGTGTACCAGACCTGAGGTGTGCCTTGCTATAAGTCTAGCAGGAAGGTACCAAAGTAATCCAGGAGTGGATCACAGGACAGCGGTCAAGAACATCATGAAGTACCTGAAAAGGACAAAGGATATGTTTCTCGTGTATGGAGGTGACAAAGAGCTCGTCGTAAACGGTTACATCGATTCAAGCTTTGACACTGATCCGGATGACTCAAAGTCACAAACCGGATATGTATTTTTATTGAACGGTGGAGCTGTCAGTTGGTGCAGTTCCAAGCAGAGCATCATGGCGGGATCTATGTGTGAAGCGGAATATATAGCTGCTTCGGAAGCAGCAAATGAAGGAGTCTGGATGAAGGAGTTCATATCCGATCTAGGTGTAATACCTAGTGCATCGGGTCCAATGAAAATCTTTTGTGACAACACTGGAGCAATAGCCTTGGCGAAGGAATCTAGGTTTCATAAGAGAACAAAGCACATCAAAAGACGCTTCAATTCCATCCAAGATCTAGTTAAGGAGGGAGACATAGAGATTTGCAAGATACATACGGATCTGAATGTTGCAGACCCGTTGACTAAACCTCTTCCACGGGCAAAACATGATCAACACCAAGACTCCATGGGTGTTAGAGTCATTACTTTGTAATCTAGATTATTGACTCTAGTTCAAGTGGGAGACTGAAGGAAATATGCCCTAGAGGCAATAATAAGGATGTTATTTGTATTTCCTTATATCATGATAAATGTCTTTTATTCATGCTAGAATTGTATTAAACAGAAACTTAGTACATGTGTGAATACATAGATAAAACAGTATGTCCCTAGTATGCCTCTACTAGACTAGCTCATTGATCAAAGATGGTTATGTTCCTAGCCATAGACATGAGTTGTCATTTGATCAACGGGATCACATCATTAGGAGAATGATGTGATGGACAAGACCCATCTGTTAGCTTAGCACTATGATCATTTAGTTTTACTGCTATTGCTTTCTTCATGACTTATACATGTTCCTATGACTATGAGATTATGCAACTCCCGTATACCGGAGGAACACCTTGTGTGCTATCAAACGTCACAACGTAACTGGGTGATTATAAAGATGCTCTACAGGTGTCTCCGAAGGTGTTCGTGGTGTTGGCATAGATCAAGAATAGGATTTGTCACTCCGAGCGTCGAAGAGGTATCTCTGGGCCCTCTCGGTAATACAGATCACAATAAGCCTTGCAAGCAAATGACTAATGAGTTAGTCACGAGATGATGTATTACGGAACGAGTAAAGAGACTTGCCGGTAACGAGATTGAACTAGGTATTGAGATACCAACGATCGAATCTCGGGCAAGTAACATACCAATGACAAAGGGAACAACGTATGTTGTTATGCGGTTTGACCGATAAAGATCTTCGTAGAATATGTAGGAGCCAATATGAGCATCTAGGTTCCACTATTGGTTATTGACCGGAGATGAGTCTCGGTCATGTCTACATAGTTCTCGAACCCGTAGGGTCCGCACGCTTAACGTTTGATGACGATTGGTATTATGAGTTTATGAGTTTTCATGTACCGTATGTAGTTCGGAGTCCCGGATAAGATCACGGACATAACAAGGAGTCTCAGAATGTCCGAGACGTAAAGATTGATATATTGGACAACTATATTCGGACACCAGAAGCGTTCCGTAAAGTTTCGGAATTAACCGGAGTGCCGGGGGGTTACCGGAACCCCCCGAGGAAGCTATGGGCCTTAATGGGCCATAGGAGAAAGAGATAAGGAAGGCTAGGGCTGGGCCGCCCCCCCCCCCACCCCTTGGTACGAATTGGACAAGGAAGGAGGAGGGGCCGGCTGTGACGCCCGAAGACCGACGTCCGAGAAGATTCCAGATGTTCCGGGTTCTCCCGTGTGTTTCATTTGTGCTTGTGTTATTTATTTTGCATTGCATCATGTCATCATGCCATCATGACTTTAATTCTGCATCTCAACTAAATAAATGGCATAGATCTTTTGATCTACTTAAAACGAGGGAAGAGTGACTTCTCCTTATAACATATCCTCCTAATATTATGGAGCTATTATAAATAAATATCCCATTAGTTTGGGATCACCGAAACACACTTGCAAATTTCCCATGCCTCTTTAATTCAAGTTTCACCGTCAAAACCTTCCCTATATTTCTTTTCCCGTTTATCGAGGTTCCTCCAAAAACCTCAACATTTTTGGACACTTCGAAAATAAAGTCTTAGTTCAAACCCATTTGAATTAAATTCAAATAAGTTTGAATTATATCTCGATCATGCCATTTCTGTTTTTCTCGTACCGTGCTCATTTTATGAGCCCGAGAAAAATAACCTCTTGTGCAACTCTTTCCTTAACACCCCTCTTTCTTTCTTCCTTCTCTTTTATTGTTTTCTGCTAAAAAAGAAAAGAAAGGAGAGAAGCCCAGCCGAACTGGGTCCAACCTAGGCCCAACTACACCCTGCTCCTGGACCCAGCCCGCAGAGCCTCCCTGCAGCCTGCTTGGCCCGCCTGCGGCCTGACCTAGCCGGCCCAACAGGCTCCCCGATCCCTCTCCCCTCTTCTCCTGCAGCGCCGCCGGAAGGGATCGGGACCGACCCATCTTCCTCTCGCTCTCTTTCCTCGCTTCGATCCCATCGCCTCCTCTGCCCCGCTCTCTCTTCCCTCAAGCCACCGCCACTCATTGCGACCAGGGGGAGGAGCCCGACCCCCTCGAGCGATCCCGTCCCCGCGTCTGCCACCTCGAGCGCCCTGCCTCGCCTCCCTCCTACCACCGTGCCTCGCTGCACTGCTCTTCCCGGCGAGCCGTTGCCCCGTCGCCGAGCCCTCGCTCGTTCTCCATCCTGTGCGTGGCCCTCTCGTCCCCGCGCACCGTCCGCCTACATCGCCGAGGCCATTCCACCAGCACCTCGTGCCAGGGCCGTCCCAAGCCCCGGCGAGCGCCACCGTGCCACTTGCTCCTCCCTTTCCCCGCCGTCCTTCGCGCCACCGACTCACCACGGCCGCGCCTCCTCCTTCCGGTGACCTCGACGCCTAGTGCCGGCGACCACCAGGAGCTCCGCAGCGCTCCGAGCTGCTCCGTCGCGCCGTCTTCCCCTGCCTCGTCTCCAGCCGCTGCCTTGGCCTCGTCTTCGTCCTCCAGCAAGCGCCGCCAGTGCCTCCGCCCCAGATCCAGTGCCACTGCACCTGCAGTTCGTCACCTCGGTCGTCGCCTTCTGTGCACCATCTTGCTGCCTTTTTTCCGTTGTTGTGAACACTGTAGTTGCAACAGACGTGGGCGCCGAGTGTCCCTTCCGGATCCGACAAGTGTACGACTACACGGGAAGGCGCCAAGTACCACAACAGCTGGAGTGCATTTTGTCAAGTTCATCTATGACACAAACGACTACACGATGTGACGCTAAGTACATATACAAAACGAGTACCACTACGACGCGACAAGTACCACAATGCCCAGAGCCATCGGAACCGTCAAGTACATCTACAAAACGAGTAATGATTGCAGCCCGAAACGCCAAGTTCGACTACCGTCGCGAGAATCGAGACCGGCAAGTCCGAATACCCAAGTACCACTACATAACGTGTACCCCTACGTCAACGACGACCTCATTGCCTCGTGTACGACTACTTCCCCTACGACACGTGAACCACTACTTCCCTCTTCCGTCAAACTCGTTCCGCCCCGAAGATGCACGCTTCAAAGGTATACCCCGAGTCGAATGCCGATGTGGTGAACGAATGCTTGTTGTGTTGTATGAGATGTATCGAATGTTTGCTCGTGTCCGTTGTGCCCTCGTTTTCCTTGGTGGCAACCCGTGGGAACCCGGTGACGGGATCACCCCACCTTTCATCTTGTTCGACTCGCTCACACCATCTTTTCTTTTGCACCGGTCTCTCAACGAGTTACCGGAACCGAGATGTTGCCGTTGCTTCATTTTCAGATCGTTGCCGTGGCACCCTTTCCTTCCACCACGGTGACAATACTTCATATCTCTTCATGTTAACTTTTACTAAAAATTGCATAAAACTTGATCATGTCATCCGCATAATGTTAACAACATTAAAATGTGTGAATTGTTGTTTGCTTAAAATTGCTAAACATGCATATGGGGATTTTTCCGGAATTGTTGTTGTTATTTCCGGCCTCATTTAAAATGCCTAGATAGCTAGTTTACATTTGCTTCTTGCCTTGCCATGTTTAGCATCCTATATAGACTTGTCTTGCATCCTACTTGGTTGAGCATATTGTCATGTTGCTTGTGTTGTTTTCCTGTGCTTCCTACCTTGCCATGTAATGCTTCTTGTATAGACTTGTCATGCATAATACCTTGCCATGTATTGCATCATATAGACTTGTGTTGTTTTCTGTGCTTCCTACCTTGCCATGTTTTGCTTCCTGTATAGACTTGTTGTGCATCCTATGTAGAATTGTTTTGCATCATACTTGTTTGAGCACATTGTCATGTCTCGTGTGGTGTGTTTACCGTGTTGCTTGTTCCTTTCCAGTTTGCTTCCCTCGTTAGCTTCGGGTTCGTTCCGGAGTTGTGAGGTTCTCTTTGACTACTTCTTGGATCCGTTCTTCTTCCTTGCGGGATCTCAGGCAAGATGATCATACCCTTGGATACCTTTACTACCATTGCCATGCTTAGTTGTCTCGATGCTATCGTTATATGTCGCGCTACCCATCATTTATGTCAGCCTCTCCTTGTTGCCATGAAACCTCTAACCTTTTGACACCTTCCTAGCAAAACCATTGTTTGGCTATGTTACCCGCTTGCTCAGCCCCTCTTATAGCGTTGTTAGTTGCAGGTGAAGATGAAGATCGTTCCAGGAGGGAACTTGTTGTTGGAATATCACAATATCTATTATTATTATTATTAACACACCTATATACTGGGCATGGGTGGAAGGCTTGGCCTTTTGCTCGGTGTTTTGTTCCACTCATGCCACCTTAGGCACCGATAAACCGGCATTATGTTCCTTGATTTTGCGTTCCTTACACGATGGGTATATGGGGACCCCTTGACACTTCGACTTTGAATAAAACTCCTCCAGCAAGGCCCAACATTGGTTTTAATTTGCTCATAATAAAAACTTAATTAATTAATTAAATTGCATAAGGGGGACGCTCCTTGGAGATTCTTTTCTACATAGCAGGGGGGCAGTGCTAATGGTGTTGGTCCCAAATGGGGGGACTGTGGGGCCACCACGGGGAAACTCGAGGTTTGGCTCCCGTAGGCTCACCTATCCGGTTGTGGCCTGAGACGAGATACGCGCGGCTACTATCAGGGTGTCGGCACGCCGGGAGGTCTTGCTGGACTTGTTTTACCATTGTCGAAATGTCTTGTGCACCGGGATGCCGAGCCTGATCGGATTTCCCTAAGATAAGGGGTGATGATATTCTATTTATCACTTCAGCTGATCGTGAGAGCTTGTGATGGGCTAAGTTGGGACACCCCTGTAGGGTTATGAACTTTCGAAAGCCGTGCCCGCGGTTATGTGGCAGATTGGAATTTGTTAATGTCCGGTTGTAGAAAACTTGACAGAGGATCCGAAGTAAAACACACAACTGTGTGAGTAACCGTGACTGTCTCTTTTCACTTTGAGAAGAGAACACGGTGGGGTTATGTTTGACTCATAGGTAGTTCAGGATCTTTAGCGATCATTACTAGTTGCGACCGCTTGCGTAGATGCTCATCTTATTCTTGTACTCGTAAGCTAGCCACCATATTATGCTTAGCCGCTGTTGCAACATCACCACTTTACCTCTTCCTACCCATAAAGCTTTGCTAGTCTTGATACCCATGGTTATGGGATTGCTGAGTCCTCGTGGCTCACAGATACTACAACACCAGATGCAGGTTCAGCCGAGATGATGCAGGAGCTAGTTCAAGTACTTCACTAGGAGCTCGATGAAGAGAGTGGCCGTATGTTTGTGATGTGTTCGACGATCAGTAGTGGTTTCTACTAGGGGCGATTCGGACCTGTGGCTTTATGTTTTTGGTATCTTTCTTTTGGATCTTCGCCCGTAGTCGGGTTGTGATGTTTTGAATGATGATTTGCTTATGTAATGTATTGTGTGACGTGGCGAGTGTAAGCCAACTATCCTTTTGCAATTTCATCCCTATTTTTACATGAGTCGTGCAAAGATACCAAACTTGAGATCATTCCAGAATGGGCTTATACCTTTAAGTCGTGCCTCGACACGTAGGAGGTATAGTCCCATCCTGGGCATTACAAGTTGGTATTCAGAGCCTTCTCCGACCTAGGAGCCCCCACTGATTGATCGAATCGTTGACGGTTGATTCTACGCACACACTTGAAAATGTTATGAGTATATATATATATATATATCGGAGAGTAGGATTTCTTTTGCTCCTCATCTCTTTTCACTCTGGTGAGGACTCCTGACGATTACTCTTGTCTCTTCTACTCTCAAAAATTCACCAATATTTTTTTTAGGATCACGCGAGTATTGTTTGGATTGTTCCGATGTCTTTATGACAAGAACATTGTTCTCAATGCCTCCTGTCATTTAGGGGTTGTGGCAGTGTCCCGGGGAGTTGAGCTCCGAGGTATTGTCGTCTCAAATATATCGCAGCAGTTCTGGAATACTTAAGACGGCCGACATCGAAAACTCTCCTATGCGGTTAGTGGCAAGATAACCCCGACATCACCCAGTACTGGGGAGGTAGTTCTGGAGTATTACCATAGCTTGTATATCGGATGCGTTTCGAAGGTCCGAGGTAAACGGTTTTCGGAAATAACTGGTTATGTGTTGAAGGATGGATACAGCTGGATGTAGGATTAGAGTTGAGTGCGCGATGCTTCCCCTGTATCCCCAACACCTGATTGCATAACTGGAAACTTTCTGAAATTAATAGGTGGGTTCATCTAGTAGCTCGTAGGCATTCTTCCAACGAGTGCATGATATGGAGTTCGGGGTTCTACATTGAGTGAAGTGGTTTTATGGGCGTTGTTCCAATCGGGAGTTGCATCTTAAAGGGTCCTTGGCTATGCTGATCCGGGGATTGCAAAACCCTTTTGTAACACGTTCCATGAGCTTTCAGCACGAATATGTTGAACGAAGCTTCTATCTTGTATTTGTTCTATCTGCTCCTTGTTGCTTTTATTTACCTTTTGTTCTCCCAAGTGGCTTCTCGACAAGTTGATGTACCTACGGAATTCATTCGTTCAATTCTCTGTTCGAATGATATTGTGAAGATAATGTTGCAACATATCTATCCTTTGTTTTTGTTTTGATTCTGGTATTCGAGTTGCTTCGATGTCAAATGTTGATTCCATACCTTTCCTAATCAGTGTTCTCATATTTCTATGGGAGTGCTAATTCTTCTTGACCATCGAGATTTTCATGTTAATTCTTTTTCAACCGGTGTCCATTTTGTTCGTCTCAAGTTGTCTTTGTTTTCCCCACCCTCCCACCCTTTTCTTTATGGAGCCAGAAATTCTCAAATGAAATACCCAATTATTCATGTGATGTTTCTTCATTCATTTCCTTCAATGTTCTTATCCAGTGATTTATCGTGAAGATGCTCAAGAGTTTCAAGTTCATCATTCTTAATTCCAATATTCTTCTCCGGTGGACTAAATCCAAGCTTCGGGCATGATCATATCTATTCCTTTTGTTTCACATGTTTTCCCATGTTGGAATTTCTTATCCAAAGCTCTCTTATTTATTCAACTCTCCTATTCTTATCCGGATTGTACAAGACAACTCAGAAGATTCATAATTCCATTCTTAATCAGTTCAAACTATTTTGAGATTGTTATCTTACTCAAGCCATTTAATTCAACCGATGTAATATCTCTTAAGCAATCTTTTTCAACGGCGATTTCTTTAGTGGGCCCTAACCCACAGGTCTTTTTCCAGGATCTTACTTGACTCTTCTAATTTTTTTCCGGAGTTATTCTCAAATTCTTTCCAAAGCGTGACATAAGAATGATTCCCATCAGTCACATGCCTTCTCCAAGATTGCTTTCAAATTCTTTTTCATCATTGGTTCAACCTTTTAATTCTTCATTCCGGAGTGCTCAACAATTCATGGTGGTGTATCTCGTCGTCATTCTCACATTTGAAGACCGAAGAAGAGTTTCTCTTAAACCTTGGTACGTTCTCTTGAAGATTCGTGGTTCTAGCTTCATGCCATCCTCATTATTGTTTCTATCACGAGGAATCTTTTTATACCCATCCGAAGTGTTTCATGAATTCTTTTCTTTGTGATCCTCCGAAGGCCATCATTTTAGAATATTTCTTCATTCTCAGTTTTCAACTTCGCCCTCCAACTATTCTTATTGATGCCTCTTTGTTCGTCTCCATATTCTTCCCGGTAGATTATTATTTTCATCATCCGGTTTCAATTCTTATGGTCGTTCATTCAAGATTACTCTTCCGTTGTTATCGTACCAATTCATTTGTTCTTTTCATAATCCTACCGGTGCTTCGTTGAATAATTATCCAAGCTTGTGCGAGATCTCTCTTAATTCTTTCAAACGAGAATAAGTAGTATGCCAAATCCTTGGGTTGTCATCAACTTAAATTGGTGAAGGAGATGCATGACATAATTCTTATTCTTATTCCTTCAAGGTGATTTAATTCTTTTGTCTGGAGCTTGTTCATCATATCATATTCTCGGTTCTAAGTTGTTCATCTTGTTTTCTGGAGCTCCAAGTTATTTCAATTATACCATTCCAAACCTCCATCTAATTCATCGCAGGCCTTGAATCTTATTCTTTTCATCTTTCACTTATCATGCTTTCATTACCGGAGTTTTCATGGTGGTTCATCAAGAATTAATTCATGCTCGAAGTGTTCTTCGAGATTCTTGTTGGAGCTCAAGCATTCTTCATCATGCTTTCCAATTGCAATCCTTTCTACCTTATCTTTCAGATGGTGTTATGTCATTCTTGACAATTTCCTTCATGTTTCATGATTCACAAGTTATCAAGAATGAAATATGCAAACCCATCATTTCCGTTCATGAGATTTTTCAACCTTAAATTTCCTCGTTGGAGTTAACTTGGGTTGTATTTCACCTAAAAGCTTTCCCCAAGGATTGTTGCTATTGTGGTGCTTATAAATGACCCAAATTCTTCATTTCTCCTCGGTGGAATAAGTTTTCATCTCTTCGCTCATCTCAAATCAATCATTTTGTAGTGGCAGAATTTCACCTTAACTTTGAGATGTTTTCCATAAGGCCACAACAAGCTTATTCTTTTGTGGTTGATTATTTTCAACAACTTCGCTCAACCCTTCTTTGTAAGGATGATTTTCATATTCATTTGTCGGAGAAGTTGTCTTTTTCTTCTCCGTTCTTTTCTTTCCAACGGTCTAGCATATATTATTTCATTTCGGAGGCATTGTGATATTGCCCTCTTTGTCCCATAATATCGTTTTGTCAAGATCATGTTCTTTTCCTTGTTTATCCATTTAACTGGAGTGTTGTGCCAACATTCGAGTTCTCTCATCTTATCAAAGTTTTTGCCTCTCTTTTCAACCAGAGTGCTATCTGAAATCCTTCTTACCCCTTGTGCCATTCTTTCAATTGTTTCGGAGGCAATATGTTGTTGATTTCATCCAGGATCATCCAATCTTCTCAAGCTCACGTTAATTCCTTATATTTTTCAGACGGAGTGCTGTCCAAATTATGTCATTCTTATTCCTTGGCTATAACGTTGCAGTTTCATATTCTTTTGGTTCGTAAGTTCTTGTTTCATGTCTTTCAACCTACAAGGTTCTCATAATGCTCCTTGTTACTCTTTTCTAACGGAGTGTTTTCATATTAGTTCATCTCCGTTGTATTCTTCTTTCAATTTGGTCAACCTCTCAGGTTCGTGGTTTCACTCGTCTGTCAAAGAAGCAACTTTGTTTTTCCTCTTCCTCTTCCTTTTTTTACCCGGTGCCATCTCTAGGATCTCGGGTCGAGATCCTCTGTTAGTGTGGGAGAGTTGTGACGCCCGAAGACCGATGTCCCAGAAGATTCCAGATGTTCCGGGTTCTCCAGTGTGTTTCATTTGTGCTTGTGTTATTTATTTTGCATTGCATCATGTCATCATGCCATCATGACTTTAATTCTGCATCTCAACTAAATAAATGGCATAGATCTTTTGATCTATTTAAATCGAGGGAAGAGTGACTTCTCTTTATAACATATCCTCCTAATATTATGGAGCTATTATAAATAAATATCCCATTAGTTTGGGATCACCGAAACACACTTGCAAATTTCCCATGCCTCTTTAATTCAAGTTTCACCGTCAAAACCTTCCCTATATTTCTTTTCCCGTTTATCGAGGTTCCTCCAAAAACCTCAACATTTTTGGACACTTCGAAAATCAAGTCTTAGTTCAAACCCATTTGAATTAAATTCAAATAAGTTCGAATTATATCTCGATCATGCCATTTCTATTTTTCTCGGACCGTGCTCATTTTATGAGCCCGAGAAAAATAACCTCTTGTGCAACTCTTTCCCTAACCCTCCTCTTTCTTTCTTCCTTCTCTTTTATTGTTTTCTGCTAAAAAAGAAAAGAAAGGAGAGAAGCCCAGCCGAACTGGGTCCAACCTAGGCCCAACTACACCCTGCTCCTGGACCCAGCCTGCAGAGCCTCCCTGCAGCCTGCTTGGCCCACCTGCGGCCTGACCTAGCCGGCCCAACAGGCTCCCCGATCCCTCTCCCCTCTTCTCCTTCAGCGCCGCCAGAAGGGATCGGGACCGATCCCATCTTCCTCTCGCTCTCTTTCCTCTCTTCGATCCCATCGCCTCCTCTGCCCCGCTCTCTCTTCCCTCAAGCCACCGCCACTCATCGCGACCAGGGGGAGGAGCCCGACCCCCTCGAGCGATCCCGTCCCAGCGTCTGCTACCTTGATACGTCTCAAACATATCTACTTTTCCAAACACTTTTGATATTGTTTTGGCCTCATTCTTGCATGATTTGGACTAAACTAACCCGGACTGACGCTGTTTTCAGCAGAGCTGCCTGTATGGTTTATTTGTGTGCAGGAAAACGGATTTTTAAGTATCTCAGAAAAATCCACGAAAAATCACGAAAAATTCACGCACCCGAGGAAACCAAATGCCAGAAGTGGGGCCAGAGAGGGCCAGGGGGTGCCCAGGCGCCCTGTGGGCGCCCCCCCCCTGGGCCACACCGGGGGGCGCCTGGGTGGGGCCCACACCCCCTGGTGCCCTACTTTAGCCCGTATTTTTCCTCCTGACGCAGAAACCCCAGATCGGAAGTTCTTTCGCTGTTTTTCGTCGCGGAGCCGCCGCCACCCTCTGTTCTTCTTCGGGAGGGCTAATCTAGAGGCTGATTTGGCCTCCGGAGAGGGGAGATCGTCGCCATCGTCATCATCATCACCACTCCATCATCCCTCCATGACTTCCCCCTTCATGTGTGAGTAATTCCCCTGCTGTAGGCGAAGGGGGTGGTAGGGATTGGATGAGTTAGATCATGTAATAGTTCGTCAGATTGTTGGGGGCATGTTGCCTATCATCTAGTATGGTGTTTATCATCTTTGCTACAACTTGTTATTCTTAATGCTTGACACTTAGGGCCCGAGTGCCATGATTTCAGATCTGAACCATATGTGTTTGCATGAATATATTTGTGTTCTTGATCCTATCTATGAGTTGTATGCACCTGTTACGGTTCGGAACCGGCGATCCCAAAAGTGACAGCTTGGGACACCAAAGGGGATGGCCCGTAGTTTGAGGATTACATGTGTCCATTGAGTTCATTGCTTTGTTCCGGTGCTCTTTGACAGGAGCACCTTAATATCCATTAGTTCCTTTTGGCCCCGTTCGTAGCGGGATGGTAGGACAAAAGATGTTGTGCAAGTTCTTATGGCAAGCACGTACAACTACCTACGGGATACATGCCTAATGTTTGATATTTGCCTAGATGATCATTACTTTTCCGTGTGCCGTGCCCCAAGTTAGAATCTATCTCATCCATGCAGCGCCCAACCATCCATCTCCCTAGCCTACAGTATTTTAAACCTTGCCTGTCACTAGTTGCTACTTCTGCCATTTACTACTGCTGTTTACTTTTGTTGTTTACTTTTACTATTACTATCATCACTATCATATCACTGTTACCACTTATCTTTTGTTGCAAGTTAGTATATATCAGGTGCGGTTGAATTGACAACTCAACTGTTAAAGCTTATAAATACTCTTTGGCTCCCCGTGTGTCGAATCAATAAATTGGGTTATTCTTACCCGCGAAGACTATCTCGATCCCTTACGGTTGAGGGTTATCAAGTACCGTTTTCTGGCGCCGTTGCCGGGGAGCATAGCAATATTTACAAGTATACTTGAGGTATCCTACCTGCTGCACTTTATTCACTATGGGTAAGAAAGGTGACCCCAAGGTTCCGATCTTACTATCCACTACAAGAAGAGGTACTGCTCTGAGCACTAGTGCTACGCTTGATTCACCTTCTGTTATGAGTAAGTTTGCCTCACCACCACCACATGATGCTCCTACTGAATCTGTTATTATGTCTGATACTCTTGATGATGCTTCTACTACTTTTGATGATGATATTAGTTCGCTTGGTTATGCTCTTGAGAAACAAATTACTGTTGCTGCTGAAAAATATGGAATTGAACTTCCTGTTGCTCGCTACCCTATTGGTGAAACTTATGATTATCCTGATTTGAGTAAACTCCAGGAGAGGCTCCTTGATGATGATTACTATATACTTGATGAAAATTTGTGCAGGGAACTGACAGAGTTTGCCGGCTCTGACCCTGAAGTTATTAAGAAAATATTTGAAAAACACTCTTTGAAAAACAAAACCGTTCCTAATCCTGAGTTTGCTACATCTCCTATATGCATTGATGATCCTGATTTTGATTTCTCTGTTGATCTTTCACTTATACCTATGGTTGAAGCTGACCCCTTTTATGGCAGAGAAAATGATGATGCTATTGCACACCTAACTAAACTTGGTGAGCTAGGTAGCCTGTTTACCACAGATGAAAAGATACGCTACTTTTATGTGACCAAGCTTCTAACTTTCTCCTTGAAGGAAGGTGCTAAAGCATGGTATGATTCACTCCCATGCGGTTCTATTAAGAGTCCTCAGGACTTAGCTCACTCTTTTGTTGATAAGTACTTTCCTGCTCACATGCAACATGCTGCTTTACAAAGAATTTACAACTTCAAACAGTTGCAGGATGAGTCCCTCCCTAAAGCTTGGGGGAGGTACTGCGGTTTGATTCGGGCTAGACTAGGACATGAAATTCCTAAGAATGAATTAATTGATATATTCTATGCTGGTCTAACTAATGAATCTAGGTCCTATCTGGACAGTTGTGCTGGTTGTGTTTTCAGGAAAAGAACACCGGACGACGCGGAAGATTTAATGGGCGGAATTGCCAAAAACCATGAAGATTGGTCCGTCCCTGAACCACCTCCACCACCAAAGAAGAGGGGCATGTTTGTTCTAAGCCCCGAAGATATGCGAGAAGCAAAGAAGTCTATTAAAGAGAAAGGTATTAAAGCTGAAGATGTGAAGAATCTACCCCCTATTGAGAAGCTGTGTGAGCCTACCACTCACCCTCCTATGGTAGAGGTACACTCTCTTTTAGATTTCAACGCAAGTGACATCCCTCATGGTAAACCTCCTGATCAATGTTTAGATGAGTTTGATAATTTTATTATGAAACAGAATCATTTTAATGAGAGGATAGAAAGTAAGTTGCATGATAATTCCCTTGCTATCAAAAAGTTGCTTGGTGTTTTAGATAGAACAGTTAATGATGTTCAATGTCTTGTGAAGCATTTTCATATGGTTCAAACTCAGCTCGATCAAATTTCTAATGTGCAAAGAGATTTACTTGCTAACAATGCCAAACAAGATAAATTGCAGGCTTTTGGGATTAAGACCCGAGGGGGAACTAGTACTCAAGATCCTCTTTATCCAGAAGGACATCCGAAGAGAATCGAGCAAGATTCTCAAATGCAGGAAGAAGAAATTGTTGTCTCTCCAAATAAGAAGAAGAAACATAAAGAGACTGACAATTCTAATGATCCTATTGCAGATGAAGAGCCAGCTATTGATCCCAACAGTGTATCTATTTCCGATGCGGAGACTGAAGACAGTGCTGAACCTGAAGGTAATGATAATGAGAAGAATGATCCGCCTGAAGTTCGAGAAGAAGAAGCACCTGACAAACGTAAGAGGTACACTAAAGAAGACTTCATCGCAAGAAAACATGGGAAGGAGAAAGAACCATGGGTACAAAAACCCATGCCCTTTCCAGATAAGTCCATCAAATCTAAAGAAGAAGAGCATTACAATAAGTTTTGTGAATGGATTAAACCTCTTTTTCTTCAAATTCCTTTGACTGATGCTATTAAGTTACTCCCTTACTCAAAATATATGAAAGATATTGTCACTAACAAAAGAAAAGTTCCTAATGATGCAATATCTACTATGCTTGCTAACTATTCTTTCAGTGGAAAGATTCCTGAGAAGCTAGGTGATCCAGGTATACCCACCATTCCTTGCTCCATAAAGAATAATTATGTCAAAACTGCTTTATGCGATCTTGGAGCGGGAGTGAGTGTTATGCCTCTCTCTCTTTACGAGAGGCTTTGTTTAGAGAAACTTATTCCTACAGATATCTCCCTTCAGATGGCTGACAAGTCAACCGCTGTTCCGATAGGTATTTGTGAGGATGTTCCAGTTGAAGTTGCTAATTGTTTAATTCTTACTGATTTTGTTGTGCTCGACATGCCCGAGGATGGGAGCATGTCCATTATTCTTGGTAGACCTTTCCTTTACACCGCAGGTGCTATTATTGATTGTAACAAAGGGAAGGTTACCTTTCATGTGAATGATAAAGAACACACGGTATATTTTCCGAAGAACCGACAGGAGGCATGCCCTCAACTCTATAGAGAATATCGAGACCGTGAAAATTGGAGAATGGGACTGTCCACTACATGTGCCTCACAAATACAAAACTATCATGGTAGGGACAATGTCCATCAAGGTAAAAGTTCAGTGATTACTTCGTAGGAGGTGAGACTTTTTGCTCTATATATCGCTTGTTTGTTGGTAAGACTTGATCAACCTTACTAGTGAACGTGTTTTATATGGATAAAAAGTTGAGCTTGCTATGTTTTCCTTTGTTTTTAGTATTGTCCTACTTGCTGTACCAAGTATCTATGTTTTTGAAGCTTCACAATACTACTAACTGCTTCAAGTTTTCAGAGAGTTTCGCAGCTTTTTGAACTTCGAAAAAATTTCAACAGTGAAGTTTTCAGAAAAAATCCAGAAAAATTATATTAAAAATTTCCACAACGGGAGAGACCCGAAAAGTCCTGGGGCCAGCCGGGGGGGCCACCAGTGGCCCAGGCGGCCAGCTGGCGCGGCCCAGCCCCTGGCCGCGCCCACAGGGCGCCTGGGCCCACGGGACCCCCCTCCAGGTACTTCTTCTTCCCCTCTCTCTCTCTTTTTCCAGAAACCCGAGTTCTGGTCTTGTTCTTGCTGTTCTTGCTGTTCTTGGAGGCGATTCCTCGATCTCCCTCTACAGCCCATCATTTGAGCTGAAATTTTGAGCAAATACTCCCTGGTATGTGACTCCTCCACCCCTCCAATTAGATTTTTGATTGGTGGCCTCATTTGTGAGTATTTAGTAGTTCTTGGTGCTGTAGAGATGAGCTTGCATGCATGTGTAGAAAGTTGTTTTCCAAGTTTTGATGCAAGTTTATGCCTTGGGCAAGTGAGTTGAGTAGTTTGCCTTAGCTCACTTTGTTTTAATCCTCGTTTTTGTAAATTGTAAAAAAAAAATCAAAAATGAGTTTGTTAGGAAGGGCAAAAGGGTGGCTTGAGAAGAGGAGGCCCGCACACTCCGATCGAGTCACTAGAGCCGCAGCTTCACCATCGACTGCTAGGGTGAGCTATAATGAGGATCATGTGCCCCTGGAGTTGTTGGAAGACACAAGTCCAGCACGTGCGATGACATTTCCATGTGATGAATTCATGGAAGCTGCGGGAATCAAGGATGAGTTTTATAATCTTTGTGCTAATGCAGGTTTGACACGACTCGTCACGAGCCGTGTTACTCAGTATCAGAAACTCACCTCTGGTTTCATTAACAGTTTTAGATATAATCCTGATTCAGGTGCTATTGAGTTTAAAATTTATAATGATCTTATCACCATGACTCTGGGAAATTTTTGTGAAGTAATAGGTGTGCCGAACGTTGGGAGGACGGCAAGGATGGCCACGCAGCCCTCCGAGCTGAAAACCGTCATCAACTCTCTCTGCAGCATGGGTACGAGGGATATTCATCGGTCAAAGATCTCCAGCATCTTGTTTCCTCACCTCAGGTATTTTGCATATTATATTGCTAGAGGGGTGTTAGCTCGTGACAACACAAGCAACATTTCTGCTCCGGATATTGCTATCCTGGCAGCAGCCCTCTCAGGGAGGTCTGATTATAATCTGGGTACCTTAATTGCTCGACGCCTTGCTATGAACGGTAACAAGGGGGACTTATATGGTGGCATTTATGCCACACTTATCTTAGAGCATCTTGGAGGCACCCCACACCCTGATGATACTCCTTTTACTTATTTAAGCTTTGATCTTGCTGCTATGAAAAGGCATAAGTTTGTTACCATGGGTTCTGAGCTTGATAACCTTGTTTATATCTTGCGTTTCGGAACTGCTGCGGAACGCGAGATCCGTCTACCTGCACCTCTTTTGTTTGATTTTTCTCGCAGGAACGGATGGTCCTTTGATGTTGTCCAGTTCGATGAGTTCATGGTCCAGCATCAGTTCCATAAACCCATGGAGGGGGTTGTGCCCAACAAGGAGAGGCACGGTGAGATACCACATTTTCAGGAAGAGACCGCCATCGAGTTTGGTGAAGGGTCTTCCTCTGTTTGGCGCTCGGAACCTTCCTCGTGGGAGACTCCAAGGAGTTCGGTGTACGCGCCATCATCCTTCTACGACCCTTGGTCTCACCACCATACCCCTGGAGCAGGAGGCTCCTGGGGGCAGTAGCTGCTACCAACTTAGGCCAAAAGCCTAAGCTTGGGGGAGTACGTGCCCTTCTCACTTTTCCGTTGTATTATCCGTTTTATTCACTTTGATCTTTTCGAAGTTTTTACCCGTTCTTCTTTATTCCTCTATTTGCAAAAACAACAAAAAGATTTTCTCTTTCTTTTGCTTTTTGTTCAACTTTTGAAAAACTCAAAAAGATTTCCTTTCTCTCTTTAGTTTGCTTTGTTTTCAGAGATCAGCTCGAGTCCGTGATGGCATTTGATTATATTTCCTACGTTCGATCGTGCAAGTGACAAGCAGTAATGACGAAGATTGACTGAAAGGAAGCAACAAGGAAGACCGGTATGAACTCTTTCTATTTCTACTTTTGTACATATGCATGTACTTATGATCTAGAGACCAGCTTGTAGCGACATAGTGCTATGTTTACAATGCTCTTTCAGTGGTTCATGCTTTCCTTGTGGCTAGTCCCGAATAACTAGAGTACATAATGTGTTATTGAAATGATCTACATGCATCGCACTGTTCATAGTCTGGCATACTAAGGTGGTATTTCCCTTTAGAGAATTTTTGGATTGACTTGGCACATGCTTACACATGTTTAAGACTAAAAAGTCTACTTTGCCTTGATGATCTTTGAGTTTAGAATAGTTATATCACTTTCATGCCCGATTCAATGTTGCTTTGTCGCTCTGCATGATTATGACCGTTATTGCTCTCTAGTTGGTCGCTTCCCAGTCTTTTGCTAAACCTCCACCCGTACTAAGCGGAATGACTGCTTGTGCATCCAAAACCTCTAAACCTGTTATGCCATATGAGTCCACTATACCTTCCTATACATGGTATTTACCTGCCATTCGTAACGAAGACTTTCATGTACCATCTCGAAATTAATCAAAAGCATTTCTCTTTTTGTGCCTAGGTTTTAGCTCATGAGGAAGTAGTAGTTAATTCATGATCTCTTTAAGTTGGACAAGTTTCACCCCTGGATTGCATGTATAATGTGTGAACCCCTAATATGAAAAGGAACTGGCATTGAGTGCGCCCGGCTCAAAAAGATAATATAACAAACGAACCCTCCTTCACGCTTTGTTCATGAGAAATCAGAAAACTTTGGCAGTGATAAACAAAGGAGATTAAGAGGATGTGATCGTCCTCATGCGGGAGCCGTTCCTCAAGACTTGTCTAGCTTAAAAAGTGATTGAGTATCTGCTAGCATTCGTTGACGAAATATGCACCTCTCAAAAACATATTTACTTCTGTTTTTAAAACCAAGAGCTCTGGTACATGTTTAGTTTTTTTTTTCGAGGCAAAAAAAATGGTACATGTTTAGTTTTTGTTTCCTATCACGGGTTTTCAACTTTGCCAATAAAAGCCACGGTTCGAGAGTCTCATCTTATTTCTTCAAAGCACTGACTAGGAGAGCATAATTGTCATTCTGAGTGTAATGTGCATTGTCCCAAAGTATTACATTGTCTTCTGCATACTTGTGATGGGATTTATTCTGAAATTCTTAGCTCTAGTCTCCTTTAAAACTCTGGAGGAGTCTCTGCATTTATGTTTTGCTTCACTCATGGAGGCTAGCGAGATACCACCTTAATATGCTCAAGCTATGTGCAATGTGATCTTGTCTTGATTCTCAGTAATATATTATTTACTCTTAATTATTTGTGACTGGTCACTTGAAAGAAGGATTGCTCCTTGCATTGTTCTCATAAGTACTGTTTTAATACTTGATGAACTCTTTTCGTAGTACATGCTTATATACATCTAATGAAGCAAAAGAGTTTGTCAAAGTTTTCTTTGTCGCGTCCAGTTCGTTGAACTGAATTGCTTGAGGACAAGCAATATGCTAAGCTTGGGGGAGTTGATACGTCTCAAACGTATCTACTTTTCCAAACACTTTTGATATTGTTTTGACCTCATTCTTGCATGATTTGGACTAAACTAACCCGGACTAACGCTGTTTTCAGCAGAGCTGCCTGTAT
>LR738716.1:194612801-194628709 GCA_902687465.1 Secale cereale
CCAGTGCCACTGCACCTGCAGTTCGTCACCTCGGTCGCCGCCTTCTGTGCACCATCTTGCTGCCTTTTTTTCCGTTGTTGTGAACACTGCAGTTGCAACAGACGTGGGCGCCGAGTGCCCCTTCCGGATCCGACAAGTGTACGACTACACGGGAAGGCGCCAAGTACCACAACAGTTGGAGTGCATTTTGTCAAGTTCATCTATGACACAAACGACTACACGATGTGACGCTAAGTACATATACAAAACGAGTACCACTACGACGCGACAAGTACCACAATGCCCAGAGCCATCGGAACCGTCAAGTACATCTACAAAACGAGTAACGATTGCAGCCCGAAACGCCAAGTTTGATTACCGTCGCAAGAATCGAGACCGGCAAGTCCGAATACCCAAGTACCACTACATAACGTGTACCCCTACGTCAACGATGACCTCATTGCCTCGTGTACGACTACTTCCCCTACGACACATGAACCACTACTTCCCTCTTCCGTCGAACTCGTTCCGCCCCGAAGATGCACGCTTCAAAGGTATACCCCGAGTCGAATGCCGATGTGGTGAACGAATGCTTGTTGTGTTGTATGAGATGTATCGAATGTTTGCTCGTGTCCGTTGTGCCCTCGTTTGCCTTGGTGGCAACCCGTGGGAACCCGGTGACGGGATCACCCCACCTTTCATCTTGTTCGACTCGCTCATGCCATCTTTTCTTTTGCACCGGTCTCTCAATGAGTTATCGGAACCGAGATGTTGTCGTTGCTTCATTTTCGGATCGTTGCCGTGGCACCCTTTCCTTCCACCACGGTGACAATACTTCATATTTCTTCATGTTAACTTTTACTAAAAATTGCATAAAACTTGATCATGTCATCCGCATCATGTTAACAACATTAAAATGTGTGAATTGTTGTTTGCTTAAAATTGCTAAACATGCATATGGGGATTTTTCCGGAATTATTTCCGGCCTCATTTAAAATGCCTAGATAGCTAGTTTACACTTGCTTCTTGCCTTGCCATGTTTAGCATCCTATATAGACTTGTCTTGCATCCTACTTGGTTGAGCATATTGTCATGTTGCTTGTGTTGTTTTCCTGTGCTTCCTACCTTGCCATGTAATGCTTCATGTATAGACTTGTCATGCATCATACCTTGCCATGTATTGCATCATATATACCTGTGTTGTTTTCTGTGCTTCCTACCTTGCCATGTTTTGCTTCCTGTATAGACTTGTTGTGCATCCTGTGTAGAACTGTTTTGCATCATACTTGTTTGAGAACATTGTCATGTCTCGTGTGGTGTGTTTACCGTGTTGCTTGTTCCTTTCCGGTTTGCTTCCCTCGTTAGCTTCGGGTTCGTTTCGGAGTTGTGAGGTTCTGTTCGACTACTTCATGGATCTGTTCTTCTTCCTTGCGGGATCTCAGGCAAGATGATCATACCCTTGGATACCTTTACTACCATTGCCATGCTTAGTTGTCTCGATGCTATTGTTATATGTCACGCTACCCATCATTTATGTCAGCCTCTCCTTGTTGCCATGAAACCTCTAACCTTTTGACACCTTCCTAGCAAAACCATTGTTTGGCTATGTTACCCGCTTGCTCAGCCCCTCTTATAGCGTTGTTAGTTGCAGGTGAAGATGAAGATCGTTCCAGGAGGGAACTTGTTGTTGGAATATCACAATATCTATTATTATTATTAACACACCTATATACTGGGCATGGGTGGAAGGCTTGGCCTTTTGCTCGGTGTTTTGTTCCACTCATGCCACCTTAGGCGCCGATAAACCAGCATTATGTTCCTTGATTTTGCGTTCCTTACACGATGGGTATATGGGGACCCCTTGACACTTCGACTTTGAATAAAACTCCTCCAGCAAGGCCCAACATTGGTTTTAATTTGCTCATAATAACAACTTAATTAATTAATTAAATTGCATAAGGGGGACGCTCCATGGAGATTCTTTTCTACATAGCAGGGGGGCCAGTGCTGATGGTGTTGGTCCCAAATGGGGGGAGTGCGGGGCTACCACGGGGAAACTCGAGGTTTGGCTCCCGTAGGCTCACCTATCCGGTTGTGGCCTGAGACGAGATACGCGCGGCTACTATCAGGGTGTCGGCACGCCGGGAGGTCTTGCTGGACTTGTTTTACCATTGTCGAAATGTCTTGTGCACCGGGATGCCGAGCCTGATCGGATTTCCCTAAGATAAGGGGTGATGATATTCTATTTATCACTTCAGCTGATTGTGAGAGCTTGTGATGGGCTAAGTTGGGACACCCCTGCAGGGTTATGAACTTTCGAAAGCCATGCCCGCGGTTATGTGGCAGATTGGAATTTGTTAATGTCCGGTTGTAGAAAACTTGACAGAGGATCCGAAGTAAAACACACAACTGTGTGAGTAACCGTGACTGTCTCTTTTCACTTTGAGAAGAGAACACGGTGGGGTTATGTTTGACTCGTAGGTAGTTCAGGATCTTTAGCGATCATTACTAGTTGCGACCGCTTGCGTAGATGCTCATCTTATTCTTATACTCGTAAGCTAGCCACCATATTATGCTTAGCCGCTGCTGCAACCTCACCACTTTACCTCTTCCTACCCATAAAGCTTTGCTAGTCTTGATACCCATGGTTATGGGATTGCTGAGTCCTCATGGCTCACAGATACTACAACACTAGATGCAGGTTCAGCCGAGATGATGCAGGAGCTGGTTCAAGTACTTCACTGGGAGCTCGATGAAGAGAGTAGCCGTATGTTTGTGACGTGTTCGACGATCAGTAGTGGTTTCTACTAGGGGCGATTCGGACCTGTGGCTTTATGTTTTTGGTATCTTTCTTTTGGATCTTCGCCCGTAGTCGGGTTGTGATGTTTTGAATGATGATTTGCTTATGTAATGTATTGTGTGACGTGGTGAGTGTAAGCCAACTATCCTTTTGCAATTTCATACCTATTTTTACATGAGTCGTGCAAAGATACCAAACTTGAGATCATTCCAGAATGGGCTTATACCTTTAAGTCGTGCCTCGACACGTAGGAGGTATAGTCCCATCCTGGGCATTACAAGTTGGTATTCAGAGCCTTCTCCGACCTAGGAGCCCCCACTGATTGATCAAATCGTTGACGGTTATATATCGGAGAGTAGGATTTCTTTTGCTCCTCATCTCTTTTCACTCTGGTGAGGACTCCTGGCGATTACTCTTGTCTCTTCTACTCTCAAAAATTCACCAATATTTTTTTTAGGATCACGCGAGTATTGTTTGGATTGTTCCGATGTCTTTATGATGAGAACATTGTTCTCAATGCCTCCTGTCATTTAGGGGTTGTGGCAGTGTCCCGGGGAGTTGAGCTCCGAGGTATTGTCGTCTCAAATATATCGCAGCAGTTCTGGAATACTTCCCCCTTTCTCCCTCTTGGTGATTCCTACTAGGAATAGGATTGCAACCTTATTCCTAGTAGGATTGCTCCTCCTAGGCGCGCCATAGAGCGCCGACCGGCCTCCCCCCTTGATCCTTTATATACGGGGGCAGGGGGGCACCCTAGAACACACAAGTTGAATTGTTTTAGCCGTGTGCGGTGCCCCCCTCCACAGAAACACACCTCGGTCATATCGTTGCAGTGCTTAGGCGAAGCCCTGCGCCGGTAATCATCATATATGTCACCACGCCATCGTGCTGACGAAACTCTCCCGTGAAGCTCAACTGGATCAAGAGCTTGTGGGACATCATCAAGCTGAACGTGTGCTGAACGCGGAGGTGTCGTACGTTCAGTGCTTGATCGGTTGGATCGTGAAGAAGTTCGACTACATCAACCGCGCCACTTGACGCTTCCGCTTTCGGTCTACAAGGGTATGTAGACACACTCTCCCCCTCGTTGTTATGCATCTGGTAGGTAGATCTTGCGTGATCGTAGGAAAAATTTTAAATACTACGTTCCCCAACAGTAGGTTAGTCCCAATAATAATATAAAAGTGTATAACAAAGCCCATTAAGCATCCAAAACATGATAAATAATAGCATGGAACAACCAAAAATTATAGATACGTTGGAGACGTATCACTTTTCGACAAGGATAAGGTATTTGAGCATCGTCAAATTCCTCATGTTGACATGGAGTCCATCCCTTGCTTGGAGCCAGTGCTGAATTTGCTGCATGAAGCTGGGCTTTTGAGCTTCTGTTCTGACATCTGTGATTGGAAGGAAGAAATAATTCTTCAATTCTATGCAACCTTGCACCTGACTGGTAGTGTTGATGACATCGATTCATGGGTGCTTGACTAGATGACTTACAACACTCACTACAAAGCTCCATCATCTGAATTGCTTCATGCCATCCCTGTTCACCCTCCTGCTGAAGGTGCAAGATTGATGTATGAGGAACCTGAACTTCCAAATCATCTGATGCAAGTGCTGATGAAGCCTTTGAAAGCTGGTCACCCTCCAAGAACAATCTTCCTTGTGAAGGATTTGCTTTATGTGTCAAGGACCATCTACCGCATTCTCTCCAAAACCCTCGGTCCAATTAAGGGCCACAACTCTGAAGAAGAAGACGTTGTTGGCATCATGAAGAATCTGTTTTTCAATATCATGCATGGGATTCCCATCAACTATCATGATTTCTTCATGAGGACTTTGGCGAATGCTGCACTGCACCTTTTGAGTTGAAGCCTTATGCTCCCTGGATTATGAGATTCATCAGAACAAGGTCTTCAATTGCATACAAGGCTGACTTTCAGAATCACCTCAGCTATTTGCCTCCGGTTGAAGTCCTCAAACGGACCATTTCCTCAGTTGACGGAAAGGGCAAAGCTGCTATCATTGATGAAGATACTCATCCTTTGGATGGGCAGATTCACAAAGTTGCATCTTATTCTACCAATGATGATTCTGCAATCCAAGACACTGCCGCAAATGCTTCAAAGAAAATTCCTCAAGCAACTGTTCCGCGAGTGATGGCTGACTGTGAGCTTCTTCTAAATCTTCATCAGAAAGTTGATCGAAATCACAAGTGGTCAAGCGCCAGTCTGCTACAATTCTCCAGAACATGATTGTCACACAGAACATTGTGAAGAAGAATCACTACTATGCGCATGAAATCTTCGATCGCACTTGGGCTATTCTTTCACATCACTTCAATGCTGAAGAACTCAAGGAGATGGAATTCCAACAGGACTTTGACTGGTCTCAGCCACCTTCGAATAAATTCAAGAAGGTCAAAGTTCCTCAGCTGGTCACTAGTTCATTTTCCTCATCGCGCGTGACGGATGAAGCTAAAGATTTGGACGACACTGCGGCAGGCCCTACATCAACGGATGACCCCAACAACGCTGGCGCTCCTCCATCAACATCATGATGATATTCTTCAGGGGCGTTAGTCCTCATTTTTTGTCCCTTTTGGTCATTTGATGACAAAGGGGGAGAAATTTGAGTTAGTCTTCAAGCGGGTCTCTATATGGGCTTTATTTTCATTAAGTTACAACTCTCGTTCTTCTGAGGTGTTTGCTTTGATGAGTTGTAAACTTAAGTCCGATGGTGGTCTGAAACTTTTTGAACTGCTTTCTGCATGCTTATTTCCTCATTACCTTAATGCACGCATGCTGAATTTCGTCAGACACCATATTTCATCATGTATTTCAAATTCTTCATATCATATGATAAATGCATGTATGAATTACAAGATATAGGGGGAGATCTCCATGATATTACTCTACAATGTGCATGTGCTAACTCAAGCAAAATCCTCAAAAGTGCACATCTTCCGGGGGAGTTCTTCTATATCTTGTAATCAAATTCCTCTATATCAGTTGTTACACTTCATATGTTTATCCCCGTTGAAAACTTAACCTATTTGTCATTAATCACCAAAAAGGGGGAGACTGTAAGTGCATCTACTGACCCTTAGTGATTTTGGTGTATTGAGTACTTATAGGTTAAGAGACTAATGTGTTTGTGAGTGTACACATGTCTTATAAGTCTCTGAGGAGTTTAATATTTACGAAGAAAGTCGACCCCTAAAAATGTATGTCTTCAGTTGAAGACTTTGGTTTTCTTGAAGACTTTGAAAGTGAGGAAATTGGTGTGACCTCGAAGACTTGGATATTCATGCGAGATTATAAAGCGTGAAGACTTTTGTTTTCATAGTTTCATTTTCTCTTTCTTGAGTCATAGGAAACACCGTACTGTTAAAGGGGGTCGAGGTAAAACTAAGGAAACACATTTCCAAGTGATTCTCAACTCAAAGCCTACACTACCCGATCCCTTCCAGTGAAGTCATTGGAAATCTCATACAGTTCTGTCAATTTCTTCAGTGATAGAGACGAAGTTCTTCTGTTCTCTGAGGAATTTGTTCTGACTGAGGAGTTAGGAATTCGCCAGTGCGGATTGCCTACAAGTGAGGAACATGATAACCCTGAAGAATTTGAGAGTTCAAATTTCCGACTATTGTTGTGCTATGTGCCAGTTGTCCCAAATATCCTATCCACCTAACGGTCATATCATTTAAGGGCATTTATGTCTTATCATGTTGGGCTGCTCCCTAGGCTAAAAATAGATGCCCCCTACAACCACTAGTTGGTTTGCTGCTCCGAGAGAAACTGACACTGGTCATTATAGCAACCCATCCTCCGAGGACTTTGAGCGAAAATCATCAAGTGAGGAAAAACCCAAAACCCAACACCTAAAACCTTAAAGTGATTGAGCATCACTAAAGAGAGTGCTCCTGTGTGGAACCGACACTTGTTACCTTTGAAGATTGTGATCTTCCAGACGGTTAGGCATAAATGGTCTATAGCATCCAAGAGGAATTATGGATCGCCGAGTGACCAAGTCTGTGAAGGTTTGGAAGTCACATGTGAAGACTTACCACGAGTGATTGGGCGAGGTCTGTGTGACCTTAGCTCAAGGGGAATACGGTGAGCACTTGGTGTCTTGGATTGTGTGTCCAGGACTGGGTGTCTGGGACTTTGTGTCCTCGGGTTTATATACCTAGCCACCCTAACCAGACGTACAACTGCCACAGCAGTTGGAACCGGTCTAACAAATCATTGTCTTCACCAAGCTTACTGGTTCTATTTACTCAACCCTTCCATTTACTCATTCATGTGTTGATGAACTTGATCTGTACTGTTTGAAGACATTAACTAAAGACTTTCTCAATTTCCTCAACCCAATTTCTTCAGTCCTCAGTCTTCAGCATGCTTATCCTGTTTACATGCTACTCGTATTCTGTATTTGCTTTCATTTCATCATGATGACCATGCTACTATTTTTGTGTGCATGCACTTGACTATCTATTTCGCTGCTAAGTAGTTCGTTGCTTAGGAAATTTCTCAGCTAGAATTTCCTCAGTGACGAATTTGCAGAAATCACCTATTCACCCCCCTCTAATCGATATAACGCACTTTCACCTATGAAGATCATAATGAACGAGGCTCATAATTACCTTCTCTCGATACATCCAGGCAGCTCCAAGATGTACCATGACCTCAAGCAATCCTATTGGTGGACTTGCATGAAAAGAGAGATTGCTCAATTCGTGAACGAGTGTGATGTCTGCCGCAGAGTCAAAGCAGAACATCAACGTCCAGCTGGACTTCTCCAACCTTTGCCTATTCTCGAGTGAAATTCGATCACATTGAGATGGATTTCGTCACCGGCTTCCCCAAGTCCAAACGAGGGAACGATGCTATCTTTGTGGTTATTGATAAGCTCACAAAAGTGGCTCAGTTTCTCCCAGTCAAGGAATCCATCAATGCAGCCCAACTGGCATAGTTGTATACTTTCAAAATAGTCTCTTTGCACGGTATCCCTCAGGTCACCTCCTCAGATCCAGGGGCGGACCTACGTACGAGCAATCGGTGTCACAGGACACTGGGTAATTGTTTCGGTTGCGTTATATTTATAGCCCAGGTAGGCGTGTGACACCGGTAAGATTTGTTGTTGGACACCGGTGAGAATCACCAGCGACTGTGTGCTCACGCAACCCATCTAATGTCCCATATGCATCCCATCTGATTGATCGGCCCAAAGGAGATCTGATCGATTGATCCGCTTTGTATGTATCTACGTATATTGCGTTCTAGTTTCTCGCCACCTCTTCGGTGAATCCTCATGGCCTCATCCTTATCCTATAGGACAACCCCTGGCTCACGAGCGCATGGTGGGACGCCGACTTTTTCCTTGGATTGGTGGAGAAAATATTAAGGCAAGGTAACTCCCTCATCTATTTGAAGTTGAAGCCTCATGTAGGGTTTTGAACCTCAACAATAGAGAATTAGGTTATGGTACTTATCCAAAGTTAAGGAGTGGTTCCCATCTGTTTGAGAATTGGATTACTATGATATTCCAATATTTTATTGTGATTCACATCTATTTGAGAATTGGATTACTAAGATTTTTCAGGTTTTCATGGTGATTTCCAATTTACTAATCATCTCTGTAACCTTGGTTTGAGTTTTTCTATGTATGTAATCAACTATTATTTCTACTTAAACACTTCATTTTTGCTATTTTGGCAACCAATTTTACTACCGACCGTTATAAATTGTTGAGTGTTATTTTTATGCAAATCATGTACTGCAAGCATGATTGTAAATTGTCTGCTAAATCTTCATGATAGAACCGCAATTGCTGTAAGGGGGCCTCGGCCTTCGGCACTACAATGTGGTAACCGCTATGAAATCCTCAAATTCAGCAAAAACATCCAAATATCATATGTTCCGAATGAAAAATTACCCGCTATAGCTGCTGAGAGATTATATCCCTTTTTTCCCCTCGAATAAAAGGAATCACTACATGGGACACCGGGAAATTTCCGTCCTGGGTCCGCCCCTGCTCAGATCGTGGAAGCATATTCACTTCCAAATTATGGGATTCCTTCCAGTCAGCTATGGGTACCAAGATTCGCTTCAGCATAGCTTTCCACCCCCAGACAAGTGGTCAAGTCGAAAGGGTGAACCAGATACTCGAAGATATGCTCAGGGCATGTGTCATCTCCTTCTGTATGAAATGGGAAGAATGTCTTCCATTTGCTGAATTCTCCTACAACAACAGCTTCCAAGCAAGTTTAGGCAAAGCACCATTTGAAATTCTCTATGGTAGAAAGTGTCGTACTCCTCTTCACTGGTCGGAGACTGGTGAATGTCAAGTCCTTGGCAATGATTTGATCTCAGAGGCCGAAGAAATGTGCAAAGTCATACGTGAGAATCTCAAAGCCGCACAATCGCACCAGAAGAGCTACTGTGACGGCAAGCACCATGACTTGGATTTTGACATTGGGGACCATGTATATCTCCATGTTTCTCCTATGAAGGGTACTCGGAGATTCGGTATCAAGGGCAAGCTAGCTCCAAGATACGTGGGTCCTTTCAACATTGTTGGGAAAAGAGGTGATCTCGCCTACCAACTTGAGCTTCCTCCAAACTTCTCTAATGTGCACGACATGTTCCATGTGTCACAACTCCGCAAGTGCTTCAAGACGCCTGAGCGCACCGTCGACTTCGAAGAAATCGATCTTCAAGCTGACTTGTCTTATCATGAGCACCCCCTTGCTATCCTTGA
Organism: Secale cereale; assembly: GCA_902687465.1. Classification (NCBI taxonomy): domain Eukaryota; kingdom Viridiplantae; phylum Streptophyta; class Magnoliopsida; order Poales; family Poaceae; genus Secale; species Secale cereale. Next base: position 194,622,352 of record LR738716.1, read on the forward strand.
AGAGACCGAGTGCAAGACTCGCAACAAATCAATCAAATTCCTGAAAGTGAAGTGGTCACACCATACCGACCGAGAAGCTACGTGGGAACGCGAGGATCACCTCCGTTCCGAATCGGAGTTCTTCCAGTCTTAGATCTCGGGACGAGATCTTTTTGTAGTGGAGGAGAATTTGTAACACCCTAGATGCAACATTTCCTATTTTGGCAATATATCCAACTTGGTCCTCATTCAATTCCTTATGGGTCCTTCATTTTTGGTTTATTTTGTTTTGCTTGTTGCTCATTTGTATTGCCATGCCATTCTTGTCTTATGTCTTGCCTACTTAGTTTGCATCATGTTCATATCATGTTGCATTGTGCTTATGTTCATATCATGCTCATCATGTGCATTGTGTGAGATGTCATGCATGTTATTTGGTTGCATGCTCCATGTGTGTTCCATGCACCATATCCTCTCTTCTTTTCCCACTAATCCATCTATTTCTTAATTTTGTGGCAAGCTACCTTTCTAGCCTCAGTTAATGTTCATCTTTTCCTTAAAATTCTTAGGCCATGTCCTTAACCTCTCTGCCAAGTTTCAGTTCTTTTGGAGATGCTTTGGCCAGATTCAAAAATGACTCAAGTTTGGAGTAAATTCAAACTTGAATTATTTTTCTGTCTTTAAATAATGCCAGAGCATTTTATTAAAATAGTACACAATTCCAGGAGCATGAGGATATTTTTATCTCTCTCTAACTGCTCCCCTAACTCTCTGTGTTTTTCTCATTTCATTTTCTGTCTGAAGAAAAGAAAAAGGAGAAGAGAGCAACAACAGCAATTCAGCCGCAGATGCCCCCCGGGCCTTCCTCGCGCTCAGGCCGGCCCAGCTCACCTCGCTCACCAGCCCCCACCCGCGCCACGTCATTTTCTCACCACGCAGCCTATCTACCCAGCCTCCTGATACGTCTCCAACGTATCTATAATTTTCTATTGTTCCATGCTATTATATATTCTGTTTTGGATGTTTAATGGGCTTTATTATACACTTTTATATTATTTTTGGGACTAACCTACTAACCCAAGGCCCAGTGCAAATTGTTGTTTTTTGCCTATTTCGGTGTTTCGCAGAAAAGGGATATCAAACGGAGTCCAAACGGAATGAAACCTTCGCGAGAGTTATTTTTGGAATGATATCTTCACGGGAGACTTGGAGTACAAGCCAGAGAAGAAACGTCGTGTCCACGAGAAGGCAGGGCTCGCCCAGGGGGGGCAGGCGCGCCCCCACCCTTGCGGGCCCCACGTTGCTCCACCGATGTACTTTTTCCTCCTATATATGTCCATGTACCCTGAAAACATCGAGGCAACAGAGAAAACCCTAATTCCACCGCCCCAACCTTCTGTTCCCGTGAGATCCCATCTTGGGGCCTATTCTGGAGCTCCGCCGGAGGGGGGATCTACCACGGAGTGCTTCTACATCAACACCATGGCCTCACCAATGAGTTGTGAGTAGTTTACCATAGACCTTTGGGTCCATAGTTATTAGCTAGATGGCTTCTTCTCTCTTTTTGGATCTCAATACAAAGTTCTCCTTGATCTATTCGATGTAATCTTTTTGCAGTGTCTTTGTCGAGATCCAATGAATTGTGGGTTTATTATCAAGATTATCTATGAACAATATTTGATTCTTTTTTGAAATATTTTATGTATGATTATAATATCCTTGCAAGTCCCTTCGAATTATTGGTTTGGTTTGGCCTACTAGATCTATAGTTCTTGCAATGGGAGAAGTGATTGGCTTTGGGTTCAATCTTACGGTGTCCTTTCCCAGTGACAACAGGGGCAGCAAGGCACGTATTGTATTCTTGCCATCGAGGATAAAAAGATGGGGTTTATATCATATTGCTTGAGTTTATCCCTCTACATCATGTCATCTTGCTTAAAGCATTACTCTGTTCTTATGAACTTAATACTCTAGATGCATGCTGGATAGTGGTCGATGTGTGGAGTAATAGTAGTAGCTGCTGAATCGTTTCGGTCTACTTGTCACGGACGTGATGCCTATATATAATGATCATGCCTAGATATTCTCATAACTATGCGCTTTTCTATGAATTGCTCGACAGTAATTTGTTCACCCACCATAGAATTCTGCTTTCATGAGAGAAGCCACTAGTGAAACCTATGGCCCCCGGGTCTATTCTCAACATATTAATTTTCCATCTACTTTACTTTGCTTTATTTACTTTCTGTTCTTATACCAAAGATACCAAAAACATTATAATATCATATCTATCAGATCTCACTTTCGTAAGTGACCGTGAAGGGATTGACAACCCCTTATCGCGTTGGCTGCAAAGTTCTTATTTGTTTGTGCAGGTGCGAGGGACTCGCGCATGGTCTCCTACTGGATTGATACCTTGGTTCTCAAAAACTGAGGGAAATACTTACGCTATTGTGTTGCATCACCCTTTCCCCTTCGAGGGAATACAACGCAAGCTCGAGAAGTAGCACCTCCCGTACGCCCACATGCCGCCCCTGGCCCTAGTTGTCGGTCTCTGGCTGCAGTTCCCCCCGCACGTGCCTTTTAGTCAAGCTTGGCCGCGTTGCGCACATGGCCATGGCCGCGTCGCCCGATCGTTCCTGCCTCGCCTCGCCTTATACCCAAGCCAGACCGCGCCAGCTGCTAGCCACCAACCCCTTCTCTCTTTCCCCTCTCTCAAGAAAGCCTAGCAGCGCCACTAGATCGAGATCCAGCGCCGTGCCGAGCCTGCCGGAGTTCAGGATATGCCCCCGCCGTGAGCCCCATCGTCTTCTTCCCCGACGCCCGTGTCCATCGAGCACGTCGTCATCTCCTTTGTCCTCGGCTTCCACTACAACGTCGAGGGAGACGCCAGGAGCTTCGCCGCGCTCCCGCCTCTGCTTCCTCTTCTCCGGTCGACTTCAAGCACCGGAGATTCAGAGCTCGCCGTCGTCTTCTCCAGTCCTTCTCCGTCGCCGTCGATGTGTCCAAGGGTGAGTGAGGTATACCACCTCCCCTCCCTGTTCTTCCTGCCGCGTTTAGTTCATCATAGACGCCGTTAGATCCTTGCCGCCGTCGTGGCCTTGCTGCTCCGTTGTACCTCTGAAATCTTTAGAGTAAACTTTCTGTGCCTTGTCCGATTCGCGTCGAGATCGCCTAGCTCGCCCCCCTGCTTCGCCTCACCTCGCCGTAGCGCACGCATGCCCCGCTTCGCCGCGCCTCCCACAAGTTTGGCCACAACGCCATCTCTCGCCGCCACCGCATCGCTGTGACGTGCCGCACCCGAGACGGACATCAGCTCGTGCTCGAGCGTCTGCACGCGAGCTGTCGCACCCGCGCCCCCTGCTAAACCCGCTCGCCCACCGCCGCCTCTCAGGCCCCCCGTCGTAGTTGTTGTCGTCGGCGTCGTCGGCGTTTGCTTCTGATTTGGGGCAAAATAGATCAGAGCCACGAGTTTGTTCAAAAGACAGAGCCCTCCCCCCAATCCTACCACACTCCCGTGCTTAGCCCAGCTGGTCGCAGCCTCGCTCACTCACCAGGGAGACATGTGTTCGAATCCCCTCGTGCCAGTGGGAAAATGCCCATATTTTGGGTCTTTTGACTCCCTGACAGCCCTGTCCCACCTGTCTGTCTCACTGCGCAGTTACCCCTCTTCGCACCCATCCACTGCCATTTCAGCACCCCCAGGGCCCGCTTGTCACTAACAGTGGCTGGCCCAGGCCGGGTCCTTTTTGTTTTATCTAGTGTTTTTTTCTTCAGGTTTGCATTTAGCTTTGTTTTGATAATAACTTTTAATCCATGCTTTTAAATGAAACAAACTTCATACGCAATCTACTTAGAATTTAGTGTAGTTTTATATTATGCAATTTTCTGCCCTATTTAAAATATTAAAAATGTTGTTGCACTTGTTTTGTTACATAACATGTTGAAGACGGTTTAATTCATAACTTTTAAACCGTAGCTCGGTTTCAAATAATCTTTATATGTTTTGGGGGTAGAATTTTGCATAGAATAACTTGGTGCACCCTTTTTTTACTGTTTAATAACAATTAAATGGTATAACAGGCAGAACATGACCAAATACAAATGTGCACATGGGGATTTTCCGGAATTGTTGTTGTTACTTCCGGTCCCATTTAATTTTGCTTGTTTGGTGTAGTTTGTTTTGAGTTGCACTCCTTGCCATGTTAAACAACTTTTAAACTTGTTGGGTGCTAACGAGATCAAACTAAATAATCCTACGTGGTGTTTCATCAATATGCAATCTGTTGCATATTGGGATCCACTTAATTGAAGTGTTGTTGTTGCACCTTGCCATGCCATGTTTTTGCATCGGTCATGTTCCACTTGTGTGTGCATCATGCCATGTTCATACATGTACTCATCATGTCTTGCATCATGTTGCTTGTGCATTGCATCATGATTGATTATTGTTTCGGTGCGTGTATTCTTGTTTTGGGTAGAGCCGGGTGACGATTCAGAGTTCGAGGGTCCTGTCGAGATCGTGTTCGAGGAGCAAGAGTACGATCCTTTCGAGGACATACCAGGCAAGATGATAATTCCTTGATATCACCTCTATCGTTGCTTTGCTAGTTGTCTTGCTCTATTGCTTTGTCGAGCTACCTATCTATTTGCTTGTCAGCCCCTACCTTGCCATGAAACTTCTAACTACCATCCTAGCAAACCGTTGTTTGGATAAGTTACACTTTTGCTCAAGCCCCTCATATAGCGTTGATAGTTGCAGGTGAAGATGAAGGTTCTCCATGTTGGTTGGATAATTTTGGGAATAACACGATATCTATTATTTAAATTAATGGACCTATATACTTGGCAATGGGTGGAAGGCTTGGCCTTTTGCTCGGTGTTTTGTTCCACTCATGCCGCCTTAGGTTCTAATAAACCGGTGTTATGTTCCTTGATTTTTGTGTTCCTAACGCGGCTGGGGTTTATGGCCCCCCCTTGCTTCTTCACTTAAAGTAAAGCTTTCCCGAGGAGATCCAACTTTCGTTTTACCATTTGCCTAATAACTAAAACTTGCCGAGGGAGTTGCAAACCCGAGGATTATTTTAATCACCCCCCCCCCCGGGCCATTGCTCGACTTGAGTGTTGGCCCACCTACCTAGCAGTTAGCGATGCCGCCTCGGGGCAACTTGAGGTATTCTTGCTATCGTCCACTATGCATACGAATGAGTCCGTCGATAGAGAGCGCGCGGCTCTGGACACGGGTCTGACTCACCGGGATATCTCCTTGGGCTAGTTTTCCTTTCTTCGAAGAACTTGTGCAACGGGATTCCGGGGACGCTCGGGTCTTCCCGATATGGAGAATTGCCTCCGCGGATCGTGAGAGCTTGTTATGGGCTAAGTAGGGACACCCCTGCAGGGTTATGATCTTTCGAAAGTCGTGCCCACGGCTATGTGGTGGATTGGAGTTTGTTAATATCCGGTTGTAGATAACTTGACACAAAAACTCAAACATAATACACTACCATGTGAGTAGTTGTGACGCCCCAAGACCGACGCTCAGAAGACTTCCATATGTTCCGGGTGTCACCGTGTGTTTCATTTGTGCTTGCTCTATTTATTTATTTTGTATTACATCATGTCATCATGCCATCATGTCATTTTTTTTTTGCAACTCAACTAAATAAATTGCATAGATCGTTTGATCTATTTAAATCAAGGGAAGGATGACTTCTCTTTATAACATATCCTCCTAATATTAGGGAGCTATTATAAAAATATTCCACTAGCTTGGAATCACCTATAACCCATTTGCACCGCTCTTCAATTTTCTTTTATCCAACTCAACTTCTTTTCTTCCTTTGAGGCCTTTTAGTAAAATTGAGCTGCATTTTTACTTTATCCTTGGATGTTCAAAATCTGCCCATAAATCACATCTAGTGTGTAGGGTCACCTCCTATAATTTCAACTCATTCGGAGTTCATTTTGAATGGGTTTCAAAATTCAAACATGTCGAGTTAAATTCAACATGTTTGGATTTTACTTCCTCTAGAAAACCTCACGTCATTTTTGTTATATTCCTCATATTCTTATGAGTCCAAGAAAAATGGCCTTCTGCTCACATTATTCTTCCAGACCCCCCTCTCTATTTTTGTCTAGACCCTTTGTTTATTTGTTAAGCAGTAAAAAAGGAGTCTAACAAAAAAAGGAGAGGACCCAGCCCAGCGGCCCAACCTCCTACCAGCGGCCCACCTAAGCCACGAGGCCCAACCGACTCCTCCTAACCCTAACCTCCCTCCGCTCGATATCTCTCCCCCATCGCTCCCTCACATTCTCCCTCGCACCGCACCCATCTTCCGATCCCCTCGTTCCCCATCTCCCTCAATCCCGCGCCCTACTG
>LR738716.1:194708093-194718437 GCA_902687465.1 Secale cereale
AAGCAACCACATCCCTCCATCACCTCATCAAAACAGCCTGAGAAATATATATATCTACTACTATAATGGACTCAGTTGGTGATGGTGGTGTGTCTGCCATCCGTCGTTTCTGACCATTAGATCTGCATCTAACGCCTGTGAGGTAAGTTGTGGCATTTTTGCAACAATAGCCCACTTCTCTGCTCCAATTTGCAGAAAACCCCTTATTATCTTGAAAGCAACCACATCCCTCCCTCACCTCATCAAAACAGCCTGGGAAATATATATATAATCCTATAAAAGACTAAGTTGGTGATGGTGGTGTGTCTGCAATCCATCGTTTCTGACCATTAGATCTGCATCTAACGGCCGTGAGGTAAGTTGTGGCATTTTTGCAACAATAGCCCACTTCTCAGGGAGAACACTTATACCTTGAAATTTAGTAAGGGATCATCTTATAATGCTACCACCGAACTAAGCAAAATAAGAAGCATAATAAGATAAACATCACATGCAATCAAAATATGTGACATGATATGGCCATCATCATCTTGTGCTTTTGATCTCCATCTCCAAACCACCGTCATGATCACCTTCGTCACCGGCGCGACACCTTGATCTCCATCGTAGCATCGTTGTCGTCTCGCCAACTATTGCTTCTATGACTATCGCCACGGCTTAGTGATAAAGTAAAGCAATTACATGGCGATTGCATTTCATACAATAAAGCGACAACCATATGGCTCCTGCCAGTTGCCGAAAACTTTACAAAACATGATCATTTCATACAAAACCGTATAACTCATCTTGTCTTGACCATATCACATCACAACATGCCCTGCAAAAACAAGTTAGACGTCCTCTACTTTGTTGTTGCAAGTTTTACGTGGCTGCTACGGGCTTAGCAAAAACCGTGCTTACCTACGCATACAAAACCACAACGATATTTCGTCAAGTATGTGCTGTTTTAACCTTCACAAGGACCGGGCGTAACCACACTTGATTCAACTAAAGTTGGAGAAACTGACACCCGCCAGCCACCTGTGTGCGAAGCACGTCGGTAGAACCAGTCTCGCGTAAGCGTACGCGTAATGTCGGTCCGGGCCGCTTCATCCAACAATACCGCCGAATCAAAGTATGACATGCTGGTAAGCAGTATGACTAGTATCGTCCACAACTCACTTGTGTTCTACTCGTGCATATTATCTACGCATAGACCTGGCTCATGATGCCACTGTTGGGGAACATAGTATTTTAAAATTTTCCTACGATCACGCAAGATCTATCTACCAGATGCATAGCAACGAGAGGGGAGAGTGAGTCTACGTACCCTCGTAGACCGAAAGTTGAAGCGTTAGAACAACGCGGTTGATGTAGTCGTACGTCTTCACGACCCGACCGATCAAGCACCGAAACTACGGCACCTCCGAGTTCTAGCACACGTTCAGCTCGATGACGTCCCTCGAACTCCGATCCAGCCAAGTGTCGAGGGAGAGTTCCGTCAGCACGACGGCGTGGTGACGATCTTGATGTTCTACCGTCGCAGGGCTTCGCCTAAGCACCGCTACAATATTTATCGAGGAGAACTATGGTGGAGGGGGGCACCGCACACGGCTAAGAGATCAAGAGATCAATTGTTGTGTCTAGAGGTGCCCCCTTGCCCCCGTATATAAAGGAGGGAGGGAGAGGCCGGCCCTAGAGGGGGCGCACCAAGTGTGGGGAGTCCTACTAGGACTCCCAAGTCCTAGTAGGATTCCCCTTTCCTTTCCGGAGTAGGAGAGAAGGAAAGAGGGGGAGAGGGAGAAGGAAAAGGGGGCTGCACCCCTTGTCCAATTCGGACTAGAAGGGGGGTGCACGCCTCCTTCCTTTTGGCCTCTCTCCTCTATTCCCGTAACTCCCCGGTACTCCGAAAATACCCGAATCACTCGGAACCTTTCCGATGTCCGAATATAGTCGTCCAATATATCAATTTTTACGTCTCGACCATTTTGAAACTCCTCGTCATGTCCCTGATCTCATCCTGGACTCCGAACTCCTTCGGTACATCAAAACTCATAAACTCATAATAAAACTATCATCGAAACCTTAAGCGTGCGGACCCTACGGGTTCGAGAACTATGTAGACATGACCGAGACACGTCTCCGGTCAATAACCAATAGCGGAACCTGGATGCTCATATTGGCTCCCACATATTCTACGAAGATCTTTATCGGTCAAACCGCATAACAACATACATTGTTCCCTTTGTCATCGGTATGTTACATACCCGAGATTCGATCGTCGGTATCTCAATACCTAGTTCAATCTCGTTACCAACAAGTCTCTTTACTCGTTCCGTAATACATCATCCCACAACTAACTCATTAGCTGCAATGCTTGCAAGGCTTATAGTGATGTGCATTACCAAGTGGGCCCAGAGATACCTCTCCGACAATCGGAGTGAGAAATCCTAATCTCGAAATACGCCAACCCAACAAGTACCTTCGGAGACACCTGTAGAGTACCTTTATAATCACCCAGTTACGTTGTGACGTTTGGTAGCACACAAAGTGTTCCTCCGGTATTCGGGAGTTGCATAATCTCATAGTCATAGGAACATGTATAAGTCATGAAGAAAGCAATAGCAGTAAAACTTAAACGATCATAGTGCTAAGCTAAAGGATGGGTCTTGTCCATCAGATCATTCTCCTAATGATGTGATCCCGTTAATCAAATGACAACTCATGTCTATGGCTAGGAAACATAACCATCTTTGATCAATGAGCTAGTCTAGTAGAGGCATACTAGGGACACTCTGTTTTGTCTATGTATTCACACATGTATTAAGTTTCCGGTTAATACAATTCTAGCATGAATAATAAACATTTATCATGATATAAGGAAATAAATAATAACTTTATTATTGCCTCTAGGGCATATTTCCTTCAGTCTCCCACTTGCACTAGAGTCAATAATCTAGTTCACATCGCCATGTGATTTAACACCGATAGTTCACATCGTCATGTGATTAACACCCAAAGGGTTTACTAGAGTCAATAATCTAGTTCACATCGCTATGTCATTAACACCCAAAGAGTACTAAGGTGTGATCATGTTTTGCTTCGTGAGAGAAGTTTAGTCAACGGGTCTGTCACATTTAGATCCGTATGTATTTCGCAAATGTCTATGTCTCTACAATGCTCTGCATGGAGCTACTCTAGCTAATTGCTCCCACTTTCAATGCGCATCCAGATTGATACTTAGAGTCAGCTGGATTTAGTGTCAAAGCTTGCATCGGCGTAACCCTTTACGACGAACTCTTTATCACCTCCATAATCGAGAAACATTTCCTTAGTCATCGAGTTACTAAGGATAATTTTGACCGCTGTACAGTGATCTACTCCTGGATCACTATTGTACCCTCTTGACAAACTCATGGCAAGGTACACAACATGTTTGGTACATAGCATGGCATACTTTATAGAACCTATGGCTAAGGCATAGGGAATGACTTTCATTCTCTCTATATTTTTCTGTCGTGGTCTGGCTTTGAATCTTACTCAACTTCACACCTTACAAGTCAGGTCAGAACTCCTTCTTTGACTGATCCATTTTGAACTACTTCAAAATCATATCAAGGTATGTACTCATCGAAAGTCTTATCAAGCGTCTTGATCTATCTCTATAGATCTTGATGCCCAATATGTAAGCAGCTTCACCAAGGTCTTTCTTTGAAAAACTCCTTTCAAACACTCCTTTATGCTTTCCAGAAAATTCTACATCATTTCCGATCGACAATATGTCATTCACATATACTTATCAGAAAGGTTGTAGTGCTCCCACTCACTTCTTGTAAATACAGGCTTCACCGCAAGTCTGTATAAATCTATGCTTTGATCAACTTATCAAAGCGTATATTCCAACTCTGAGATGCTTGCACCAGTCCATAGATGGATCGCTGGAGCTTGCACATTTTGTTAGCACCTTTAGGATTGACAAAACCTTCTGGTTGCATCATATACAAGTCTTCTTTAATAAATCCATTAAAGAATGCAGTTTTGTTATCCATTTGCCAAATTTCATAAAATGCGGCAATTGCTAACATGATTCGGACAGACTTAAGCATCGCTACGGGTGAGAAAGTCTCATCGTAGTCAACTCCTTGAACTTGTTGAAAAACTTTCGCAACAAGTCGAGCTTTGTAAACAGTAACATTACTGTCAGCGTCAGTCTTCCTCTTGAAGATCCATTTATTTTCGATGGCTTGCCGACCATCGGGCAAGTCAACCAAAGTCCACACTTTGTTCTCATACATGATCCCATCTCAGATTTCATGGTCTCAAGCCATTTTGCGGAATCTGGGCTCATCATCGCTTCCTCATAGTTTGTAGGTTCATCATGGTCCAGTAACATGACTTCCAGAACCGGGTTGCCGTACCACTCTGGTGCGGAATGTACTCTGGTTGATCTACGAAGTTCAGCAGTAACTTGATAAGAAGTTTCATGATCATCATCATTAGCTTCCTCACTAATTGGTGTAGGAATCACTAGAACCAGTTTCTGTGATGTACTACTATCCAATTCGGGAGAAGGTACAATTACCTCATCAAGTTCCACTTTCCTCCCACTCACTTCTTTCGAGAGAAACTCATTCTCTAGAAAGGATCCACTCTTAGCAACAAAGACCTTTCCTTCGGATCTGTGATAGAAGGTGTACCCAACAGTTTCTTTTGGGTATCCTATGAAGATTTACTTCTCCGATTTGGGTTCGAGCTTATCATGTTGAAACTTTTTCACATAAGCATCGCAGTCCCAAACTTAAAGAAATGACAGCTTAGGTTTCTCGTCAAACCACAGTTCATACGGTGTCATCTCCACGGATTTAGATGGTGACCTATTTAACGTGAATGTATCTGTCTCTAATGCATAACCCCAAAAGCGATAGTGGTAGATCGATAAGAGACATCATCGATCACACCATATCTAATAAAGTACGGTTATGACGTTCGGACACACCATTACACTATGGTGTTCCAGGTGGCGTGAGTAGTGAAACTATTTCACATTGTTTTTACTGAAGGCCAAACTCGCTAACTCAAATATTTGACCTCTACGATCATATCGTAGAAACTCTTATTTTCTTGTTACGATGATTCTCCACTTCACTCTGAAATTCTTTGAACTTTTCAAATGTTTTAGACTTGTGCTTCATTAAGTAGATATACCCATATCTGCTCAAATCATCAGTGAAGGTCAGAAAATAACGATACCCGCCGCGAGCTTCAACACTCATTGGTCCACATACATCTGTATGTATGATCTCCAACAAATCTATTGCTCGTTCCATTGTTCCGGAGAACGGAGTTTTAGTCATCTTGCCCATGAGGCATGGTTCGCAAGCACCAAGTGATTCATAATCAAGTGATTCCAAAAGTCCATCATTATGGAGTTTCTTCATGCGCTTTACACCATTATGACCTAAACAGCAGTGCCACAAATAAGTTGCACTATCATTATTAACCTTGCATCTTTTGGCTTCAATATTATGAATATGTGTATCACCACGATCAAGATCCAACAAACTATTTTCATTGGGTGTATGACCATCGAAGGTTTTATTCATGTAAACAGAATAACAATTATTCTATGACTTTAAATGAATAACCGTATTGCAACAAATATGATCAAATCATATTCATGCTCAACGCAAATGCCAAATAACATTTATTTAGGTTTTACACTAATCCCGAAAGTATAGGGAGTGTGCGATGATGATCATATCAATCTTGGAACCACTTCCAACACACATCGTCACTTCACCTTTAACTAGTCTCTGTTCATTCTGCAATTCTCGTTTCGAGTTACTAATTTTAGCAACTGAACCGGTATCAAATACCCAGGGGTTGCTATGAACACTAGTAAAGTACACATCAATAATCTGTATATCAAAATATACATTTGTTCACTTTGCCATCCTTCTTATCCGCCAAGTATCTAGGGCAGTTCCACTTCCAGTGACCATTTCCTTTGCAGTAGAAGCACTTAGTTTCAGGCTTGAGTTTTAGCTTTCGGTTTCTTCACGGGAGTGACAACTTGCTTGTCATTCTTCTTGAAGTTCCCCTTCTATCCCTTTGCCCTTTACTTGAAACAAGTGGTCTTGTTAACCATCAACACTTGATGCTTTTTCATGATTTCTACCTTCGCCGACTTCAGCATTGCGAAGAGCTCGGGAATTCCTTTCGTCATCCCTTGCATATTATAGTTCATCACGAAGTTCTACTAACTTGGTGATAGTGACTAGAGAACTTTGTCAATTACTATCTTATCTGGAAGATTAACTCCCACTTGATTCAAGTACTTGTAGTACCCAGACAATCTGAGCATATGCTCACTGGTTGAGCTATTCTCCTCCATCTTGTAGGCAAAGTACTGTCAGAAGTCTTATACCTCTCGACACGGGCATGAGTATGAAATACTAATTTCAACTCTTCGAACATCTTATATGCTCCGTGGCGTTCAAAACGTTTTTGAAGTCCCGGTTCTAAGCCATAAAGCATGGTGCACTTAAACTATCAAGTAGTCATCATACCGAGCTTTTGTCAAAACATTCATAACGTCTACATCTGCTCCTGCAATAGGTATGTCACCTAGCGGTGCATCAAGGACATAATTCTCTGTGCAGCAATGAGGATAATCCTCAGATCACGGAACAATTCCGCATCATTGCTACTAACATCTTTCAACTTAGTTTTCTCTAGGAACATATAAAAAATAAACGGGGAGGAACATCGCGAGCTATTGATCTACAACATAGATATGCTAATACTACGACGACTAAGTTCATGATAAATTAAAGTTCAATTTAATCATATTACTTAAGAACTCCCACTTAGATAGACATCCCTTTAGTCATCTAAATGATCACGTGATCCAAATCAACTAAACCATGTCCGATCATCACGTGAGATGGAGTAGTTTCAATGGTGAGCATCTTATGTTGATCATATCTACTATATGATTCACGCTCGACCTTTCGGTCTCCAGTGTTCCGAGGCCATATCTGCATATGCTAGGCTCGTCAAGTTTAACCCGAGTATTTTGCGTGTGCAAAACTGGCTTACACCCGTTGTATTTGAGCGTAGAGCTTATCACACCCGATCATCACGTGGTGTCTCGGCACGACGAACTTTCGCAACGGTGCATACTCAAGGAGAACACTTATACCTTGAAATTTAGTAAGGGATCATCTCATAATGCTACCGTCGAACTAAGCAAAATAAGAAGCATAATAAGATAAACATCACATGCAATCAAAATATGTGACATGATATGGCCATCATCATCTTGTGCTTTTGATCTCCATCTCCAAAGCACCGTCATGATCACCTTCGTCACCGCCGCGACACCTTGATCTCCATCGCAGCATCGTTGTCGTCTCGCCAACTATTGCTTCTATGACTATCGCCACGGCTTAGTGATAAAGTAAAGCAATTACATGGCGATTGCATTTCATACAATAAAGCGACAACCATATGGCTCCTGCCAGTTGCCGATAACTTTACAAAACATGATCATTTCATACAAAACCGTATAACTCATCATGTCTTGACCATATCACATCACAACATGCCCTGCAAAAACAAGTTAGACGTCCTCTACTTTGTTGTTGCAAGTTTTACGTGGCTGCTACGGGCTTAGCAAGACCCGTTCTTACCTACGCATACAAAACCACAACGATATTTCGTCAAGTATGTGCTGTTTTAACCTTCACAAGGACCGGGCGTAGCCACACTTGATTCAACTAAAGTTGGAGAAACTGACACCCGCCAGCCACCTGTGTGCGAAGCACGTCGGTAGAACCAGTCTCACGTAAGCGTACGCGTAATGTCGGTCCGGGCCGCTTCATCCAACAATACCGCCGAATCAAAGTATGACATGCTGGTAAGCAGTATGACTAGTATCGTCCACAACTCACTTGTGTTCTACTCGTGCATATTATCTACGCATAGACCTGGCTCATGATGCCACTGTTGGGGAACGTAGTATTTTAAAATTTTCCTACGATCACGCAAGATCTATCTACCAGATGCATAGCAACGAGAGGGGAGAGTGAGTCTACGTACCCTCGTAGACCGAAAGCGGAAGCGTTAGAACAACGCGGTTGATGTAGTCATACGTCTTCACGGCCCGACCGATCAAGCACCGAAACTACGGCACCTCCGAGTTCTATCACACGTTCAGCTCGATGACGTCCCTCGAACTCCGATCCAGCCGAGTGTCGAGGGAGAGTTCCGTCAGCACGACGGCGTGGTGACGATCTTGATGTTCTACCGTCGCAGGGCTTCGCCTAAGCACCGCTACAATATTTATCGAGGAGAACTATGGTGGAGGGGGGCACCGCACACGGCTAAGAGATCAAGAGATCAATTGTTGTGTCTAGAGGTGCCCCCTTGCCCCCGTATATAAAGGAGGAAGGGAGAGGCCGGCCCTAGAGGGGGCGCACCAAGTGTGGGGAGTCCTACTAGGACTCCCAAGTCCTAGTAGGATTCCCCTTTCCTTTCCGGAGTAGGAGAGAAGGAAAGAGGGGGAGAGGGAGAAGGAAAAGGGGGCTGCACCCCTTGTACAATTCGGACCAGAAGGGGGTTGCACGCCTCCTTCCTTTTGGCCTCTCTCCTCTATTCCCGTAACTCCCCGGTACTCCGAAAATACCCGAATCACTCGGAACCTTTCCGATGTCCGAATATAGTCGTCCAATATATCGATTTTTACATCTCGACCATTTTGAGACTCCACGTCATGTCCCCGATCTCATCCGGGACTTCGAACTCCTTCGGTACATCAAAACTCATAAACTCATAATAAAACTATCATCGAAACCTTAAGCGTGCGGACCCTACGGGTTCGAGAACTATGTAGACATGACCGAGACACGTCTCCGGTCAATAACCAATAGCGGAACCTGGATGCTCATATTGGCTCCCACATATTCTACGAAGATCTTTATCGGTCAAACCGCATAACAACATACATTGTTCCCTTTGTCATCGGTATGTTACATGCCCGAGATTCGATCGTCGGTATCTCAATACCTAGTTCAATCTCGTTACCAACAAGTCTCTTTACTCGTTCCGTAATACATCATCCCACAACTAACTCATTAGCTGCAATGCTTGCAAGGCTTATAGTGATGTGCATTACCGAGTGGGCCCAGAGATACCTCTCGGACAATCGGAGTGACAAATCCTAATCTCGAAATACGCCAACCCAACAAGTACCTTCGGAGACACCTGTAGAGTACCTTTATAATCACCCAGTTACGTTGTGACGTTTGGTAGCACACAAAGTGTTCCTCCGGTATTCGGGAGTTGCATAATCTCATAGTCATAGGAACATGTATAAGTCATGAAGAAAGCAATAGCAGTATAACTTAAACGATCATAGTGCTAAGCTAACGGATGGGTCTTGTCCATCAGATCATTCTCCTAATGATGTGATCCCGTTAATAAAATGACAACTCATGTCTATGGCTAGGTAACCATCTTTGATCAATGAGCTAGTCTAGTAGAGGCATACTAGGGACACTCTGTTTTGTCTAGGTATTCACACATGTATTAAGTTTCCGATTAATACAATTCTAGCATGAATAATAAACATTTATCATGATATAAGGAAATAAATAATAACTTTATTATTGCCTCTAGGGCATATTTCCTTCAATCCCTCCCTCACCTCATCAAAACAGCCTGAGAAATATATATATAATCCTATAAAAGACTAAGTTGGTGATGGTGGTGTGTCTGCCATCCGTCGTTTCTCACCATTAGATCTGCATCTAACGTCTATGAGCTAAGTTGTGGCATTTTTGCAACAATAGCCCACTTCTCTGCTCTAATTTGCAGAAAATCCCTTATTATCTTGAAAGTAACCACATCCCTCCCTCACCTCATCAAAACAGCCTGAGAAATATATATATAATCCTATAAAAGACTAAGTTGGTGATGGTGGTGTGTCTGCCATCCGTCGTTTCTGACCATTAGAACTGCATCTAACAGCCGTGAGGTAAGTTGTGGCATTTTTGCAACAATAGCCCACTTCTCTACTCCAATTTGCAGAAAACCCCTCATTATCTTGAGAGCAACCACATCCCTCCCTCACCTCATCAAAATAGCCTTAGAAATATATATATAATCCTATAAATGACTCAGTTGGTGATGGTGGTGTGTCTGCAATCCATCGTTTCTGACTATTAGATCTGCATCTAACGGCCCTGACGTAAATTGTGGCATTTTTGCAACAATAGCCCGCTTCTCTGCTCCAATTTGCAGAAAACCCCTTATTATCTTGAAAGCAACCACATCCCTCCATCACCTCATCAAAACAGCCTG
>LR738716.1:194734306-194746208 GCA_902687465.1 Secale cereale
TCCAATTTGTAGAAAACCCCTTATTATCTTGAAAGCAACCACATCCCTCCCTCACCTCATCAAAACAGCCTGAGAAATATATATATAATCCAATAAAATACTAAGTTGGTGATGGTGGTGTGTGTGCAATCCGTCGTTTCTAAGCATTAGATCTGCATCTAACGGCTGTGAGCTAAGTTGTGGCATTTTTGCAACAGTAGCCCACTTCTCTGCTCCAATTTGTAGTAAATCCCTTATTATCTTGAAAGCAACCACATCCCTCCCTCACCTCATCAAAATTGCCCGAGAAATATATATATACTCCTATAAAACACTTAGTTTGTGATAGTGGTGTGTCTCCCATCCGTCGTTTCTGACCATTAGAGCTGCATCTAACGGCCGTGAGGTAAGTTGTGGCATTTTTGCAACAATAGGCCACTTCTCTACCCCAATTTGCAGAAAACCCCTTATTATCTTGAAGGCAACTATATCCCTCCCTCACCTCATCAAAATAGCCTGAGAAATATATATATACTCCTATAAAAGACTCAGTTGGTGATGGTGGTGTGTCTGCAATCCATCGTTTCTGACCATTAGATCTGCATCTAACGGCCGTGAAGTAAGTTGTGGCATTTTTGCAACAATAGCCCACTTCTCTACTCCAATTTGCAGAAAACCCCAATTATCTTGAAAGCAACCACATCCTTTCATCACATCATCAAAAAAGCCTGAGAAATATATATATACTCCTATAAAAGACTCAGTTGGTGATGGTGCTGTGTCTGCCATCTGTCGTTTCTGACCATTAGATCTGCATCTAATGCGTGTGAGGTAAGTTGTGGCATTTTTGCAACAATAGCCCACTTCTCTGCTCCAATTTGCAGAAAACCCTTTATTATCTTGAAAGAAACCACGTCCCTCCCTCACCTCATCAAAACAGCCTGAGAAATATATATATACTCCTATAAAATACTCAGTTGGTGATGGTGGTGTGTCTGCCATCCATCGTTTCTGACCATTAGATCTACATCAAACGCCTGTGAGGTATGTAGTGGCATTTTTGAAACAATAGCCCACTTCTCTGCTCCAATTTGAAGAAATCCCCTTATTATCTTGAAAGCAACCACATCCCTCCCTCACCTCATCAAAACAGCCTGAGAAATATATATACTCCTATAAAAGACTCAGACTGTGATGGTAGTGTGTCTGCCATCCGCGTTTCTGACCATTAGATCTGCATCTAATGGTCGTGATGTAAGTTATGGCATTTTTAAAACAATAGCCCACTTCTCTGCTCCAATTTACAGAAAACCCCTTATTATCTTGAAAGCAACCACATCCATCCCTCACCTCATCAAAACAGCTTGAGAGATATATATACTCCTATAAAGGACTCAGTTGGTGATGGTGGTGTGTCTGCCATCCATCGTTTCTGACCATTAGATCTGCATCTAACGGCCGTGAGGTAAGTTGTGGCATTTTTGCAACAATAGCCCACTTATCTACTCCAATTTGCAGAAAGCCCCTTATTATCTTGAAAGCAACCACATCCCTCCCTCACCTCATCGAAATAGCCTGAGAAATGTATATATATATATATATACAGCCGGTCTATTCTCATAACATTATGAGAATAATATTCTCATAACACTTCCGAACTGCATCGCAAAAATGCATTGGAGAACTATGCGCACTTCTTCCGTCTTCTGCTGTGCACCACATAGAGGTGCAGCAGGAAACGTTCATCTAGCATCGTTTCTGGCTAGTTTCACTGATTTGTGCTGGTTTATTCGCGCTTGCGCTGATTTAATTTGCGGTTAAGCACTGAATTCTGCGAGAAAACGACGGAAATCCTTGGATTTTTGCGGATCTGCGTCCGTTCGTCCGCCTTTCTCTGTTTTCTCTGTTCTCCCCAGTGCGGATCGAAATTGATGCGTTTTTGTTTGTAATGTTCTGTTGTTTCCGACATTTACGGGCTGCTTTTGATCTATCCGTATAAATTGGAGTGGATTAAGTTGTTATTTTGGAAGAATTTGAAGTTTTCTGTCCACGTTTTTTCGCGGCGCGACTGGCTCTGGTCGTTTATCAAAAGATGTTCTTTGAGTTTTTTTGCATTGTATAGTTGTTAGAACTGCATCGCATGCTGTGTGTTTCGTCTGTGAATCGCGGTCAAAGAGCGGTGGACTGCAGTAATATGCAAATGCGCGTTGAATTTTTTGTAGTGCGGCGAACTGCATTAATATGCAATGCGAGCCTGTGTGAACTGCATCACAGCCACAGTTTCGTGGGGGTACTAGTTTGATTTGTTTTTTTTTGCTTCTGTCAAGCGGGTGGACTGCAGGAACATGCAATGCGGAATGCATTTTGTTATGTAACCGCACTGCTTTATTCGTCGTTTTTTTTTGTGTTGTTTGTTTTTACATATATATATACTGGTGGGTCAATTGGCTCCCCTCCCACCTTATCCCTGGCGGCTCCCATCTCATCTTATCCGTGGCGGCGCCACTCCTGCTCGATCTGTTTTTTATCCCAACCAGATCTGTTTTTCGCCTGGCAATGGATTGCGCGTGTGGCTGCCTGGCAAGGGTGGAGCCGATGCTGGAGACATGCGTTTTTTCTGAAGGTTTGGTTCTGAACCAGAAGCAGCGGCACAGCGCTCTCTGTTCTATTCTATATTCTTCAGGTATTGGATTTCGGGCTCCATTCGTCCATCAGTTGACTGACGATGATGTCAGTGTTTCATGGGTATGTATTTCTCGGATATTTTTTTTTTCATGTGTTGTTCGTAGTTAACGCTACCTTAATTTTTGTAGGAGTATTAGTTTTCTGAAGAAATTTTTTTTGCTACCAAGTATAAGCGAACTGCTTTTCCCGTAGTAGTTTCTTATGAACACTGTAGGAGCAGCAGCAATGTTTGTCTAGTCAATATTATTACGTGTTGACATCAATATTTCTGTATGAAAGATTGTAATCTTTTTCTTAGTTGTTCTTATATTTTTTTCTGTTCTTGTTGTTTTTCTTTGCAGAAATTCCCTTCTGGTCTAGTGAGGGTAACAGAAAGCTGTGTTAATTTGGTGTTGGTCAGCAATAATGGATATCATGATGTTGATGTTATGTATTCTGTTGGCTCTGATGATTGTTTGGTTCTCAAAGACGGCTGGAAGGAATTTGTGGAGGAAGCTGGTCTTCAGGCAGGGGATGTTGTGATGGCTATGTTTTTTAGGCATGCAAAGTGTTTGGAAATCAAGTTAAATTTGCTTTAGATTAGTCTCGTTTGAGCAGCAGCAGCATGAGAAATTTTTGTTGTAATAATCTGACATTTTTTTTGCGTGGCTTCTAGTGTTTTTTCTCATGAGAATTCTGAGTATAAGTGAACTGCCTTTTTTACATATAGTCTTTTCATGTGCATCCTATGAGCAGCAGCAGTTTCCTTTTTTCTTAACCCATAGAGGGAACTAGAGTTTTTTTTAAGAAAAGAGCACTACATCAACCTTCTTAACAGGGAGCAGTTTTGTGAAAGAATCGTCTATGTGAACTGCTCTGATAGTTTTGTTTTTTATGTGTATCCTAGATGCAGCAGCGGTTTTAAAGCAATATACATACTGAAAACACTCTACGGAGAACTGCATATATTTGATAGATAGAAACGACGGTTCAGGGGTCATAATTAATATAGTACATCATCAAGCAAACTAAAGCAACACAAACAAACATTGTCCCAAAGCAAACTAGAACGAAAGCAAACTAATCTACATACGCAGAGGAAACTAAATCTAGCACTTGCGACAGGAATCTTTGGTTTCAGCATCTGTCCTGATTCACCAGTACCACCCGTTGGAGTTGGAGGTGGAAGTTGATGCCCCCTTGCCCCACCCCCTCTTGGAGGACCTCGGGCGCTTCGTTGTCTTCTCTGTTTCACCGCGCGCGAGGCCTTTCTTCATGGTGCTGATTCTGTTCCATATCTCGAACGCAGCGTAGGCGTCCTTGGCAGCATACTCGACGTGCTTGGTGCTGAGAATGGAAGTCCACAGGCTGTGGTCGTGGTCTGTCATCTTCGTCTTCATGTCTGCGTACTCGTCGTCGACGATCGCAGAGCTACATCGCCCAGCGAGTCCAGTGGCTTCGTTCCATCAGGCACCCTCCAGTTCGTCTGGATGTCGACGAAGTTGGCGACGTGGAGGTCGCTGGCCGCGAGCTTCTGCTTGTCCTGCTCGATGGCGAAGCCAGCGAACTCGAACCTATGGAAAGTGAACCGCAAGTTATACCTTTCGGAACTGCATACACGGGCATATAGAACATCAACGCGTACTAGGCAGAGAGAATTGCTTACCTTGGGTCGTCGAGGAACCTGTCGAAGTT
Organism: Secale cereale; assembly: GCA_902687465.1. Taxonomy (NCBI): domain Eukaryota; kingdom Viridiplantae; phylum Streptophyta; class Magnoliopsida; order Poales; family Poaceae; genus Secale; species Secale cereale. Next base: position 194,738,645 of record LR738716.1, read on the forward strand.
GACGCATCTCTGGCCCAATGTACCACATACCTTGAAAACAAGCACTGGCTGGTACTTGTCGATGGATAGTTGAACCACGGCCGCCCTGCGGTGGTCGGGTGTGTACTCCACGTCGATGCCGACGATCTTCTGGCGGCGCCGCTGGAGAAGTGTCTTGAACTCTTCGACGTACATCGCCATGGCGGCGACGTCGGTGGTGTAGATCACCTTCAGCTTCGTGTTCCCGTGCGCATGCACGTCGTCGTAGGTCCTGCTGAACCCCATTGCTGCAAAGAGGACGAAGAGGAGGAGGAAGGCGCAGCGTCGTGTGTTTGTGGGGACGGTCTATTCGATGGAGCGCGGGATTTAAATGGGAGCGGCAGCAACTTCTGCCGAGGCCACGATCTCGTCTCCCAACCGTGGTGGCGATCGTGGGTTCGTGATGATCGTTGCAGTTCGTGCGGCGTGCAACCGTCGGGATAGAGGAGGGGCGGTGCGCGGGTGCTTCGGCCGATAGTGGGCGCATTTATTTTAGGGCAGGCGAACCGAATCGTCCGCCGTAAGCGAACCGCATCGCTTCAGAAGCGTAATCGTCCGCCGTAAGCGAACCTCAACGCTTCAGAAGCGGAATCGTTTTTGTTTACATTTTGTTGCACTAAGCGCACTGCACTGTGTACTCGAAGGTTACTGCACTGAAGCTTTTTAAACGCACCACGCACGGGACTGCAGTGTATTGTTTATCCTAGCCTGACTGTATATTTTTTTCTTTTCTATCTGCTTTTCTGTACTGATTCACGTTCATGGTCAGATTCTATACGAGCAAGAGAACTGCATTCTCAAAAATGACATTCCGATGTCGGTTTTTTCATACAGAAGAGAACCGCATTATGAGAGTGGAATTCTCATATTATTTTCTTTTTTCATATAGAAGAGAACTGCATATTATTACACGATAACGATATATATAAACGATGAAGTTAATATGTTTTTTTAAAATGCAAAAACTGCATATGTGTTTTGATCTACGCTCTTTTCCTGGTGCTTCTTCGCAGATTGCGCACTGCATTTGTTTCAACGGTTGTTGCTGCTTCTGTCTTGCTCTTGTTGCCGTGCGACCGCGACGCTTGCCTACGCGCTTGATTATGCGTTCTGTCTCTCCCCTTCATTTTTGATGATGGTTCTTCGATTTCTTCATCTGCTTCTTCTTCTTCCTCGTCTTCTTCTTCTTCTTCCTCATTTTCCTCCTCGGTTTCATCAGCTTCGATCGCTTCCTCACTCTCTTCTCTGTCAGCATCAGCTTCGATCGCTTCTTCGTCCTCTTCTTCATCTTTTTCCTCTGTTCTATTTGGACAAGTTCTCGCGTTATGTTTCTCTCTCTTGTTGCAGACGCTACATAGCCTTCTCTTTGGCGTATCATCTTGTTGGTCAGCTTGGTGATTTGTGGTGGCATTTTTAGACTGGATTTGTTTCAGCCTCTCCTCACATGTTCTTGAGTTGTGTCCCGCAATCTTATTGCATGATTTACACATCCTTACCCCCAGTGGTCTTCCTTCCTTGTCCAGTTCCGGCTCAGGCCTGCTATTTTTTCCAGGGCTTTTTTCATTTGATGTAGCTTTTTTATTGGCTGCTTGCTCTCTTTCTTTCTCCCTTTTGTGTTTGAAACAGGCGGGGAAGAATTGTGTCATCCATATTATGAACTGCACCATCAGCAGCATTTTCCTGCTCCTTTCCTTGGACTTCACCCCGCGCATCCATGATCTTCTCTGCCTCTTCTTCTTCTTCATTTATTACGTTCACTTCTTGTATGAGTTTTCTCATCCCAGCTAAAGCTCTGTTGTACCCTCTATCCGACTTGACACCTCTGTTCGCCAGGTCCATTGCAGTTTCTGCAAGTAGTCTCCTACGGCAGAACATCGAACTCCCATCCGGAGCAGTTTGCTCATAGTCTCTGCGGTCAAAAGTTGGATTTTGGCGTGCGTTCCGTGTGTATCTCTTCAATATGTACTGTTCAGGTATCTTGTCCACCCGCAGCTGATCCAACATGCAAATGATGTGCACGCAGAACAGGCCTGCAGCAAAAGAAATTTTTTTGGGTTACTCGTGCCAGCAAACTTCACATAAATAGGCAACATTTTTTATTTTTTTTGGTTTTGTGAACTACATTATAAATAGGTCATGTGTCTGCTGCTATAGTGAACCTCACTATATATTTTTTTGTTTTTAATCTCTTTTTTTTTGCTACGAGCAATAAGTGAACTTCATTTTGTTTTACGTGTGCTTATTTTTTTTTTGTTTTCCTGTATCACTTACCTGTGTGTGTCCACAGCGTGCATTGGCATTCGTAGATACCGTTTGTCACATCAGCAACCACCTGGAACTCGTGTCTTGCCCAATCAAAATCATCAGACCGGTTGTAGTGGCGCACCAAATATTTCGTTGGGTTGTCAGTGGACTGCTCTGATCTGAAGGCTGTGCTGCGGTAGTGCGTTTGCTTGAAGTCAGCAAAGACTGCCCTGGTATAAATCTTGGAGAGCTGAACCTCGAATCCAAACTTAGTAGTAGTCTTTATCTCCGTCTGTGAAACAAAGAAAACCAGTTAAGTGGTTGTCTTTTTTGCAGCAAAAATCAAGAAAGCGAGTATTTGTTTTTATTAATTGCTGATGCATCTCTGAAAAATTTGTTTCTGTTTTATATACCTCGTTGGCTATGGTCTCCGCGTGCTCGACGCCCTTCCTTGTCTGGATGCACCTGTCCACCTGGGACGCAAAGATGTGCAGGTCGTGTCTTTCCTTGACAAAGTTCCTCTTCAAGATCCGGTTCATGCTTTCACTTCTCTGCGTCGACGTCATCCGTGCACAGAACACCTCCTTGTAGTAAGCCGATATCCATTCTTTTCTGTCTGCCCACAGCGCCTTCATAATCTCATCATTTTGCAGGTTATACTTTCCCATGAGCTCACGCCAAGCGCGTTCAAACTCTGATGGCATCAGTGGGTGGTTGAGAACGGAGGTCAGCTCATCCTTGAATTTCTCATAGGCTTTGTACAGCAAGGACAGGTGATCCTTGTATTTTTTCAGTATATGCCAACGGCATAACTTGTGCAGCGTGCCTACGAGCGTACTTTTTATCGCGGCATCCATGGAGGGGCATTGATCTGCATGTTTATGAAAAAAAAACAAGCATCGAGTTATTGAGAGAACTGCATATCCTTTTTCTGCTTTTTTTTTCTTTTTTTTCATTGGATGTAAGAAATGTACTACAAAACTTGGCAGTGAACTGCATTGTTATTTAAGTTCACTCTTTTTTTTCAGCATACCTGTGAGTATGCAGATTGGCCGCTTGTTGTTCATGCAACGCAAGAACGTCCGGAACACCCACTCGAAAGTCGGTATTATTTCGTCTCTAATGAGAGCCACAGCGAATATTGTACTTTGGAGGTGGTGGTTGACTCCAACGAAGACGCCTAGAGGCATGTGGAACCTGTTGGTCTTGTAGGTCGTGTCAAATGTGACACAATCTCCAAAATCCTCGTACGATCCCCTGCAGCTGGCGTTCGCCCAGAATATGTTGCGCACACGGTTATCGACATCTTTGTCGTAATCATAGAAGAACTCGGGGTTTATTTGCTGCATCTTCTCAAAGAAAGCCAGGAGTTTCTTCACATCGTCCTCTGTTTCCTCCCTCGCGAATTGGTGCTTCCTGCAGTTCGAAATAATAATATACTTGCAGCATTAGGGACATACAGAAAATGCACAAAGTGAACTGCATGAAATAGACGAGATATCGTTTTTTTGTTTTTAGTGAACGTACCTGTTCACCCAGTCACGGCTAGTGCGCCCCATAAAGTGCAGTCCTCCTGACATCCTCGACAGGGTTGACATCATCTGCGTGTGCGTGAGGTTGTCGCTCTGCATGTCCTTCACTAGTTTATCGAGCAACGGGTCATCCGTCTTATGCGAGTGCATGTGCAGAAGCATAGCCGGGCTGTCAATCATCCTGTGGTTGTGATTGAGCTCAATCTCTGCTATCACAAACACATCCTTTATTTTTTTCAATCTCATCCCCGCCTTGCAGCCAGTCCTCTTTGATGTTTTTTCCCGCTTTCTGTCATAATCAGTGACAGTTTGTTTGCTTCTGCCTTGCTTTGAGCACACGATGTATCTGTTTGTTCTGTATCCGCCGTTTTTGCGTGTGCCGAAGCCTGCATGCCTCGCATACGTGTTGTAGAATTCTCGCGCCGCATCTTCTGATGTGAACTGCATACCTTTCACGGGCACAAGTTCTCGGAGCATGTTCTCATCCTGCACACATACAACACGGAATGTTTCTTTTTTTTGTTAATGAGAATGCACAAGCTGAAACTATGCGTAATAACTGAACTACAGTAGTCAGGCAAGGATGCTTACGTGCGTGTACTGTTTTTCTTCTAACGGTGTTTGCAGCTCACCGATGTTTATTGGGCATGGAGGGGTGACAACAGACCTGTGTAATTGAGGATCGCGAGGAGGCAGGAGTGTGGAGAACTTTACTTTCTTGGTTGCCTGCGGCCCTCCTTGATTATGCTTCCGATTCTTTTGTTGGGCAGTAGGCGGCCTTGGTGGAATTCCACCGTCCCTTTGTAGACGAACCGTTTGCACATGGATCTGCCGAACTTGCTGGGTTTCAACTTCGGCTTCTGGAGGTGCTATATCATCCGTTCTGATATGCTGACCAAATGTTTCAAAGACACACGTGTACCTTGGCTGCATAACTGTTATGATTTGCTCCTCGTCATCATCATCTTCCTCATCATGTTTCTGCGCTTGTTCACCCATGAAGACCAGATCGTCGTCGTCCTCCTCTTCATCCTGCGGTTTTCTTGTTTGACTGCCTTCTCCATCTCGAATGATGTTTGGTTCGCTGTTTTCATATTTATCCTCTACATCTTCCTCCACGGAGTAGGCAGTTCTGTTTGTCGTGTTAAAGAAACCCCTAGGTAATTCAGGTGTTATCCATCGAGGCATCTCCCACTCTTCTCTTCCAATGCAGTTCAGGGGCTCAGGGTCGTAAATGATTCGAGGCATCTTCTGTTTTTGAGGCATAGCGAATTCCTGCAGGTTATTAAGCCAAAGCTTTTTTTTATGCATGTCAACAATGAAATGAACTGCATCTTTCATTCTAAATATCATTATGTTTTTGCAAACGGTAAGGATTTGCACTTTCAATGTGTCATTCTACAGCAGGGGCACTGCTAGTTAACGTGAAGAAACAATGCACTCCAGGTCTAGGAACAACGCTCTACTTTTTTAGTCAATGTGGACTGCAATTTTCATCCATAAAGCGTCTTTTATTTTTCGAACTATCCTTTTCTGATTTTCTACTTTTGGAGACACATGTTACTGCAGTCGACGCAAGATGGGGGACTGCATGTGTATTAAAACATCACTGCAAACTGGATGGGGGGGTTGGTATGTTGATTTTTCTTACCTTATATGCAGTTCCCTCCTTCTGCAGATGCAGCTCTTGCTGCTGTTGTCGTGCAGTCCACCTCCGCTGCAGGAAATCATGCGCTTTTTCCACCTTGGCCATTGTTGCGGGAGAAGGCTGGACGTGAACCATTGCAGTTCGCATCCAGGACGAATGCGATGTAGTAGTCGACGTTGCAGTTCGCTTCCCCCTGTCGTGCACGGCTGAGGCTGGATGCTTCAGGGGCGGACCTTCCAGGTGTTGTTGGGGCGAAGGTGAGGTGCGGCGTCGCTTCCTAAGCGCCGCCGCGGAAATTTCGTCCCCGACGGACTGCATCGCCGGGCGTTCTGGCGGGCGCTCCGCTGCCGCTACGAGGCGGGTGGAGGTGAGGTGCATGACGCCGGCCGCCGGCCGCCGTGCGCTCCAGCTCTAGGAGGCGGGGGAGGGGTGGGGAGAGGACGCCTGCCGCCATCCGCCGTTCGCCCCCGCGCTAGGATGCGGGGAGGGGTGGGGGAGGACGCTGCCCGCCGGCCGCCGTGCGCTCCCGCGCTAGAAGGCGGGGAGGGGAGGGGGAGGACGCGGGGCGCTCCCGCGCTAGGAGGCGGGGAGGAGTGGGGGAGGACGCCGGCGTCGGGGCGCTGGCGCTAGGAGGCGGGGAGTGGAGGGGAGGGGTGTTATGAGAATAAGCCCTTTTGTTAGGAGAATAAGGTCTTAAGGGGTGTTATGAGAATAGACCCACCCTATATATATATATATATATATATATATATATATATATATATATATATATATATATATATATATATATATATATATATACTCATATAAAAGACTCAGTTGGTGATGGTGGTGTGTCTGCCATCCGTCATTTCTGACCATTAGATCTGCATCTAACGGACGTGAGGTAAGTTGTGGCATTTTTGCAACAATAGCCCACTTCTCTGCTCCAATTTACAGAAAACCCCTTATTATCTTGAAAGCAACCACATTCCTCCATCACCATGTCAAAACAGCCTGAGAAATATATATATGCTTTTATGAAAGACTCAGTTGGTGATGGTGGTGTGTCTGCCATCCGTCATTTCTGACCATTAGATCTGCATCTAACGCCTGTGAGGTAAGTTGTGGCATTTTTGCAACAATAGCCCGCTTCTCTGCTCCAATTTGCGGAAAACCCCTTATTATCTTGAAAGCAACCACATCCCTCCCTCACCTCATCAAAACAGCTTGAGAAATATATATATAATCCTATAGAAGACTAAGTTGGTGATGGTGGTGTGTTTGCCATCAGTCGTTTCTGACCATTAGCTCTGCATCTAATGGCTATGAGCTAAGTTGTGGCATTTTTGCAACAATAGCCCACTTCTCTACTCCAATTTGCAGAAAATCCCTTATTATCTTGAAAGAAACCACATCCCTCCCTCACCTCATCAAAATTGCCTGAGAAATATATATATACTCCTATAAAACACTCAGTTTGTGATGGTGGTGTGTCTCCCATCCGTCGTTTCTGACCATTAGAACTGCATCTAACGTCCGTGAGGTAAGTTGTGGTATTTTTGCAACAATAGGCCACTTCTCTGCTCCAATTTGCAGAAAACCCGTTATTATCTTGAGAGCAACCACATCCCTCCCCCACCTCATCAAAACCGCCTTAGAAAAATATATATACTCTTATAAAAGACTCAGTTGGTGATGGTGGTGTGTCTGCAATCCATCGTTTCTGACTATTAGATCTGCATCTAACGGCCTTGAGGTAAGTTGTGGCATTTTTGCAACAATAGCCCACTTCTCTGCTCCAATTTGCAGAAAACCCCTTATTATCTTGAAAGCAACCACATCCCTCCATCACCTCATCAAAACAGCCTGAGAGAAATATATATACTCCTATAAAAGACTAAGTTGGTGATGGTGGTGTGTCTGCCATCCGTCGTTTCTCACCATTAGATCTGCATCTAACGCCTGTGAGGTAAGTTGTGGCATTTTTGCAACAATAGCCCACTTCTCTGCTCCAATTTGCATAAAACCCCTTATTATCTTGAAAGCAACCACATCCCTCCCTCACCTCATCAAAACAACCTGAGAAATATATATATAATCCTATAAAAGACTAAGTTGGTGATGGTGATGTGTCTGCCAT
>LR738716.1:194757115-194767665 GCA_902687465.1 Secale cereale
ATTTTCTCAACAATAGCCCACTTCTCTGCTCCAATTTTCAGAAAATCCCTTATTATATTGATAGCAACCACATCCCTCCCTCACCTCATCAAAACAGCTTAAGAAATATATATATATATACTCCTATAAAAGACTTAGTTCGTGATGGTGGTGTGTCTGCCATCCATCATTTCTGACCATTAGATCTGCATCTAACGGCTGTGAGGTAAGTTGTTGCATTTTTTCAACAATAGCCCACTTCTCTGCTCCAATTTGCAGAAAACCCCTTATTATCTTGAAAGCAACCACATCCCTCCCTCACCTCATCAAAACAGCCTGAGAAATATATATATATATACTCCTATAAAAGACTCAGTTGGTGTCGGGGAAACTGATCGCCCACGAACACCTATGGGACCGGAGCCCCTTTTCGGTACGGCAGGGGGCGGAGATCGCACAAAGAGCGGATCGAGGCGAGCACACGAGCAGTTTACCCAGGTTCGGGCCGCACGGATGCGTAAAACCCTACTCCTACTTTGGTTTGTATTGCGTTCTTGCTCGGGAGCGAAGAGAGCTACAGTATACTCTAACCGCTAGCAAGACCGAGCGTGGGAATGATCCATGTTCCGAACCCCCCCTACGTTGCGCATGGGCCTCCTTTTATAGGTCAAAGGGGTCACCGATAGGTGGCAACTCAGATGGGGGTAAAAATGTAAAAAGAGTGGTAGTTGGAACAGTGTTTGTATAGTGCTCTATACCTAACCCTGACGGCAGGGGACAAGGGCATTAAATGCCCGTCGCCGTCGCCCAAACAGTGCAAAAAGTGGCCGTCAGGGGCGCCACCGTCCGCCACGATGGTAGACTCGTCATCGCTGCTTGCCACCGTGTCCCCCAGGCTGCACAGCCTTCCGCCACGTGCGCCTGAGAGGGTCCCAGAGCGACACATGGGTGGATGCGCTGGAGCGCGGGTACTGAGTGGAAGCTTGCCGCGGCAAGCGCCTTGCCGCGGACGTTTCTGGGAGCTTGTCGCTCACCGGGCCTTGCCGGGACGCGTGGCGCGTCGTGGCAAGTTTCTTGAAATGCCTTGTTTGGCCTTCCTGGCAAGCTCCTCTTGCTAGGGTCTTGCGCCTTGAGTGGTTTTGTGCCTTGAGTGGCCTTCCCGGCAAGCTCCTCTTGCCGGGGTCTTGTCTCTTTGACTTGTATACTTTGTTCTTGAATGGCTCCAAAGGAACCACGAGAGGTCTTGGCGGTCGCTTGGCTAGCCTTGCCGCGGGACGCTGCAACTACCCGTGCACAAGTTCGGGATACTAAAGTACCCCTACTTTAGTACATCGACAGGAGCCCCCGGGCCTGGGCCATACACGGTGCCGAGCGCTGTTGGGCCAGGCCCAAAACAGTGCACGGGCACGCACGGCCTGCGGCACACTGTATCTTACTCCATATCCACCGCGCTCTCCCCGAACGGCATGCGTTGATTGCGGCATCGTGGGGGAGATCGTGGGGGAGTTCTTTAATAGGAAATGCGGAACGTCCCCTCCGCCGCCACCAGCACAACCAGCGGCGTCGACCTCCCTCGCCGCTTCCGCCATGGCTCCTAAAGGCGAGAAGGGGAAGTCCGCGAAGTCGGCCGAGGCGCTGCGGCTTGCAGCGATGCAGAAGAAGAAGGCGGTCTTCCCTCCCAAGCTTGACGCGATAGAGCTGAGGGATGCCTTCTACCTTTTCTGGGCGAGGGAGACGCGGGCGCATCCGCGCACCAAGGTACTCCCCACCGTAGCCTGCGAGATTTTTCCGACTGGCTACGCCTTCTTTGCTCTGTTCTTCTACTGCGGGCTCTGCCCGCCCAATTCTGAGTTCTTCTGCGACATCATGAACACATACGGATTCCACCTCCTTGACTTTACCCCCAACGTCGTTCTGACCATGGCCGTTTTCGCACATCTGTGCGAAAACTTTGTCGAAGTCTTCCCCAATGTTGCCCTTTTCCGCCACTACTTCACGCCCCGAGTTGAGAGAGGAGAGCCGTTATCCGGCGGGGTCTCCTGGATCTCGAGGACGCACAAGAAGGAAGCGTATCTGGAGGGGGAGCTCCACGACAAATGGGATGAATGGAGAGCCCATTGGTGTTGGATTGTAGAGGAGAATCCGCAGCCGTTCACCGCCCGGCGCCAAGCCCCAGTAGTACGCGGCAACGACTAGAGCGACCTAGCCCCGGAGGACAGCAGACTGAAGATTGCCACTACCCGAATCCTTCGCCTCAGGCACGCCAAGCTCACCGTAGGTGCAGTTGGAGCAAAGTTTCTCCGCCGCCGTATCGCCCCCTTGCAGGAGAGGAAGAGGCCCGCCTGGGAGTTCGAGAGCGCGGCAGATATCATGAGGCTGCGCCCGGGCCTCAATTATAACTTCACTGTCCTGGAGCTCAACGCGATGCTCCAGGCGTTGTTCAAGTACGACTCTGACCATCCCGAGTGGTTTACGTTGCCGAGGGGGGTAGGTCCGCTGTGCAACAACTCGTCGCTCAGCGCCATCCGTGCAGTGATGCCGTTGTGCGATTCCCACGGGATTGAGCCGACTTGGCAAGAGCCTATCGACGAAGCTGTGCAGGCGTTCTTCGACAACTTGGAGGAAATGCCAGTCAACTCCGACGAGAAGAAAGGCCTCACCCGCGACACCACTGACCAAGAGATGGCATACATCGCCACCAGGCTGGAAGAGGCGGTGGCAGCCACAGCCGCGGGCGAGTTCGGGTACACAGTGGAGGAGGCGGACGCAGCGGAGGCGACAAGCCTTGCCGAGCAGGAATAGCTTCGCAAAGCGGGGAAGCTTGCTGGGCAAGTCGCCGAGACAAGCGAGCCCACTGAGCAGGGCGTCGAGTCGAGCGGGCCCGCCGAGGACGCGAGCGGCTCACTGGAGATCGACTCCTCCTCCTCCTCGTCCTCGGGCAGCTTGCCACCACTAGCAGAGCCTCCAGCTCCACCAAGAAGACGTCTCCGCAAGGTTGGGGACGTGACGGAGCGGCAGACGGGCCAACAGCTGCCACATCGCGCGACACGCGCCACCGCGGCAAGCAAGGCTGCCACGGGAGCACCTCGCGCTTCTGCGGCAACTAGAGCGGGATCTTCCCGGACTGGCTCCTCTGCTCCTGCCGCCCCTCGTGCCTCGGCGGCAACCGGAGCGGGGTCTTCTCAGACCAACGCCCCTGCTCCTGCTAAGCGGCCGAGGGAGCCCACTCCTCCGCCTCCTCGCGTCGGGACGCGTGAGCCAGATTTTGACTTCTCTGCGCTCAGCTCCGACGAGGAGGAAGAAGAGTAAGTCTTTGCAATTCTCGTATTTCTTTGATTTTCAGCTTGTTCTTTGTCTTGTATCTCTTTTGCCTCACTCTGAACCCGTTCTTCTTTTTTCAGAACTCTGGCCCAGAGGCCGGCAAAGAGAGCCAAGGCCCCGGTAATTGTCATCGAGGACGAGCCCGCCGCGACGGCAGGGGGCCCGCCTGAGACAAGCTTGCCGGACCCGGCAACGGATCTTCAGAGCAGCCCCCAGTGGAGCCCCCAGCGTAAGTGTAGTGCATCTTCTGCTATTGGGCGCGCGTGGGTGCTTCTTCTTTACTAATGTCTTGTTCGTTGATTCGTGCAGGAGCAGAGCAGCACCACCAGGAGCGCCAGGAGACCCCCCCCCGATGCGCCGCACGCTTCGATCGCACCGCCAAGGGGAGGCTCTACGGCAAGGGCGAGTCCTCCCCCAAGGACGAACACTCCGCCAAGGGCGAGCACTCCGCCAAGGGCGAGTTCTCCTGCGAGGGATAGCACTAGCGGCCCTCCGCCGGCGGGAGCTACGACTACACCGCCGAGGGAGAGCTCCCCGGCAAGGAACCTCTCCGAGGATCCGGCCCGTGCAGGTAATCCCTTCGTCTCACTCCTTCCTTGGACTTTTCTTCTTTTGATTCTTCTTTTTGGATATTTTCTTTCTCTTCTGTCAGACACGTCCGCAGCCGAGCCAATGGAGACGGAGGTCGTTGTTGAAGATGCCACCGTTGCCGAGGAAGCAGTCGGCGCAGATGATCCCGCTGGCGCTGAGGCCGCTGAGGCTGCCGCCGCAGCAGCCGGCGAAGGGGCTGGCAGTCGCACTAACGGCCTCGAGGCCGCAGGAGCGCCAGGCGCTACATCGACCGCGGAGCCCTCTGCCGCTGCCGCAGCCCCCAGCTCCGACGAGCTCGAGCCAGGCGCCTACCTAAAGGCCGGCGACGACGTCTTCATCCAGCTCCCTTGGGCGTCCATGTCCAGGGCGCCGGTCGAGGGAGAGGTCTTCGACGGGGAGGTGCTTGCCTCCACTGGGCTGAAGCTTGTGGACGCGCCAGGCAGCAGTAGCAGCAGCGAGCCCGAGGAGGAGCTGCTGCTGCGGAAGTTGCTGGCGCTTTACCGCGCCCGGCAAGCCAAGCTGGAGTCCCGCGAGGCTCTTGCCGCACAGGCGGGAGCTGATATCGAGAAGCGCGCGGAGGAGCTCCGGGCCATCAACCAAGCAGCTCTCCGGTCTCTGGCGGAGGAGCGGGAGCAGCTTGCCGAGGCGCAGTAGGCCTTCATCCTTGAGAAGGCAGAAGTGGAGGAGCAGCGGCGGCTTGCCGCCGAGAAGCTGTCCATGCTGGAGGGCGAGCTGGCGCAGCGGAAGGTCAACCTCGACGGTCACGAGGAGAAACTTGCCGCGCGCGAGCAGTCGTTTGGCGGAGCTCTCCAAGAAGTGAAGGATGCTGCCGCGGCCGCCGAGACCGCGAAGAGGGAGTTGGAGATGAGGGTGGCGCAGCTGGAGGCCAACCTCAAGACGAGCGGCGAGGAGGTTACCACACTCAAGCTCGAGCGAGAGAAGGACGCCCACAGCCACTCCGAGCTGCAGGTCCGCCTCTCCGAGAAGGGCAAGGAACTCGCCGTCGCCAAGGACTCCATCGCCGACCTCGAGCGGAAGCTGGCCACCCTAACCTAGACGCTGGACGGTGCCAAGGAGCGGGAGGCGACCCTGAAGGAGGAGGTCAGGGCCGAGAAGGCGCTGCTGGAGAGCGCCGCCGTCACCCAAAACATCTTCAGGGAAACCGTGGAGCATTGGACAGAAGGTCTCGTCAACGCCGCCGCAAACATCGACAAGGAGCTGGAGCAACTAGGGGCGGAGTATCTCGGGTACTCCACCGATGAGAGCCTCCACCCCAGCGCCAAGCTCACTCTATTCTTCAGAGGCATGGCGACGACCCTCCAGCAACACCGGGAAAAGATCCCAAAGCAGCTGGCGGACGAGTCGCGCAGGCTCTGCGCGGGGGCCCTGCAGAAGGTGTTGATGAAGGTGGCGTTCCGCAATCCAGGCCTCAACTTCACCAACGTCCTTAGGAGCTTGCCGCCGGACGCCGACCAAGAGGCGCTCAAGGCCCTTGTCGCACCCATTGTGGACAAGGTGGGTGGCATCAAGAGGGTCGAGGGCGACCGCGCGGACTAGTCTTGTGCATTTTCTTCTTTTCCTTGTCGCTGTTAGCCATGTTATGAAAAATAGTCTATTAGAGCTGCAACAAGTTGTTTTGTAATATAACTTTATTTTGAGTAGTTAATGCAATGTTATTTCCTTTACTTGATTTCCTTTGCTTTGTATGTTTGTACCCTACGCTTTTAGGGAACTTGTCGACGTAGGCACCTTTGCCGCGAGCGCTGTGTGCGGAACTTCAGCAGCCTGCTGGAAGTGCCGTTGCCGACAAGAAACCTTGTCGCAACTAGTCGCATCACACTTAAACTGTTGAGCGAACTCGAAAATGAAGTAAGGGCCCGACGCTAGTTCTGTGCAGTGTGTTGTCAACAAACTGGTACATACTTGACTGCCAGGCTACTCTTTCAGCTTCTTCTTGCTCTTCGGGAAGTTCTCCTGTCTGAAGGAAACGGACAATCTGTTGTGCCCATGTTGGAGCTTGTGGCTCGACAACAAGGACTAAAGGAATTTCTGCTGCTGCGGGAACATCCGCTTCTATGGCAAGAACCTGTGGCTCAGCCGGAGCTTGATGTTCTCCGGCAAGCTTGCCGAAGCAAAACTTGCCGGGAGCGTCTGCTTCAACTGTACAAACCCTAGGGCTGGCAGGAGCAGACTGCTCCTCAGCATTCTCGGTGTTGATTTTGGAGACCTTTTTGGCGGCGGCTTCGGGAAGCTCTGCCAAATAGTCACCAGAAACCAACTTTCTCTTCTTGCTCTGTCCAGTTGACGGTGTTACGGATGGTTGAGTCAGCTTGAGCACAAAGATCCCTGGTTCCACAGGTAACTTAAGTGCGACACACTTTGACAGGCCATCGGCGATGTCATTTTGAGCTCTTGGAACATGCTCCATCTATAGGCCGTCAAAGTGTTCTTCAAGCTTTCTCACTTCATCGGCGTAAGCTTCCATCAACGGTCTCTGGTAGTTCTTGTTCACTTGGCGGACAACAAGCTGCGAGTCACCCCTTACAATAAGCTTCTTGATCCCAAGGTCTGCCGCGATTCTGAGGCCGGCAAGCAAACCCTCATACTCTGCAGTATTGTTTGTCGCTTGCTCCTTGGGAAAGTGCATCTGGACCACGTACTTGAGGTGCTCTCCGATGGGCGTGACAAGCAGCATGCCAGCACCGGCGCCTTGCAGCGAGAAAGCACCATCAAAGTACATTATCCACTCTTTGCTTGCTTCCTTGACGGGGATGCTCGTCTCTGGAGTTTCTTCATCTGGTGTCGGCGTCCAGTCTGCTATGAACTCTGCCAATGCTCTGCTCTGAATAGTTGAAGTGCTTTCAAACTTGAGGCCAAAGCTTGACAGTTCCAGTGCCCACTCGACAATCCTGCCTGTTGCTTCTGGATTTTGCAGTATCCTCTTTAGCGGAAAGCGAGTGACCACTGTGATCTCATGTGCTTGGAAGTAATGGCGCAGCTTTCTCGAGGCCATGAGAAGGCCGAAAAGCAACTTCTGCACACCAGAGTACCTTGACCTAGCCCCCTGTAGAAGGGAGCTGACAAAGTAGACTGGGTGCTGCACCATCTTCTTCCGTATCTCCTCTGACATCTGCGCAGATCCATCCTTGTCGGGACCAGAGCTTGTCGGGGAAGTCCCCTTCTTGTCGCTGGATGTGCTTGCCGCGGCTGCTGGCTCATCATCTGCCTCCCTCTCCGCTACTAACGCAGCACTAACCACTTGATTGGTTGCCGCTAGGTATAGCAGTAACTTCTCTTGTGGCTTAGGTGCAACAAGTATTGGAGTGGAGGATAGGTACCTCTTCAAGTCTTGCAGCGCAGCCTCCACTTCCGGAGTCCATTTCATTGGACCTGCCTTTTTCAAAATTTTGAAAAACGGTAGGGGGCGCTCGGCAGACTTAGAGATAAACCTGCTAAGGGCGGCCATGCAACCGGCAAGCCTCCGCACATCCTTGACGCGCTTCGGTGCTTTGATCTGCTCGATGGCCTTGATCTTGTCGGGATTGGCTTCAATCCCCCTCTGAGACACGAAGAACCCGAGAAGCTTGTCGGAAGGGACTCCAAATACGCACTTCTCGGGGTTGAGCTTGAGATGGATCTTGCGCAAATTTGCAAAGGTTTCATCTAAATCTTGGATCAGAGTAGCCCTGTCCTTGCTCTTGACCACTATATCATCCATGTATGCTTCTACATTTCTGTGTATCTGTGGCTCAAAAGCTGTATGGACTACCCTTGCAAATGTTGAACCAGCATTCTTCAATCTGAAAGGCATGCGTATGAAACAGTAAGTGCCACATGGAGTAATGAATGCGGTCTTCTCTTCATCTTCTTCAGCCATGAAGATCTGGTGGTATCCTGAGTATGCGTCAAGAAATGAAAGCAGGTCACATCCTGCCGTGGAGTCAACAATCTGGTCAATGCGCGGCAAGGGAAATGGATCTTTGGGACAAGCTTTGTTCACATCGGTGAAATCGATACAAAGCCTCCATTTCCCGTTTGCCTTATGCACGACTACAGGATTGGCCAACCACGTTGGATGGATCACTCCTCTGACAAGGCCTGCCGCTTCCAATTTCTTGATTTCTTCTGCTACGAACTCTTGGCGCTCCACTGCTTGTTTCCTAACTTTTTGCTTGACGGGCCGCGCGTGGGGACAGACGGCGAGTTTGTGCTCAATCACTTTCCTGGGAACACCGGGTATGTCAGACCGGTTGCCATGCAAACACGTCGACATTCGCCCGCAGGAAAGCAACGAGCGCGCTTTCCTATTTAGGATCAAGCGTGGCACTGATGGTGAAAGTACCACCAGTGCCGTCCTCCTTGGCGGACACCTTCTTGGTTTCGGGTGGAGCGGCCATCGCCTTCTTACACTTGCCGGTGGAGCTCGATGGTGCGTCCTCAACGGCAGCGCAGCACTCCGAAGAGGTGCGTTTGCCAGAGTGGGCCCCAGAACTCTTGCCGGACTTGGTCTTCTTCTTCCCCTCGGGAGCTTCAGCGGCAAGTATTTGTCGATCTGCTGCGGCTGCTGCTTCCCGGTAGATCTTTTCGGCGCAGATAAGAGCATCCTTCCTGTCGCCAGGGACAGAGATGACGCTTATCGGGCCTGGCATCTTGAGCATGTTGTAGGCATAGTGAGAGGCTGCCATGAATTTGGCGAGCGCTGGACGACCAAGTATTCCATTGTAAGGCAATGGAAAATCGGCAACGTCGAAAGTGACCCTCTCAGTCCTGAAGTTCAGCTCGCCGCCAAACGTCACTAGCAGCGTGATCTTCCCCTTCGTCTTGCTCCTTCCCAGGTTGATCCCTTGGAATGTGCCGGTTTCTTCGACCTCGCTGTCGGGGATCTGGAGTTTCCGGACCACAGCGGAGGAGATCAAGTTCAAGCCGGCCCCGCTGTCAACTAACATCTTGGTGACCTTGAGGTTGCGGATAGTTGGTGAAACCAACATCGGCAAGAACCCAACCGCAGTTGTGCGATCAGGGTGGTCCTCAATATCAAAGATGATAGGCGTGCTGGACCACTTCAGAAGTTTGCGCGACTCGACGGGTGGTTCTGCCGCATTAACTTCTTGCACCCAGTGCTTGAGTTGGCAGTGTGAAGTATGCAGAGAAGCACCGCCGTCAATGCACAAAACTTTTGTGGATTTTTGAAACTCCTGCTCACTGGTCTCTCCATCATCCATGTCTTCATCGTCGTCTTCGTCTTCATCCTTGTCACGGCCGCGGGGAGGTCTGTCTCCTTGCCGCTGATTGGCCTTGCCGCGGCGTCCTCCCCGGCTGTTGAATGGCCGCTTATTGCCGGATCCTCCATCACCTCCATGGGCCTTCTCCTTGTTGCGTCGCTCGTACTCAGCTTTTTGCTGCTCAACGAGGTACTCGACTTTCTTGCAGTTCTGGAGATCGTGGCCCTTGGTGTGATGGATCTTGCAGTACTGCTTGTCGGTGCCGCCCTGCTTGTCGGCAGCAGCCATAGCCTGGCAGTTGGTGCACGCGGCAGTCTCCTTGCCGGAGCTACCAACTTGGGCTTTCTTGGCGCCAGCCTCCTTGCCGGACTCCTCAACAACTAGCACTTCCTTGTTCTTCTTCTTTCTGTTGTTCCGCCGCCGGTTCTTCTTTGCCAGGGCGGCATCCTCACTGTCGGATCCTCCTGCTCCAGTATCCTCTCCAGGGAGTTTCCTCCCCTCCTCAGTGCGTGCGCACTTGTCGGCCAGGGCGTACAACTCGCTGACGTCCCTGATCTTGCACATCGCCATCTCCTCCCTCATCCTACGGTTACGCACGTTCTGGTGGAACACGCTGATAACCGCGGCAGGGTGGACGTCTGGGATGTTGTGCTGGACACGGCTGAACCTCTTGGTGTACTTGCGCAGGGGCTCTCCTTCCTTCTGGGCGAGCAGGTGAAGATCACTCTCCTGGCCATGAGGTTTGTGGCCGCCTGTGAAGGCGCCGACAAACTGATGGCACAGGTCAGCCCAAGAAGAGATGGAGTTGTCCGTCAAGTGCATGAGCCAAGATCTGACGTTTGGCTTGAGCACCAACGGGAAGTAATTGGCGAGTATATTCTCGTCTCGTCCCCCAGCAGCCTGCACCGCGATGGTGTAGATGCTGAGGAACTCCGATGGATGTGTCTTGCCATCGTACTTCTCCGGTACGTCGGGCTTCAAGTTCTTCATGCTGGGCCACTGGACTTGCCGCAACTCACGAGTGAACGCAGGACAACCTACCGCGTACGGCAAGTCGCCTGGTCCCCCTTATTATCTTGAAAGCAACCACATCCCTCCCTCACCTCATTAAAACAACCTGAGAAATATATATATACTCCTATAAAACACTCAGTTTGTGATGGTGGTGTGTCTGCCATCCATCGTTTTTGACCATTAGATCTCCATCTAACGGCTGTGAGGTAAGTTGTGGCATTTTTGCAACAATAGCCCACTTCTCTGCTCCAATTTGCAGAAAACCCCATATTATCTTGAAAGCAACCACATCCCTCCCTCACCTCATCAAAACAGCCTGAGAAATATATATATATATATATATATACACTCCTATAAAAGACTCAGTTGGTGATGGTGGTGTGTCAGCAATCCGTCGTTTCTGACCATTAGATCTGCATCTAA
>LR738716.1:194780551-194802321 GCA_902687465.1 Secale cereale
ATATATATATATATATATATATATATATATATATATACTCCTATGAAAGACTCAGTTGGTGATGGTTGTGTGTCTGCCATCCATCGTTTCTGACCATTAGATCTGCATCTAACGGTCGTGAGGTAAGTTGTGACATTTTTGCAACAATAGCCCACTTCTCTGCTCCAATTTGCAGAAACCCCTTATTATCTTGAAAGCAACCACATCCCTCCCTCACCTCATCAATACAGCCTGAGAAATATATATATACTCCTATAAAAGACTAAGTTGGTGATGGTAGTGTGTCTGCCATCCATCGTTTCTGACCATTAGATCTGCATCTAACGGCCGTGAGGTAAGTTGTGGCATTTTTACAACAATAGCCCACTTCCACTAGTGCAAAAAGGGCCATTTGTCCCGGTTCGTCAGGGCCATTTGTCCCGGTTGGGGAACCGGCACTAAACGGTCGATACAAATGCCCTAGACCATTAGTCCCGGTTCTTATACCAACCTGGACAAATGGCCCTCCACGTGGCAGTTGCGGCTTGCGCTGGCAGGTGGGCCTTTCGTCCCGGTTGGTAGCACCAACCGGGACAAATAAGCTTCCACGCGTCACCACTTCAGGGGCTAGGATTTTTTTGAAGGGGGGGAGGTTTGTGGGTGTCGTATGGTTAATTTAGGGGTTTCATATATTGTGTTAGCTAGCTAATAGAGATAAGTGTCCTCTCTTATCTCCGTGCATGCTCATATAATAATGCATCATCATAATTAATAATTAATCATCATCGTCATTGTCATAATAAAAAAGTCGTACCCAGCATCATCATCATCTCACAACTTCTACTCGTTGTCATAATAACAAGTCCTGCTCATCATCATCATCATAGTCATCTAACAACTTCTTAGCATATGATCATAATTAGCCAGACTTAATTAAGTACATCCTCTCTAAGGTGAAATAGCATAAAATAAGATAGGCCCTGACTCTCCATTATGGAGAATGCAGATTATCATGTCTCCAATTCTTGGCTTTCGCACAATGTCACTTCCATGTAGCTCCCTACGACTGACCATACATTTCTTCCAATCTTTGCTTGTCAAGTCTTCATTGGATTTAGAAATCTTGTATGGACAGTTATGTGTAGGATGATGACCTGACGAGTACGATAATAAGCTCATAACATTGAGGTGACCTTTCTGAAACATCAGATGAGGCACACAATCCGTAGGGATTTTCTGTTGAAACACATAGTAATAACTTCGTAGTTAGTACTGTAGTTTTGTTTTAGAAGAATTTATGCAAAAGATGATCGGCCACAAATCTTACCATGACATCTCCATGGATGTTACCGTAGTTCAACACGTGCAATAGTGGCATGTATTGACCATAATGTGGAGGAGTTTTAGCATAGGTATTGTAACGCTCAAAATAAGAAAGTAACGAGACGAGATGGTGTTTCTTCTGACAAGTTAATTCCGCACCATCAGTGTAGTGGGTTATGTCTACCATCTTCCGTACATTTCTTGAAGAATGGAAATAAGCTGTCAATTATTTTGAAAGACACAACATAAATTACTTAATAAATATGTTTGAGAAACTAACATAGAGGTAGAACTGGAAGCGTATCAACAAGGACCAACATGCCATCGTCATCATCACCAAGGTCAAAGGTCACATACATACCCTCCTGGAAATCATATGCCTTGCACAGTACTCTCCAGTTCGAGCAACCAAAATAGGTTACGCTCTCCGAATTGTATAACTTTACAAGAAAATCATAATCATGATGGGTCCTGAGATGAATTTGCTTTGTTTCCATACTTTCATGATCTTCGAAATCCAGATGCTCCAAGACATAGCGTCTTGCATGGCATGGGATAAGCTAGTCGAATTGTAAAAGACGAAAATTACACGTTGAAAAGAAGGCATAAGTAATGCTTAATTACCAAACAAGACTTGTCGTGTTGCATACCGTCTCAAAATCGAAGGCCTCATCGAGGTTAACACTAAAGCATCGATCGTCTACCAGGTGTGGCCTATCGCACTAACCCCGATCGTCGCCACACCAGTCGCACGCCGTGATCCTATCGTCATCGTTAGATGTTGACATTTCCTACATATTGTAACACAAGTCATGCCAAAATTTAGTGGTTGAAAATATAAACAAAAACATTTCAAAATATCTTAATTATAGGACTCATATATATTGACATGGAGATTTGGTTGGACTCCAGTTTGAGCATTCAATAAGCAAAACAAAATCATCTCTTGCGTCCGTACATCGTCGAATATTATCACTAATACATCTCGAATAGTATCATACATAGCATCACTAATAATTAATTAATACAGCTAAAACCCTAGCGAACGACGGGTATCGGCGCGGGCGGTGGACACCCAAAGAGAAGGAACCATCACAGGATCATAGCTCTAGTGAGATCCCTGAAGAACCTGCCATGTATTGTCGAACCTGCCCTCCAACGCAACCATGTAGCGACGAACGTGTTCGTCCTCCTCGTTGACACGGTGACGTACAACCTCCGCGGGGTCCTCAAGCCTCCGCACCATCACTGGCCCGCGCGCCCGCCACCAAAGAAGGTTAGGGTCAACAACGGGTTGGCTCCTCATCAAGTTGCGCCCACCGGAAGGAAGCACCTCCCAATACCAGCCCGGTGGAGCCCAGTCCCGAACATGACCCCTTTGATCAAGCAGGCCTCCGTTGAGTCGACGAGGAGGATGCGTGATAGGCATCGTCGACGTCGATGCGGGAATAATTGCTTGAACTAAAAGAATAAACTAGTTCTATTAATTCAACTAGTTCAACTAATATGCACTTACTATAAATAAAAATGAACTAGTTCTACTAAAATTTAACTAGTTTTACTAAGAATAAACTAGTTCTATTAATTCAACTAGTTCAACTAATAAGCACTTACTATAAATAAACTGAACTAATTCTTACTAAAAATAAACTAGTTTTACTAAAATTAAACTTGTTTTACTAAAAATAAACTAGTTCTATTAATTCAAGTAGTTCAACTAATAAGCACTTAATATAAATAAAAATGAACTAGTTCTTACTAAAACAACTACATTCTATCACTAAAACTATAAAAAACTATAAAAATAGAAAATTCATCTAACATTTGTATATATAACTAAAACTATAAAAAAATATAAAAACTATAAAAACAGAAAATTCATACATCAATACATCCATGCATCATATACATACATCTACAATTACATATACACATATATATACAACATATCCATATATAATGAAAAAAACAGAGCAGGTCGAGCAGAGCAGGCCGGGGAGGCGGCGGCGGCGTGCAGCAGGGGCGGCGGCATGCGGCAGGGGTGGCGCGGGCAGGGGCAGCGGCAGAGGGGAAGGCCGAAGTGCTCACTATGCGGCAACTGCGATGCCGGGGAGGGCGGCGACGACGAGGTCAGGGAGAAGGCGGCGACGGCGAGGTCGGGGTAGAGGGCGGCGACGGCGAGGTCGGGGTAGGGCGTCGACGGCGAGGTCGGGGCAGAGGCGGCGACGGCGTCGCGGACGAAGTGACGATGGAAATCTGAAAATCTCCAAAGTGATGCTTATATAGCAGAAGAATTGGTCCCGATTCATGCTACCAACGAGACAAATGGCCAGTTTTCAGCAGCCCAAAGGGCGGGAAAAAGAGGCCATTGGTCGCGGTTGATGGCACCAACCGGGACTAAAAGGTGGCCATTGGTCCCGGTTGGTGCCACGAACCAGGACTAATGAGCACCTTTAGTCCTGGTTGGTGCCATCAACCGGGACCAACGTCCTAGTGCTGCCCGCATCGCGGCCAAAAGTTTAGTCCCACCTCGCTAGTTGAGAGAGCTCGAGAGTGGTTTATAAGCATTGCTGCGCCCACCCTCTCCAGCTCCTCTCAACTGCAGGCTTTCGGGCCTAATTGTGACTGTGTGCCTGTGGGCCAACTGGTGTCGGTGTACTAAGATAGGGGTACCTTAGTACCCCAACTTGTGCACGGGCAGTAGCAGCTTCCCGTGGTAGGGCTTACCACGCGCTCGCCAAGGTCCACTCTGGTCCCTTTGAAGCCATTTAAGAACAAAGTATACAAGTTAAGAGACAAGACCCCGGCAAGAGGAGCTTGCCGGGAAGGCCGCACCAGGCTCGAAGACATCTTTTCAGCACAAGACCCTGGCCAGAGGTGCTTGCCAGGAAGACCAAAGAATAACACTTCAGAAGATATATCGTGACGCATCGCGCATCCCGACGGGGCCCGGAGAGCGGCAAGCTTCCGGGCCCGGCAAGATAGTGACCCCGGCAAGGTGCTTGCCGGGGGAGACTTACACTGTGTGCCTGCGCTCCAGCTCGTCTGTCCACGCGTCGCCCTGGGGCCCTTCCTGGGGCGCGTGGCGGACTGCTGTGCAGCCTGGGCTACACGGTGGCAAGCCGCGGTGACGAAGCCATCGCCGTGGCAAACGGAAGCGCATGGACAGACGCTTCTGGGGTGACGGCGACGGGCATTCAATGCCCTTGTCCCCCACTGTCAAAGTTAGGTGAAGACCACTGTTCACGCACTGTTACAACTACCACCAAAGTTACATTTCTACCCTTCTCTACGTTGACACCTGTCGGTGACCCCTTTGAGCTATAAAAGGAGGCCCATGCACAACGTAGAGGGGGTTCGATCCCAGAAACTCGCTCACTCCCTCACTCGGTGTAGCTGGTACTATAGATCTTCAAGCTCCCGAGCCCAAAGAACTTAATACAACCAAAAGCAGGAGTAGGGTTTACGCGTCCGCGCGGCCCGAACCTGGGTAAACTGCCCGCGTGTGCTCCTCGATCTGCTCTCCGTGCTTCCTCCGCTCCCTTACCGCAACGTAGAAGGGGCTCCGGTCCCATAGGTGTTCGTGGGAGGACAGTTTCTCCCGACATCTTTGGCGCGCCAGGTAGGGGGCGTCGAGGTTGTGCGAACCTGATCCGGCGCTCGCGTGGGCGCACTCTTCATCAACCTCATCGACAACATCAGCATGCCTCCGAAGAAGAAGGCTTCGGAGGTCGGAGGCCCGTCCGCGTCAATCCCACCACCACCGGAACCAACGGTTGGTGGAAGAGACGCCGGCGGAAGGTTGGTCACCGGCGAGGAGACTCACGGCGCCACCAAGTCCAAGGACAAGACGGACGACCGGGCGAACTCCAAAGCCTCGGTGTCTGTTCATGCACCACGTCCCTCTCAGGAGGTGCCAGACCAGCAGCGACGTGGTACCGGAGGTACCATACGCTTGCTGGGACGTGGATAGACCGGCGGGTCACGGGACGCTCAAGGCCAACGTCCTGGCACGAGCAAGGCACGGTCGCCGGGGCGAGAGCATGCTCCTTCTAACGCAGTTAGAAGTCCGAGCGTGTCTCGCTCCTCGCATCGTTCGCCACCGTTTCCCTCCTCTCCAGCAGAAGCCCTGGCCAGGGCTCAGCTGCTCCTCGACTTCCCTCCAGCGGCAGACAAAGCCGAAGACTGGAGGGCGACGATCCAGAGCCTCATCGCCTTCGCCAACAACGACACGCCGCAGCAGCCGGCAACATCACGGCCGCGGCAAGTCGATCAAGCGAAGGCCGATGGAGACAAAACCGCCGGGGGTGCAACAACCGTGCACTCCCCGCCGCGGAAGCAGAAATCGCCACCCCGTCGGATCAACGTCGACGACGACTCCACATCGTCGTCGGATCCGCGGGCTCGCCGCGATCAGCGCCAAGTCCTCGAAGACAGGCGACAAGAGGACGCTCGTACCCGCATCGAGCGTCGAAGAGAAGCCCGAAGGCAATCAGACCAACGCGCTGGGACTGCTGTCGACATGCACGCGCCCGGTGAGCCAGGCGACTTGCCGTACGCGGCAGGTTGCCCTGCGTTCACCCGAGAGCTGCGACAAGTCCAGTGGCCCAGCATGAAGAACTTCAAGCCCGACGTACCCGAGAAGTACGACGGCAAGACACACCCCTCGGAGTTCCTCAGCATCTACACCATCGCGGTGCAGGCTGCCGGGGGACGCGACGAGAAGATCCTAGCCAACTATTTCCCGCTGGTGCTTAAGCCAAACGTCAGGTCTTGTCTTATGCACTTGCCGGAGAGCTCCATCTCTTCATGGGCGGATTTGTGCCACCAGTTTGTTCGCGCCTTCACGGGCGGCCATAAACCCCACGGCCAAGAGAGCGATCTCCACATCCTTGCCCAGAAGGAGGGAGAATCCCTGCGCAAATACATCCAAAGGTTCAGCCGCGTGCAACACAACATTCCCGATGTCCACCCTGCCGCGGTTATCAGCGCGTTCCACCAGAACGTGCGTAACCGTCTGATGAGGGAGGAGATGGCCATGACCAAGATCCGGGACGTCAGCGAGCTTTACGCTCTGGCTGACAAATGTGCACGGGCTGAAGAGGGTAGGAGACTCCCCGAAGAGGATGCCGGCGCAGGAGGAAGCGACAGCGAGGATGCCGCCCCGGCAAGGAAAAGCTGGCGGCGGAACAAGAAGAAGAAGAGCAAGGAGGTGCTGGTTGTCGAGAAGTCCGGCAAGGAGGCTCCCGCCAAGAAGACACAGGCTGGCGGCTCCGGCAAGGAGCCCGCCCCTGTAGCAGCGGCCGACAAGCAGGACGGCTCCGACAAGAAGTACTGCAAGATCCACCGCACCAAGGGCCACGATCTCCAAAACTGCAAGAGGGTAGAGTACCTCGTAGAACAGCAGAAGGCTGAATACGAGCGACACGACAAGGAGAAGGCCCAAGGAGGCGGAGGAGAGCCCAGCAAGAAGCGGCCGTTCAATGGTCGGGGAGGACGCCACGGCAAGGCCAAGCAACTTCCCCGGGGCCGCGACAAGGATGAGGACGAAGACGACGATGAGGACATGGAAGATGGAGACAACAGCGAGCAGGAGTTCCAGAAGGCCACAGAAGTGCTGTGCATCGATGGAGGGGCTTCTCTGCACACTTCCCACCTCCAACTAAAGCAGTGGGTGCGGGAAGTGAATGCAGCAGAGCCACCCGTCGAATCGCGCAGGCTACTGAAATGGTCCGGCACGCCCATCATCTTCGACCTTGAGGACCACCCTGACCGCACAACTGCGGTCGGGTGCTTGCCGATGTTGGTTTCACCAACTATCCGCAACCTCAAGGTCACCAAGATGTTGGTTGACGGCGGGGCCGGCCTCAACTTGATCTCCTCCGCTGTGATCAAGAAGCTGCAGATCCCCGATAGCGAGCTTGAGGAAACCGGGTCGTTCCAGGGGATCAACCCGGGAAGGAGCAAGCCGAAGGGGAAGATTACGCTGCCAGTGACCTTTGGCGGAGAGCTCAACTTCAGGATGGAGAGGATAACCTTTGACGTTGCCGATATCCCATTGCCATACAATGGGATACTTGGCCGTCCTGCGCTCGCCAAGTTCATGGAAGCATCCCACTATGCGTATAACATGCTCAAGATGCCGGGGCCGATAAGCGTCATCTCTGTCCCCGGCGACAAGAAGGACGCGCTTATCTGCGCCGACAAGATCTACCGGGATGCAGCAGCCGTGGCAGACAGCAATACCCTTGCCGCTGATGCTCCCGGGGGGAAGACCAAGACCAAGTCCGGCAAAAGCTCTGGAGCCCACTCCGGCAAACGCACCTCTTTGGAGTGCTGCGCTGCCGTCGAGGACGCACCATCGAGCTCCACCGGCAAGTGCAAGAAAGGAATGGCAGCTCCACCGGCAACCAAGAAGGTGTCCGCCAAGGAGGACGGCACTGGTGGTACTTTCACCATCACTGCTACACTCGACCCCAAATAGGAAAGCGCGCTCGTTGCCTTCCTGCGGGCGAATGTCGACGTGTTTGCATGGCAACCATCTGACATCCCCGGCGTTCCCAGGAAGGTAATTGAGCACAGGCTTGCTGTTTGTCCCCATGCGCGGCCCATCTAGCAGAAGGTTAGGAAGCAAGCTGTGGAGCGCCAAGAGTTCATTGCCGAGGAGATAAGGAAGTTGGAAGCAGCAGGCCTAGTCAGAGGCGTAATCCATCCTACGTGGTTACCCAATCCAGTTGTTGTGCGCAAAGCCAATGGGAAGTGGAGACTTTGTATAAACTTCACTGATGTGAATAAAGCATGTCCCAAGGATCAATTTCCATTGCCGCGTATCGACCAGATTGTTGACTCCACCGCCGGATGTGAGTTGCTTTCATTCCTTGATGCATACTCAGGTTACCACCAGATATTCATGGCTGAAGAAGATGAAGAGAGGACCGCATTCATTACTCCATGTGGCACAAACTGCTTCATACGCATGCCCTTTGGATTGAAGAATGCAGGCTCAACATTTGCAAGGGTGGTACATACTGCTTTTGAGCCACAGATACATAGAAATGTAGAAGCCTACAAGGATGATATAGTGGTCAAGAGCAAGAGCAAGGACACCCTGATCCAAGACTTAGGAGAAACCTTTGAGAATCTGCGCAAGATACAACTCAAGCTGAACCCCGAGAAGTGCGTCTTCGGAGTCCCCTCCGACAAGCTTCTCGGGTTCTTTGTGTCCCAGAGGGGAATTGAAGCCAATCCTGACAAGATAAAAGCCATCGAGCAGATTGAAGCCCCAAGGCGCGTCAAGGATGTAAGAAGACTTGCTGGTTGTGTGGCTGCCCTCAGCAGGTTCATTTCAAAGTCTGTAGAACGCGCCCTGCCTTTCTTCAAAATCTTGAAAAAGGCAGGCCCTATGAAATGGACTCCGGAAGCGGAGGCAGCGCTGCAGGACTTGAAAGGATACCTGTCCTCCACTCCAATACTTGTCGCACCTAGGCCACAAGAGAAGTTGCTGTTGTACTTAGCGGCAACCAATCAAGTGGTTAGTGCTGCGTTAGTAGCGGAGAGGGAGGCAGATGAGGAACCCACATCCCCGGCAAGCGTATCCAGCGACAAACAGGGGGCTTCCCCGACAAGCTCTGGCCCCGACAAGGAGAAGTCTGCGCAGGAACAAGGAGAAGTGCGAAAGAAGATGGTGCAGCACCCAGTTTATTTTGTAAGTTCCCTCTTGTAGGGGGCTAGATCAAGATACTCCAGGGTGCAGAAGTTGCTTTTCGGCCTCCTCATGGCCTCGAGAAAGCTGCGCCACTACTTCCAAGCACACGAGATAACAGTGGTCACTTGCTTTCCGTTGAAGAGGATATTGCAAAATCCAGAAGCAACAGGGAGGATCGTCGAGTGGGCATTGGAGCTGTCGAGCTTTGGTCTCAAGTTCGAGAGTACTTCAACTATACAGAGCAGAGCTTTGGCAGAGTTTATAGCAGAATGGACCCCAACGCCGGATGAAGAAGTTCCAGAGACAAGCATCCCCGTCCAAGAAACAAGCAAAGAGTGGATAATGTACTTCGATGGTGCTTTCTCACTGCAAGGCGTCGGTGCAGGTGTGTTACTCATGGCGCCCACCAGAGAGCACCTCAAGTATGTCGTCCAAATGCACTTTCCCAAGGTGCAAGCAACCAACAATACTGCTGAGTATGAAGGTTTGCTTGCCGGCCTCAGGATTGCGGCCGAACTTGGGATCAAGAAATTGATTGTGCGGGGAGACTCACAATTGGTGGTCCGACAAGTAAACAAGAGTTACCAGAGCCCTCTGATGGAAGCTTACGTCGATGAAGTGAGGAAGCTTGAAGAGCACTTTGAAGGCCTACAGATGGAACACGTCCCGCGAGCTCAAAATGATGTTGCAGATGGCCTGTCAAAGTGTGCTGCCATGAAGTTACCTGTGGAACCAGGGACCTTCGTGCTCAAGCTAACCCAGCCATCCGTTACACCATCGGTTGGGCAAAGCAAGAAGAGGAAGTTGGTCTCTGGCGACTACTTGCCGGCGGATCTTCCCGAAGCCGCCGCCAAGGTCCCCAAGATCAGCAACCAAAATGCTGAGGAACAGTCTGCTCCTGCGGACTCAAGGGTCTGTACAGTTGAAGAAGACGTTCCCGACAAGTCTTGCCCCGGCAGGCTTGCCGGGGAACCTTCAGCTCCGGCAGAGCCGCAGGTTCTTGCCGTAGAAGCTGAGGTTCCCACAGCTGCACTGATGCCTTTAGTCCTTGTTGTTGAGCCCCAGGCTCCAGCATGGGCGCAGCAAATCGTCTGTTTTCTTCAAACTGGAGAACTTCCCGAAGAGCCAGAAGAGATAGAGAAGATAACCAGACAGTCGAGTATGTACCAGTTCGTTGGCAACGAGCTGTACAGAAGGAGGCTCAACGGTGTTAGATTAAAGTGCATTTCCAGGGTAGATGGACAGCAGCTATTGGCAGAGATACACAGAGGCATATGTGGCCACCACATTGGCGCCAGGGCACTTGCCGGGAAGGCGTTCCGGCAAGGGTTCTTTTGGCCAGAAGCCCTCCAAGATGCAACTGCACAAGTAACCAAGTGTGAAGCGTGCCAGTTCCATGCCAAGCAAATTCATTAGCCAGCTCAAGCTCTCCAGACGATCCCTTTGTCCTGGCCCTTCTCGGTCTGGGGGCTCGATATCCTCGGCCCCTTTCCCCGCGCTGTCGGGGGCTTTGAGTACTTGTACGTAGCAATCGACAAGTTCACAAAGTGGCCAGAAGTGGAACCAATAAGGAAGGTGACAACACAGTCAGCAGTCAGGTTCTTCAGGTCAATAGTTTGCCGTTTCGGAATCCCTAACAGGATCATCACCGACAACGGCACACAGTTCACAAGCCGCACCTTCATGCAGTACGTCCAAGACCTTGGCGCCAAGGTCTGTTTAGCTTCTGTTGCTCACCCAAGGAGCAATGGTCAAGCAGAAAGGGCAAATGCTGAAGTGTTGCGCGGACTCAAGACAAGAACCTTCGACAGGCTGCACAAGTGCGGAAGAAACTGGATAGAGGAGTTGCCGGCGGCTCTTTGGTCAATCAGGACGACACCAAATCGAGCCACCGGACAGACACCCTTCGCTCTTGTCTATGGAGCAGAGGAAGTTCTCCCCACGGAACTCGTATACGGGTCTCCTCGAGTGCTCTCTTACGATGAGCTCGAGCAAGAGCAACTGCGCCAAGATGATGCATTGCTCCTCGAGGAGGAACGTCTCCAGCCTGCTATACGAGCTGCTCGATACCAGCAAGCCTTGCGTCGCAATCATAGCCGCAAGGTCAAGGCCAGGAGTCTCGAGGAAGGCGACCTTGTTCTTCGGCGTGTTCAGTCCGCCAAGAATTCCAACAAGTTGACGCCGAAGTGGGAAGGCCCTTATCGGGTGAGACAAGTCACAAGGCCCGGCGCTGTCCGCCTTGAGACCAAAGAAGGCTTACCGGTGAGCAACTCCTGGAACATAGAGCATCTTCGCAAGTTTCATCCATAAGGCGCGGTTGCCGTGATCCGCTCCGGCAACCACCTTTTGTACAAGTCTTGCCGCTGTTGCATGTAAACCTTTGTACAAAGCCGGGCGCAGACCCCGTGCATCAGTAAAACTTTTGTGCTTCGCAGTAATTGTCATTTCATGCCTTTCTTTTTAATTGCATGCATCATCTGACACCTTGTGCAGCACACAACCCCGGTAAGCAGTAACGATCCACACGGCCCTGTACTTGTATTTCCTCCTTTTCTGCCTTTCTCTATGAAACAGAAAGAATGTTCCTCGCGCACAAGTTTGCCGGGGGGAAGGAGATAAAAGTGTGGACCAAGTGCTGTTCAAGAAAGGAAAGCCTTACCGGGAAGCAAACAATTCATGAAAGCTAAGTTCCCAGAATTTGAGCAACTCAAATTTCTAAATTTTTAGTTGTCTTCCTTGAAACAACCACACTTTGTATGGAAAACCTGTGCGCGGAGGAACCTACCCGTGGCTAGCCGCGCCCTTATTTTGTTTCGAGCATGCTCAACAGCTTAAGTGAGCTGCGACAAGTGTCGCGCCCTTACTTCGTTTTCGAGTTCGCTCAACAACCTAAGTGTGCTGCGACTAGCTGCGGCAAGGTTTCTTGCCGGCAAGGACATTGCCAGCAGGCTGCTAAGAGTCCCGCACTCAGCGCTCGCGGCAAGGGTTCCTCTGCCGGCAAGTTCCCTAAAAACATAAGGTGGAAAGCATACAAAGTGAAGGGACTAAGCAAGGGAGATAACATTGCACTGATCATCCAAAATAAAAGTATATATTACAGAGATAGCTTGCCACTGTTTCTAACCAACTACTGCCTATGACTTAATTGACAGCGGCGAGGGAAGCAAGGTGCCTAGTCTCTTCGGTCTCCGTCGATCCTCTGGATCTTGCCCACCTTGGCGACGATGTGGGCAACTTGGGCCTTCAACGCCTCTTGGTCAGCTTCGGGCGGCAAGGTGCGGAGGACATTGACGAGGTTGATCCCTGGGTTGCGGTAGACAATCTTCGACAAGACCCGCTCCATGGTACCCATGCAGAGCCGACGCGCCTCGTCGGCCAGCTGCACGGGGATCTTCTCCCGCAGCCGCGCAAGCGCCGGCGCCACTCCCCTGAAGAACAGACTCAGTTTGGCGCTGTGAGGGAGGTTCTCGTCCGGGGAGTACACGAGGTGCTCCGCCCTCAGCGCCATCATCTCCATATCAATGTTGGCGGCGGAGGTGACGAGGTCATCAGTCCACTGCTCCACTGCCCGGTTGAAGTTGTTCTGCGAGACGGCGGCGCTCTCCACCAAGGCCCTTTCTTTGCGGAGTTTGTCCTTCAGTTTCGTCTCGCGGTCCCGGGCGGCGTCGAGCGAGTCAGTCAGGGTGGAGACCTTCAGCTCTAAATCAGCAATGGAGTTCCTGGCGTCAGTGAGCTCATTGCCCTTCTCGGAGAGGCGTACTTGCAGCTCAGAGTTGGTATGGGCGTCCTTCTCCCACGCCACGTTGAGCGCAGTAACCCTTTCTTCACTCGCCTTCAAGAACAGCTCCATCTGCGCCACCTTGGCCTCCAGATCCTTCTTAGCAGTCTCCGCGGCAGCAGCGGCGTTTCTCGCCTCCTTCAGAGCCCCGCCGATGGCTTTCTCCCGGGCAATGAGGTCGTCCTCGTGATTGTCGAGGTCGACCTTCCGCTGGTTGAGTTCTCCTTCCCGTCGAGATAGCTCCTCGGCGGCCAGTCGCTGCTGCTCCTCGACCTCGGCCTTCTCGGGGACGAATGCTTGCTGCGCCCCGGCAAGCTCTTCGCGCTCCTCCGCCAAGTTCCGGAAGGCCGCCTGGTTGGCAGCACGGAGCTCCGCGGCGCGCTTCTCCAGGTCAGCACCAGCCTTGGCAGCCAGAGCCTCCCGACACTCTAACTTCGCCTGCCTGGCCCGGTACAAGGCCAGGAGCCGGCGAAGGAGTCTCTCCTCTTCGGGTTCGTCGCTGCTGCCGGGCGCATCCACAACCTTCAGCCCGGCGGAGGCGAGGACCTCTCCGTCGAAGGTCTCTCCCTCCGCGGGTGCCCTAGACGAGGACGCCCACGGGACTTGAATGAAGACCCCGTTGGTGGCCTCCAGATAGACGCCCTGCCCAGCCTCGGTGGCGGAAGGGTCGGTGGCCGGTGCAGCGTCCGGCGCTCCTGCGGCCTCCGGGCCAGCAGTGCGGTCGCCGGTCCCTTCCCCAGCCGCGGCGTCAGCGGCCGGGGCGGTCTCCTCGACGGCCGGCTCGTCGGCTCCAGCCATTCCCTCGGCGGTAGTGGCCTTGCCGCCGTCGCCGTGCACCTCCTCCTCGGCGATGGCCTCCATCTCCATCGGCTCCGGGGCGGGAGGATCTGGTAGAAGAAAAAGAAAAGAAAGATCGTCAAGCCAAAATCCAAAAAGATGAATCCAAGAAGAAAAAATTACAAGGTTTACCTTCGCGGACTTCTTCGACGACGGGGTCCCTCGCCGGGGAATTCTCCCTTGGCGGCGGAGTAGTAGCCCTTGCTGGCGGAGGGCCGCTTGTGCTCTCCCTTGGCGGGGTGCTCACCCTTGTCGGGCTGCTCACCCTTGGCGGGGTACTCGCCCTTGGCGGAGTACCCGTCCTTGGCGGAGCGCTTTCCCTCGCCGAGGAGCTCATCCTTGGCGGGGAGGGTGGAGCGAGCGGCTCGTCGGGGGCGACCTCTTGGTGCTCCTGCGGTTGCGGCTCCACTTCTGCACAAAACAACAAAATATCAGCAAGGATAACGACCTCAAGCGCACCCATCGAGCGGAAAAGTAAACACACAGACTTACGCTGGGGGCTGCGCTAGGGGCTACCCCCCGGAGCGACGGGCTGGTCCGGCAAGTTTGCCGCTGGCGCATCCTCCGTCACTACGGCAGGCTCGTCGTCCTCGATGTTGACCACAGGGATCTTGGCCCTCTTCGCCATCCGCTGGGTCAAGGTCCTGGAAACCAAAAAAGATCAGAATCAGAACTGAGCAAGAGAAAACAAGACAAAATCAATGGAAATGGAAAGTTCAAGTGCTTACTCTTCCTGCTCTTCGTCGGAGGTGAGGGCGGAGAAGTCGAACTCCGCCTGGTGTGCTCTAGCGCGAGGAGCTGGAGGAGAAGGCTCCCTCGGGCGCTTGGCGGGCTCCGGGGTTGTGGGCTATGAAGACCCAGCACCAGTCATCGTCGAGGACCGAGGGACAGAAGGGGCGCCGGAGCCACTCCGGGAGGATCCCCCTCCGCTTGTCGCTCGGGCCCGGGACGCCTCCTTAACAACCTCGCTCGTCGTGGCGGCGCGCGTCGCGCGGCGCTTCGGCTGCTGTCGAGGCGCCTGTGGCCGCGCCGGCTCGGCGACCTTGCGGAGACGCTTCTGCCGTTGCTGCGGAGGGCTTGGTGGTGGCGGAGAGTTCTCCGAGGACGAGGAGGCGTCGTCAATATTCAAAGAACCACCGGAGTCTTCGTCAGAATCTCCGGACTCGGCATCCTCCTCCTCCTCGGCGGGCCCGCTAGACTCGGTACCCTGCCCGGCGGACCCGCTCGCCCCGGCAAGCTTCCCGGAAGGCTCCCCGGCAAACTCCTCAGGCGCAATCTTCAGCAACTTGAGGATTTCCTCCTCCTCGGCCTGGCTCACTGTGTTCGCTGCTTCCGCCTCGTCCACAGTGTACCCAAATTCACCTGCGGCTGCGGCCGCAGCGGCCTCCTCCATTTTGGAGGCAATATATGCAATATCCCGGTCGGTGGTGTCCCGGGTGAGGCCCTTCTTCTCCTCGGCGTTGCGGGGCTTCTCGACCAAGTTGTCGAAGAAGGCTTGCACGGTCTCCGCTGAAGGCACCAGCCAAGTGGGGACGACCCCGTGGGAGTCGCACTCGGGCATCACCGCGCGTATGGCACTGAGGGAGGTGTTATTGCATAACGGCACCACTCCCACCGACGGCTTGAACCACTCTGGTTGCTTGGGGTCTTGCTTAAACAGTTCCCGGACCATCCCCTTCAGCTCCAGGACGGTGAAATTGTAGCTCAGCCCAGGGCGCAGCCTCATGCGGTCTGCCGCGTTGCCGAACTCCCAAGCAGGTCTCTTTCTTTCTAGCCGAGGGGCAATGTGGCGATGGAGGAAATCGGCCCCAACTTCGCCCACAGTCAGATTGGCGGCCCGGAGACGAAGAATCCTAATGAGGGCAATCTCCAACTTGTCGTCCTCCGGGGCCAAATCACTCCAATCCTTGCCGCGCACTATTGGAGTTTTGCGCGGCGAGGTAAACGGCTCAGGCTTCTCTTCCAGAACCCAGCACCAATCCGCCCTCCACTCCTCCCACTTGACGCGAAGCTCCCCTTTCAAGTACGCCTCTTTCTTGTTCAACCTAAAGATCCATGAGATGCCGCCGGAGTGTGGGGATCTGGACTCTACTCTAGGCATGAAGAAGTGGCGGAAGAGAGCTACATTTGGGTGGACTCCTACGTAGTTTTCGCACAGATGTGCGAAAACAGCCAAGGTGAGGACGGCGTTGGGGGTGAAATCGAGGAGGTGGAGGCCGTACGTATTCATCACATCACAAAAGAACTCCGAGAACGGAGGGCACAGACCATAGTGGAAGAATGCGGCAAAGTAAAAGTACCCGCCGGGGAACATGTCGATGGCGACGGCGGGGAGGACTCTGGTGCGGGGATGAGCCTTCGTCTCCCTCGCCCAGAACAAGTAATACTTGTCCCGGAGCTCCCTCGTGCCGAGCCTCGGCGGGAAGACCACCCTCTTCCTCCGCATGGCTGCTAACTTCGCCGCCTGCTCGGACTTCTCCTTCTTCGCCTTGTCGCCCTTCGCTTTGTCACTCTTCGGAGCCATGGAGGGGGCGGCAAGGAGGGAGGCTAGGAGGTCGCCGGCGCTGCGAATGTTGGATGCGGCGGAGGGAGTGGAGCTCGGCTCTCCGTCGACCTTTGCGGAAGAAGAGGGCGACGGGGGTTTCTAGAGATTGAAGACACAATGAAGGCAATGGAGGGAAACTGCCCCTGCTTCCTCTGCTTTTAAGGGGGGAGTGGGGGACGTTCCGCTTTTCCCATTAAAGAACAGGCCACGATCTCTCCCACGACGCCGCAATCGACGCGTGCCGTTAGGGAGGGATGCGGCGGATGCGGGGATGGATACGGCTTGCCGTGGGCCGCGTGTGCCCGTGCACTGTCTTGGGCCTGGCCCAACAGCGCTCGGCACCGTGTGTGGCCCAGGCCCGGGGGCTCCTGTCGGTGTACTAAGATAGGGGTACCTTAGTACCCCAACTTGTGCACGGGCATTAGCAGCTTCCCGTGGCAGGGCTTACCACGCGCTCACCAAGGTCCACTCTGGTCCCTTTGAAGCCATTCAAGAACAAAGTATACAAGTTAAGAGACAAGACCCCGGCAAGAGGAGCTTGCCGGGAAGGCCGCACCAGGCTCGAAGACATCTTTTCAGCACAAGACCCTGGCCGGAGGTGCTTGCCAGGAAGACCAAAGAATAACACTTCAGAAGATATATCGTGACGCATCGCGCGCCCCGACGGGGCCCGGAGAGCGGCAAGCTTCCGGGCCCGGCAAGATAGTGACCCCGGCAAGGTGCTTGCCGGGGGAGACTTACACTATGTGCCTGCGCTCCAGCTCGTCTGTCCACGCGTCGCCCTGGGGCCCTTCCAGGGGCGCGTGGCGGACTGCTGTGCAGCCTGGGGTACACGGTGGCAAGCCGCGGTGACGAAGCCATCGCCGTGGCATACGGAGGCGCATGGACAGACGCTTCTGGGGTGACGGCGACGGGCATTCAATGCCCTTGTCCCCCACTGTCAAAGTTAGGTGAAGACCCACTGTTCACGCACTGTTACAACTACCACCATAGTTACATTTCTACCCTTCTCTACGTTGACACCTGTCGGTGACCCCTTTGAGCTATAAAAGGAGGCCCATGCACAACGTAGAGGGGGTTCGATCCCAGAAACTCGCTCACTCCCTCACTCGGTGTAGCTGGTACTGTAGATCTTCAAGCTCCCGAGCCCAAAGAACTTAATACAACCAAAAGCAGGAGTAGGGTTTTACGCGTCCGCGCGGCCCGAACCTGCGTAAACTGCCCGCGTGTGCTCCTCGATCTGCTCTCCGTGCTTCCTCCGCTCCCTTAACGCAACGTAGAAGGGGCTCCGGTCCCATAGGTGTTCGTGGGAGGACAGTTTCCCCCGACAACTGGGCCTGCTGCGGGCCTGAATCCTGGCCCATGGTTGGGTTTCTAGTTGTATTCAGGCCGTGGCGGCCCTGTAGGTGGAATTTTTTTACCATTTTTTCTTTGTTGCTTTATTTTTTTAATTTTGTTTCTACTTTCAACAAAATACTTATTGTTGCTATTTTTATTTATTTTATTAAATTTTATTTATTTTACTTTATTAAAGTTTATTTTGTTTCCACTTATTTATTTTATTTTTATTCTACTTATTTATTTTATTTTATTTTTTGCTTTTTGGTTAATTCCTTTAGCTATTAGAGTTTTATTAAAGTTTTCTAGTTCATTCTTTTAGTTTATTATTTTTGCTATTAGAGTTTCATAAAAGTTTTCCAGTTCATTATTTTTTATATTAGTTCAGTCTTTGAGCTAAATGACCCTGAAACTGAGAAGCATTTCAAATGAACTCTGGAAAGGTTGAAAGTTGGCATGGTACCATCATTTCACCCACATAGCATGTGCAAAAAAGTAGAGAGGGTTACAACAAAAATTGGATGCACTTCGTGTACAAAACGCACAATATCTTTCAAGGTACCAGGATTTCAGACGATAACTCGTGTGTTACAAAGGGATTTCATTTTCTTGAACTTATTTGAACTACAGACTTTTTCTATGTTCAAAATGCATCATTCAAAGCAACATATCAATTTTCACCCATTTCTGACTTCATTTGCTATTTTTCATGCATTTACTGAATTTTTTGAGCTAAATGACCCTGAAATTGAAAAGCATTTCAAATGAACTCTGAAAAGGTTGAAAGTTGGCATGGTATCATCATTTCATCCACATAGCATGTGCAAAAAAGTAGAGAGGGTTACGACAAAAATTGGATGCACTTCGTGTACAAAACGGACAACCTCTTTCGAGGTATCAGGATTTCAAACGAGAACTCGTCTGTTACAAAGGGATTTCATTTTTTTGAACTTATTTGAACTACAGACTTTTTCTGTGTTCGTGGATGCACCATTCAAAGCAACATCATCAATTTTCAACCATTTCTGACTTCATTTGCAATTTTTCATGCATTTACTGATTTTTTTGTGCTAAATGACCCTGTAATTGAAAAACATTTCAAATGAACTCTGAAAAGGTTGAAAGTTGGCATGGTATCATCATTTCACCCACATAGCATGTACAAAAAAGTAGAGAGGGTTATGGCAAAAACTAGATGCACTTCGTGTACAAAACGGACAATCTCTTTTGAGGTATCAGGATTTCAGACGAGAACTCTTCTGTTACAAAGGGATTTCATTTTTTTTAAACTTATTTGAACTACAAACTTTTTCTGTGTGTGTGGATGCACCATTCAAAGCAACATCATCAATTTTCAACCATTTCTGACTTCATTTGCTATTTTTCATGCATTTACTCATTTTTTTGAGCTAAATGACCCTGAAATTGAAAAACATTTCAAATGAACTCTGAAAAGGTTGAAAGTTGACATGGTATCATAATTTCACCCACATAGCATGTACAAAAAATAGAGAGGGTTATGGCAAAAACAGGATACACTTCGTGTACAAAACCATTACAGAACATCATGGATAGATAAGTGATGAAATTAATATAAGTTCATCATCACATGCCATTCAAAGTACATGCATATCTCTAGAGCATCTAATTAAACCATACATTGAAACTATGTAGACCATTTTAACGCAACTACAAATGCGATCATAATCGCAACCAAGGTAACAATTGATCCAACGACATAATGATACCAAGCCTCGGTATGAATGGCATATTTTCTAATCTTTCTAATCTTCAAGCGCATGGCATCCATCTTGATCTTGTGATCATCAATGATATCCGCAACATGCAACTCCAATATCATCTTCTCGTCCTCAATTTTTTTTAGTTTTTCCTTCAATTACTTGTTTTCTTCTTCAACTAAATTTAACCTCTTGACAATAGGGTCCATCTTCATCTTGTGATCGTCGGCGACTTCCGCAACATGCAACTCCAATTCCATCTTTTCCTCCTCTGTTTTTTCCAATTTTTTCTTCAAGGAAATGGTTTCCTCTTCGACTAAATTTAACCTCTCCACAAGAGGGTCGGTTGGAATTTCCGGTTCAACTACCTCCAAGACATATAAAAACATCTATGTCAGGTTGGTCATCATAATTGTCATAAACACGAAAACAAATAGTTATAAATTAAAGATAATATACCACATCCGAATCGTAGGTAGGACGAGGGCCGACATGGACGGATATCAAAACCATCGCACTATATAATAACAAGCAACTAAAGCAATAATAACAAGCAATAATAAAAGTAAGAAAAGCATGGAGAGAACAAGAGGCTCACCACGGTGGTGCCGGTGACGAGATCGGCGGGGGCGATCGACGGCGGTAAAGACGGGGACGGGACGTGATAGACCGCTAAACTTAGACAAATCTCGAAGAAAATGGAGTTTGGAGTTTGAGCTTCGAAAGGCGAAAAGCTTATCTAGTGTAACTAGGGCATTTTATCGAACACCTCATGTGCATAGGAGGTGAGCTAGCTAGAGCACCACAACTCCCCCCGGCCGGCCAGAAAAAACAGAGCAATGGAAGTGGTGGGTGAGGGGTTATATATAAGAAACTCATTGGTCCCGGTTCGTACCAGGAACTAGGTCTAAAGGCCACCCATTTGTCCCGGTTCCACGCACGAACCGGGAACAATGGGTGTGGGCCAGGAGAGAGGCCCATTGGTCCCGGTTCGTGCCTGGAATCGGGACAAATGGGCCAATACTAACCGGGACAGATGCCCAACGAGGCCCGGCCGGCCCCCTGGCCGCACGAACCGGGACGTATGCCCCCATGGGTCCCGGTTCGTGGATCAACCAGGACTAATGGGCTCGCCAGGCCCGAACCAAAGCCCTATTTTCTACTAGTGTTCTCTGCTCCAATTTGCAGAAAATCTCTTATTATCTTGAAAGCAACCACATCCCTCCCCCACCTCATCAAAACAGCCTGAGAAATATATATATATATATATACACCAATAAAAGACTCAGTTGGTGATGGTGGTGTGTCTACCATCCGTCGTTTCTGACCATTAGATCTGCATCTAATGCATGTGTGGTAAGTTGTGGCATTTTTGCAACAATAGCCCACTTTTCTGCACCAATTTGCAGAAAACCACTTATTATCTTAAAAGCAACCACATCCCTCCCTCACCTCATCAAAACAGCCTGAGAAATATACATATACTCCGATAAAAGACTCAGTTAGTGATGGTGGTGTGTCTGCCATCCATTGTATCTGACCATTAGATCTGCATCTAACGCATGTGAGGTAAGTTGTGGCATTTTTGCAACAATAGCCCACTTCTCTGCTCCAAATTGAAGAAAACCCCTTATTATCTTGAAAGCCACCACATCCCTCCCTCACCTCATCAAAATAGCCTCAGAAAGATATATATATATACTCCTATACAAGACTCAGACTGTGACGGTAGTGTGTCTGCCATCCGCGTTTCTGACCATTAGATCTACATCTAACGGCTGTGATGTAAGTTTTGGCATTTTTGCAACAATAGCCCACTTCTCTGCTCCAATTTGCAGAAAACCCATTATTATCTTGAAAGAAACCACATCCCTCCCTCACCCCATCAAAACAGCGTGACAAATATATATATACTCCTATAAAAGACCCACTTGGTGATAGTGGTGTGTCTGCCATCTGTCCTTTCTGGCCATTAGATCTGCATCTAACGCCTATGAGGTAAGTTGTGACATTTTTGCAACAATAGCCCACTTCTCTGCTCCAATTTGTGGAAAACCCCTTATTATCTTGAAAGCAACCACATCCCTCCCTCACCTCATCAAAATAGCATAAGAAATATATATATTTATATATATATACTCCTATAAAAGACTCAGTTGGTGATGGTGGTGTATGTGCCATCCATCGTTTCTGACCATTTGATATGCATCTAACTGCTGCGAGGTAAGTTGTGGCATTTTTGCAACAATAGCCCACTTCTCTGCTCCAATTTGGAGAAAATCCCTTCTTATCTTGAAAACAACCACATCCTTCCCTCACCTCATCAAAATAGCCTGAGAAATATATATATATACTCCTATAAAAGACTTAGTTGGTGAGGGTGGTGTGTCTGCCATCCGTCGTTTCTGACCATTAGATATGCATCAAACGGATGTGAGGTAAGTTGTGGCATTTTTGCAACAATAGCCCACTTCTATAGTCCAATTTGCAGAAGACCCCTTATTATCTTGAAAGCAACCACATCCC
>LR738716.1:194803644-194821236 GCA_902687465.1 Secale cereale
GTATAAAAGACTTAGTTGGTGATGGTGGTGTGTCTGCCATTCGTCGTTTCTGACAATTAGATCTGCATCTAACGGCCGTGAGGTAAGTTGTGGCATTTTTGCAACAATAGCCCACTTCTCTGCTCCAATTTGCAGAAAACCCCTTATTATCTTGAAAGCAACCACATCCCTCCCTCACCTCATCAAAACAGCCTGAGAAATATATATACTCCTATAAAAGACTCAGTTGGTTATGGTGGTGTGTCTGCTATCCATCGTTTCTGACCATTACATCTGCATCTAACGGCCGTGAGGTAAGTTGTGGCATTTTTGCAACAATAGCCCACTTTTATGCTCCAATTTGAAGAAAACCCCTTATTATCTTGAAAGCGACCACATCCCTCTCCCACCTCATCAAAACAGCGTGATATATATATATATACAGCCGGTCTATTGTCATAACATTATGAGAATAAAGAACACTTCCGAACTGCATTGTAATACTGCATTGGAAAGCTATGCGCACTGCTTCCTTCTTCTGTTCTGAACCACATAGAGGGGCAGTAGCAAACCTTCACGAAGCAGCGTTTCTGGCTAGTTTGATCGATTTCTATTGTTTTATTTGTGTGTGCGCTTATTTAATACTCCCTCCGTTCCACAATGTAGTGTCTATAGATTTTTGTGAAAGTCAAACTTTGCCAACTTTGACCAAGTGTATAGAGAAAAATGTCTACATCTACAATATCAAACATGTACATTCTGGAAATATAACCCACGATTTATCCAATGATGTGCATTTGATATTCTAGATGTACATACTTTTCTCTATAAACATGGTCAATGTTTGTAATGTTTGACTTTTGTAAAAATCTATAGGAACTACATTATGGAACGGAGGGAGTATGTGATTAAACACGCAATTCTGCGAGAAAACGACGGAAATCGTTTGATTTGGCAGATCTGCCTCTGTTCTTCCGCACGTGCAGGAGCTTCGCATCCTGCTGGCGGGTTCATATTCGATTTTATAGCGTGATCCTAGTGTGTTACTAATTTCGCGTTCATGTTTATGTTATTCCGCGACAGATTAATTTGCTAATAGGATTGAAATTTTAGGATAATTGGTCGAGTATCTCTCTGTTCTAGCGCAAAAATGGCAAGGTCTCTGTCCTTCCCTGTCCGGATCGAAATTGTTGTGTTTTTTTTATAATTTTCTGTTGTTTTCGGCAATTATGTGCTGCCTTGCACCTATCCGTATGAATTGCAGCGGATTAAGTTGTTAATTTTGAAAAATTTAACTTTTCTCCATGTTTTTTGTGTTCGAGCGTGTGCCACTGGCTTTGGTCGTTACTCAAGATGTTTTTTGAGATTTTGTGCATTATATAGTTGTTAGAACTGCATTACAGCCTGTGTTTTTCGTCTGCGAATCGTGGAGGGGTTAAGTGCAGTAATATGCAATGCGCGGTGAATATTGTAGCGCAGTGAACTGCAGTAATATGCAATGCGAGCCTGTATGAACTGCATTATAGCCACGGGGGGGGGTGGGGGACTAGTCTAATAAGTTTTTTTGCTTGGTCAAGCGCGGTGGACTGCAGTAATATGCAATGCGAAATGCACATTGTCATGTTACCGCACAGCGTTATTTGTCATTTTTCTT
Source organism: Secale cereale (assembly GCA_902687465.1). Lineage (NCBI taxonomy): Eukaryota > Viridiplantae > Streptophyta > Magnoliopsida > Poales > Poaceae > Secale > Secale cereale. The sequence goes on from LR738716.1 coordinate 194,805,278, forward strand.
TTTTTTGGGTTGTGTCTGTACATATATATATTGGTGGGTCAATTGGCTCCCCTCCCACCTTATCCCTGGCGGCTCCCATCCCACCTTATCCCTGGCGGCGAACATTGCCTGCTCTTTTTGCCACTCTTCCTCGATCTGTCTTCTTCCCAACCAGACCCTACGCCTGGCAATGGATTGCACATGCGGCTGCCTGGCAAGGTTGGAGCCCATGCTGGAGACATGCGTTTTTTCTGAAGGGTTGGTTCTAAACCAGAGGCAGCGGCACAGCGCGCTCTGTTCCCTTCTCTATTCTTTAGGTATTGGATTTCGGGCTCCATTCGTCCATCAGATGACTGACGATGATGTCAATGATTCATGGGTATGTATTTCTCGCATAGTCTTTTTATGTGTTGTGTGTAGTTAACACTCTCTGAATATTTGTAGCAGTATTAGTTTCTGAAGAAACATTTTTCACTAAGTATAAGTGAACTGCTTTTCACATAGTAGTTTTATTATGAATATTGTAGGAGCAGCAGCAATTTTGTCTAGTCAATATTTTTATATGTTGACATCAATATTTATTATGAAGATTGTAGGAGCAATTTAGTTTCTGAAGATTGTAATCTTTTTCTTATTTGTTCTTATTTTTTCTGATCTTGTTGATTTGCTTGCAGAAATTCCCTTCTTGTCTAGTCAGGGTAACAGAAAGTTGTGTTAATTTGGTCTTGGTTAGCAAGAATGGATATCATGATGTTGATGTTATGTATTATGTTGGCTCTGATGATTGTTTGGTTCTCAAAGATGGCTGGAAGGAATTTGTGGAGGAAGCTGGTCTTCAGGCTGGGGATGTTGTCATGGCTATGTTTTATAGGCATGCAAAGTGTTTGGAAATCAAGTTAAATTTGCTTTAGATCAGTCTTGCTTGAGTAGCAGCAGCATGAGACAATTTTGTTGTAATAATTTGACATTTTTGTGTGGCTTCTAGTTTATTTTCTATAAGAAATCTGAGTATAAGTGAACTGCTTTTCATAGATAGTTTTTCATGTGCATCCTATCAGCAGCAGCAGTTGAAGCAATATACAGACTGGAAACACCCACTGAGCTTTTTTTTTCTTTTAACCCACATACGGAACTAGAGTGCTTAATAAAAGAGGGCTGCATCAACCATTATAGTAGCAGCAGTTTTGTGTAAGAAAACAATCTGTGAACTGCTTTCATAGATAGTTTTTTATGTGTATCCTAGCTACAGCAGCAGTTGAAGCAATATACATACTGAAAACAAACTACTGAGAACTGCATATTGTTGATAGATACAAACCAAGGTTCTGCGCTCATAATTAACAAAGTACATCATCAAGCAAACTAATGCAACATAAGCAAACATTGTGCCAAAGCAAATTACAATGAAAGCAAACTAATCTACATAAGCAGAAGGAAACAAATCGAGCAATTGTGACAGGAATCCTTGGCTATCAGCATCTGGCCTGCTTCACCAGTTCCACCCGTGGGAGGTGGAGGTGGAAGTTGATCCCCCCTTGCCCGCCACCCTCCAGGATGATCTCGGGCGCTTCCTCGTCTTCTCTTTTGCAGAGCGGGTGAGGCCTTTCTACACTGTGGTGATGCGGTTCCATATCTCGAACGCAGTGTAGGCGTCCTTGGCAGCATACTCAACGTGCTTCATGCTGAGAATCGAAGTCCATTGGCGGTGGTCGTGGTCTGTCATCTTTTTCTTCATGTCTGCGTATTCGTTGTCGATGATGGCAGCAGATACATCGCCAAGTGAGTCCAGTGGATTTGTTCCATCAGGCACCCTCCAGTTCGCCTGAATGTCGACGAAGTTGGGGATGTGGAGGTTGCAGCGTGAAAGCTTCTCCTTGTCCTGGTCGATGCAGAAACCAGCGAACTCGTACCTAAGCGAAGTGAACCACAAGTTATACTTTTCGGAACTGCATACAGAGACATATAGAACTGCAACACAGATGAAAAGGAGAGACCCATCGGCCTGCAACTATATTTTACTCAGCAGAAAGAATGGCTTACCTTGGGTCGTCGAGGAACTTGTCGAAGGTGATGCATCTATCGCCCATTGTAGCACATACTTGGAAAAGCAGCACTGGGTGATATTTGCCGATGGAGATTTGAATCACGGCCGCTCTGCTCTTGTCGGGTGTGTACTCGAGGTCGATGCGGACGATCTTCTCGCGGCGCCCCCGGAGAACTGCCTTGTACTCTTCGACGTACATCGCCATGGCGTCCACGTCGTTGGTGTAGACCACCTTGAGCTTGGTCTTTCCGTGCGCTAGGACATCGTCGTAGGTCTTGGTGAACGGCATGGCTGGAAAGAGGAGGAACAGGAGGAGGAAGCGCAGCGTTGTGTGTTTCTACGAACGATCAGGGTGATGGAGCGCGGAATTTAAAGGGGAGCGGCTGCAACTTCTGCCGAGGGCACGATCTCGTCCTCCAACCGTCATGGCGATCATGTGTTCGTGATGATCATGGCCTTCGCACGTCTTCCAATCGGCTGGATAGAGGAGCGGGCGCGCGGCGCTTCGGGCGATCGTGGGCGCGTATATTTCGGGCAGGCGAACCGATTCGTTTTCTGTAAGCGAACTGCATCATTTTGAAACCGAGCCGTTTCTTGTAACCGAACTGCAACGTGTTACAACCGAACCGTTTTTTTATTTTTTGTCTAGGACCTGTGGGCATGTGGGCCTTTTATTCATTAAGCCTCTCTTTTCTTCTATGTTTCTTGCAGTCCCTCTTCTCCTTCCTCTCGCCCGCACAAAAATCCCCTGCCCTCGTGCTCTCGCGGTGGAGAGCGACGACGCCCGCAGCCGCCGCCGTCCGTAGGGGCGCTCTCGTGGTGGACAGCGACGACGCCCGCAACCGCCGCCGTCCGTAGGGGCACTTCCTCCGCCGTCGCCGTCCGCAACCGCCTCCTCCGTCCGTCACATCATCTCACGGTGAGCCCCAAATCGCCCCCAACCCATTCCAGATCTTGTGCTAGGGTTATTTTTGGAGCCAACATCCTCTTCTTAACTTTGTTTTGTATGCTTGAAATTGCAACGCCCTATGGATTGAAAGTTTTTATCTACCTGTTTTTGGGTTTGCTGTCTAGGGTTTTATTATTATCCCTTTCTGATTGCAGACACAACATGGCTTCTTCCTCCCCAATTGATGCCTCACTAGTTAGCACGGCTTCCCCATCTGGTACTACATCAAAGTGAACTGCATTTTTCATACACGGTCAATTGCTTTTTGTTGAACGAAATAGTGCACTGCATCGTAGATTCCTTTTTACCAAGGCCCATTTTTTTCAGACATGTGGCAAACTGATATGAACTGCCTCAAGTTAATTGTTTTTATTTTTTTGGAATGACATTAAGTTACTTGTTATGTTTAATTGTTAAACATAAACTGCTAAAAGAGCACTGCATTTGGACATTGCTTTGTATTTTTCTTGTCTATCCACTATGCGGTTGCCAAATTCATATGAGCTGCATTAAGTTTTAGTTTTTGCCTCTCACAGAACTGCATGAATTTGTTTTGTTTTGTATATCTAAGCGCACTTCATTTTATATGTGGTCAATTGGTTACTGAACGAATTAGTGCACTACATCATATATCCCCTTACCAATGTCCATTTTCAGATACGCGGCAAATTGATATTCAAGCGACATGAACTGCATTAGGTTTTCTGTTATGTTTTAATTGTTAAACATAAACTGCTGAAAAGAGCACTGCATTTCTACATTGTGTTTGCAAGTTGATATGAGCTACATTAAGTTTAGGTCTCCCTCTCACACACATATTTTTCTTATGTTTTTCTTACCCACAGTTTTATGTCCTGGTGAGTCCGGGGGTGGTGGTGTTAACTATTTGATTACATGTTATTTCACAGCCGATGTTGTCGGTGGCGGGACATCTGATCAGGGCAGCATTCTACCTGAATTGAGTGAAACCCAATCGCAATCTGTTGATGGCACAGAACCAGTTACACAGGATTGGATGGTCCCTGATCAGATTGCAGCTGATGTTGAGAGGAAAAGGCAGAAAGCAATTACGCTCGGTAATACTTTCGTGAAGGCTCACAAGGCGAAGCAAGTAAAGTTTGAGGAGGGTAAGGAGATAGGAAGGAGGATTGCAGATTCAAAGAAGTCTGCTAAGTTTGCCCCCGCAAAGAATCATGTGAAGAGAAAACTCAACACTGTTGCCGAGCAAGGTTTAAGTTCTCCACGGCGGAGCCCGCGTGTTGATTACTCAAAGAGGCCTAATTATGCCGAGGTTGATGTGGATGGGATTCAAGGAAAGCGGAGACGCGCGGACGATCACTCTGGTGTTGATTCTGAGCGTCGATCTAAGCTGGTGCGGGAAAATGCAGCTGGAGAAGCGCTGGACAGTGATTCTGATGAGGAGGATGTTGATGTTAGGAAGGTATACGCTGTTTATTTATTTTTTTCTTCTGTTTTTTAAGTTGTTTCGCATGAGTTTGCTGATGTGAACTGCATTTTTTATTCTTTTTTTGTAGACTGCTAAGAGTACCAAGAGGAAGATGTCTGAAGATGATGTTGCGCATGAATGGCGTTTTAACAAGACTGTTCGGCTGTCCATTCCAAACGTATGCAAAACTGTCGCCTTGTTGGGTGAGCCGCACAGAACTTTGGTGCGGCAAGCAGGTTTTGGCATTGTCTTCGACCTGAAATTAGAGAAGAATGTTTCTCGTGTTCTTATGTGCAAGCTGATGGGAAAGATCGACCCTTATACGATGAGATTGGACTGCGGGTCAAACAAGGTTCTAGAAATCAATCGTGAGGCTGTCCATCACATTTTTGATTTCCCTATGGGTTCTCACACTGCTCCCAGACCTGCTGCCAGTGGCCATGATGATTCGCTGGCTAATCTAAAGGATGAACTTGGTTTCAACCGTTCTCATAGCATAGATGTGAAGGACCTGCTTATTTTACTTCGCACGCTCGCTGCGGACCCTGCGAAGGTTGATAAGACTGTGAAGGTTTTTTTTCTCATTGTTTTCCAGAGCTTGCTTTGTACCAGCCCTGCAACTCGGTTGTCCAGGGTAGCTGCTATGGTTGAAAACTTGGATTTTGCATCTATGGCTAGCATGGACTTTTGTCAGCTTGTTGTCGACGAGCTGCAGGCCGCTGTGTACAAGTGGAATTCTGAAGGGAGCAAGCAGAACTGCGCTGAGGGTTGCACCATCGTGCCCCTGTTCATGTACCTCGATTCGTTGAATCTTCGAAAAGTATCGGTTATGGATAGACGCATGCCACGCGCTGCAATACTATCCCATGTGCAGTTGAAGAAGATTTACAACGCCGCCATTATTGTCAGGGGAAAGATACACCTGGACACTTACAAGTTTGGCAAGCTGCCGGTCAGTGCATAGCCAGCCTTTGTGTTTGTTTTATTCCTTTTTTCGCCAAGCTAAATGTGAACCTCTTATGTACTTTTTTTGTGAAGTGCATCTCTTTTTTTGTTAATTTGTTCAGTGGAAGGCGGAAGTGGACATTGTGTACAAGCGGACTGCAGTTGCCGAAGCGCCTGAAATGTTTTGTGAGCCTCTTGCTAGGGCGGCTCCAATTCGACGGGGTCGTGGTTTTGCTAGGGCGGCTGCTGGAGGTTTTTCTGGCGAGGCTTCTGGTGCCTAAGGTGCCTGAGAAATTTTGTGTCGTCCCTCGCGCCCCCGAGCAATCTGATGGCAATCTGGCTTTCCCAGCCGAGAGAGACAACCAAAGTCCCAGCTGAGGAAATTTCGATTGGTTCTGAAGAGGAACAGCCAAGACTCTGTCAGGACATGAGCAATCAAGCGTCGCTTGACGATGATATTACCGGGCTAGTTCACTTGACGCTCAGCGAAGATGTATCTGAGCAGCCGCAGGAAGTTTATTCTGAAACCGAAGGTATGGGAACTGCATTATTTTTGTTCTTTCCCGGGGCGAAATGGACCGTGTGTGTTTTATTATCTGATATCGTTCCCACTCTGTATGCAGATGAGGAATTACCTGTTGTTACTCCTTCGAGGATTGATCCAGCTCTTATGAGAAGATACAATGAGTTATATGACGCTGTTACGAGGGCTAGGAGGGATAAGAAGAAGAAGTATGACATTTTTTGTCTTACACCCCGGTTATTTAATATGTTATTTTTTCAGGGACACCCATCTGATCACTTTTTGCTGGGCTTTTTTCTTCTTGTCTGAAGGCATCTAGTTGCACTCAAGGGCGAGTTTGGTGATATTACTATCGGTCATGTTGGCGAGTCTTTTTGGTCGTATGGAACATTGAGCACGCGCCTCGCAAATATTGGCGTCTCTATGTTAGCTGAGAGGTTCAAAGGATCTCAAATGATGATTGTCCCATACAACCTATGTGTAAGCATTTTCATTAATTTATATTTATCCCTCATCCAATTTTTATTTGTGCTATAAGCATTTTCATTAACTCTCTGGTTTTGTCTTTTTGGCAGAATTCCATTTGGAACGGTGGTGCCACAAATAGGGCTTTGAAAAAGGTGTTTTCTTCAAGCGCAGAGGAACGTGTGGACAAGAAAAACTTGGTAACGCATTTTGACAATTTTCGTCATCTTGAAAATAAGTTTTCTGTTTTTCTATTTTCTCATCTGGTTTGTTTTATTCTTTTTTATTTCAGATTATGTTTGCAACATTTGATCCTCCTCCCGCAACAATGAAGGACGCGATAGGCCACTACTGCTTGGTCACTTTGAACCTGCGAGAGAAGCGTTTTGAGTTTCTCGACTCATTGAACGACGCCGACATCGCTCCTGCAAATCTTGTCTTCAGGAAAATGGTCAGGAACATCAAAAAAGTTTGGAAAGATGGCAGCGCAAGCTGCGATGAGCCGTTGAACCCTCCCACCCTTGACGGCTTCGTGCTCACTCATGTTAATGTCCTGCAACAGGGAAACGGGTTTGTACTTGTTCTCCTTTTCTTTTTCCTCCTTCGTTTTTTTTGTGTAAGTGAGCTGCATTGTTTTTACTAAATTAGAAGCATCTTTTTCCTTGAGCGAACTGCATTACTAATGTGTTATTAGTTGTTCTCCCTCAGTTTTTTGTGTGTATGGAGTTGCATTGTTTTACTAACATCAGTAGCGCTTCATTATTGAGTGAACTGCATTAGTAATGTGTTTATGTTGGTTTTCTTGTAGGCATGATTGTGGATTTTACATGTTCCAATTCATGCTGACCTGGGATGGTGAAACGATTGCCATGTTTGGGAAGGAGCACATTGGCTATATCAGGAAGGCGATGCTCTATAGTTGGCTGACCTCGTCGCATTGCTGTCTGGACCTGACATCACTTTTAATTTTTAAAGAAGGTTATTACATTTTTTTCAGTCACACACCCTTTTATTAAGTGAACTTCATTGATACAGAAATGGAGGTCCACTACTTTTGTTAAGCTTTTAGTAGAACCCCATTCGCATGTTAAAATGACTTTCGTTAGTGAACTTGATGATTCTTTTCATTTTGCTCATTATCCATTTTTTTGTGTGGGCTTTGACGAAGGCGCACACCAAGGTGGTATTTCCTTGTTTGAAACTCAGTTTCACACTCCAACGATTCAGAAATTTGTCCTTGATGAACCCCCCGTTAAGCTTGTAAAAGAACCGGTGTGTAAGAGGTTGAAGAGTGGCGCCGGCACTTCGAATGAAAAAGCTCCTGAGAAATCTCCTGTCAAGGTCAAGCATGGGAAGAAAGCAGTCAGCCCTCCGAATGCTGAAGATAGTGATGATGATTTTGAGAGGCCACCAGCAGTGCATAGGAGGACCAGGAGCGCAGCTGTGGAACGCCCGACCGACAGCGAGGCACTAGTTCTATCAAATAAGAGGCCTGTGCAGAAGCCATCAAAGTTTAGATCTCCTGTACAGAAGTTGAAGCCTGCGAGATTCAGCTATCTTGCGAAGATGAGAAAAGTCTTGCAACTCATCACGAGCACACCATTCAGGCAGAAATACAGCGAGTCAGTTCTTTTTTCGTTTTTTTGATTCTTAATGTGTGTAATGTTTTTTTGTGTTTTTCCTTTTGTGTTCCTAACCCCCCCCCCACACCCTCGCCGTTTGTTTTGTGCAGGTGCGCGCTTTTCATGCACATGAATCCTGTCAAAGTCTACACTGTGAATGTGGACTACATGTTCTTAACTTTCACCAGAGGTGGTTTCATGGACTCGGATTTGATGGATCATATCATCAGGTACTGGAAGAATGACGAGCATATGAATGTGGTTTATCGATCTGGGAAACGCGTTCTCCTCTCCCCTTTGTTTATCACGGTATTTCTCTTTTTCCCTTTTTTTTTCTTTTTTCTGTTGGAGTGAACTACAGTTAATAGTGTATAATAATTTGTTTTAGCAATGTACTGAACTGCATACATTTTTTGTGTGTTTAACCCATGTATCTTAAATGAAACAAATTAGGGGGAGAAGTGTGAACTGCATACTGTTTAGAGAAGCGTGATCCGTTTTTTCATTAAGCGTCAGAGTGAACTCTAAGGGGGAACTGCATTAACGTTCTTTTGTGAATTACCCACACGCAGTATGTGCTTCAAATGAATGATCACGCGGATAGAGATGAAGATGGAAACGTTGTGTTGCCTTTTGTCCACGACAAGTTTAACGTTGACGATGCAGCAAAGCAGTTCAAAGTTTTTGTTCGTGATGACGAGAACTTTCTTGATTGCAAATTAGTAAGTTATCAGATTTGCTTTGTTCAGCCTTATGTACTTATTTTCTCTCCCATTTTTTTCCAGTAATCCTTTTTCACTCATCAAACCCATAACAAATTTGATGAAACAAAATCAGATTCTGTTACCACGGATGAAAGACCAGCATTATTCACTATACATGATGAATAGGCACCGCGAGACCCTTGCTATTCATGACACTAGGAGGTACAACGAACCGATTGATCAAACGACAAGGTGGCATAAGTCTGAATACCACAGCGACCGCACTGAAATGGTAAAATTTTTCCTTTTTCACCTTCTTCTTGTTTTCATGCGTGCGCGTGTCGAACAATATTGTTGTGATGTGCGCATTGTTGAAGAAGGTTTACGAAGAAAAGGAGTACAAGAGAAAGGAGTCGGTAGACTGGGTCGATGTTTCAAAGAAAGCTAGCTTTTTGGGCGCCCCTGAGCAGGGCCCCAACTAGTGCGGCTTCTTTGTTCTGAAGATGGCTCAGTTTTTCGACGGCAAAAGCTTTGTTGTGAAATTCGCAAAGCATAATGTAAGTATCTTCTTTTAACCCAATAATAATCCCTCATTCTTTGATTTTTTTTGTCAGTTCTTTTTTGTAGATGATCTTGTATATTTGTTTATTTTGTTTGCTTCATCGTAGGAAGTTGCTGTTGAGGAATGGAAGTCTGAGTTCTTGTTCCAGATCCTGTTCCACCCTGAAAACATGGTCGTAGTCACCGAGTTCCCGGAGGATCTAAGAAATCTCTGCATTTCTCTTGGCTTTTCTCCAAAACTGGATTCGCAGGAGCAGGATGAGGCATAAATGATAGCAGATCTTTTTTTATGTGTGTTGATGTCTTTTCGTGTGTGCTCCAAAACTTTCTGTAAACAGTATGTATGGTCGCTGTGTGTAGTTCTCGATCTGCAAAACTGTTCACACCATGCTGTGTGCTTTTGTATATATCTGTCTAGTTAGTTTTTGTGTTTTTCTTTTTGTGGCAGACAGGGACAATGTCAAATATGTACATTATGGAGCTTTCAGTCAATTCCTCCTTGTTTATTGTAACATGTTCGCAGCGCACTGCATTCACTCATATGAGTAGCAGCCAAGTTTTTTTAAATATACGCATCCGCACTGCATCTCACCTTATCACATGGGACATCAAAGAGGAATTCAAGGTGTTTGTCGTCGAGTTTCAAAATTTTGGAAAAATTGTATTAGAAGACAGAAAATCAACCGTGTCTGCTAAGCGAGAGCTCAATTTTTACATTTTTGCACTAAGCGCACTGCACTGTGTACTCGAAGCGGACTGCACTGTAAGCTTTAAACGCACCACACACGCACTGCACTGTACGTGAAGCCTAGTCTGACTCTATATTTTTTCTTTCTAACTGCATTCTATATTGATTCACGGTCATCTCAGATTCTATACGACGAAGAGAACTGCATTCTCAAAATGACATTCTGATCTCAGGGTTTTCATACAGAAGAGAACCACATTCTGAGAATGACATTCTCATCTTATTTCTTTCATATAGAAGAGAACTGCATTTTATCAAGCATACCCCCCCCCCGCAGCACATTGATCACAAAGTATGTATGGCATATGTTATATCTATTCATTTTGTACTTCAATATGTTGAATACTTTTTTTTCAGTCCACTGAACACAAGCTATATCTTATATATGATACGATATATATAGAGGATGAAGTTAATATAATTTTTAAAAGGTAAAACTGTATATGTGTTGATCTATGTCCTTTTCCTGCTGCTTCTTCTCAAATTGTGCACTGCATTAGTTTCAATGGTTGTTGCCGCTTCTGTTTTGCTCTTGTTGTTCGCATTACCCCTCGTAACGCGATCGTGCGACTGCGATGCTTGCCTACGCGCTGGATTATGCGTTCTATCTCTCCCCCTCATTTTTGATGATGGTTCTTCGATGTCTTCATCTTCTTCTTCCTCCTCATATTCCTCTTCTGCTTCCTCATTTTCCTCTTCAGTTACATCAGCTTCGCTCTCTTCCTTGATCTCTTCTCTGTCAGCATCTTCTTCGTCATCTTCTTCATCTTTTTCTTCTGTTCTATTTGGACAAGTTCTCGCGTTATGCGTCCCTCTCTTGTTGCAGACGCTACATAGTCTTCTCTTTGTCATATCATCTTGTTGGTCAGCTTGGTGATCTGTGGTGGCATTTTCAGCCTGGATTTTTTTTCAGCCACTCCTTACATGTTCTTGAGTTGTGTCCCGCAATCTTATTGCATGATTTGCACATCCTTACCCCCAGTGGTCTTCCTCCGTTGTCCAGTTTTGGCTCAGGCCTGCTATTTTTTTCAGGATTTTTTTCTTTTGCTTCAGCTTTTTTATTGTCTGATTTGCTCACTTTCTTTCTCCCTTTTGTGTTTGAAACAGGTGGGGGAAGAATTGTGTCATCCATATTATGAGCTGCACCATCAGCGGCATGTTTGCGCTCCTCTTCTTGTTCTTCACCCCGCGCATCCATGATCTTCTCTGCTTCTTCTTCTTCGTTTATTACGTCGACTTCTTGTATGAGTTCTCTCATCCCAGCTAAAGCTCTGTTGTACCCTCTATCCGATTTGACACTCCTGTTTGCCATGTCCATCGCTGTTTCTGCATGTAGTCTCCTACGGCAAAACATCGAACTCCCATCTGGAGCAGTTTGCTCATAGTCTCTGCGGTCAAAAGTTGCATTTTGGCGCGCGTTCCGTGTGTATCTCTTCAATATGTACTCTTCAGGTATCTTGTCCACCCGAAGCTGATCCAACATGCAAATGATGTGCACGCAGAACAGGCCTGCAGCAAAAGAATTTTATGGGTTGTTCGTGTCAGCAAACTTCACATAAATATGCAACATTTCAATTTTGGTTTTGCGAACTGCATTATAAATAGGTCCTGGTTTTCCTGTTCTAGTGAACTTCACTAAGGTTTTTGTTTTTATTTTTCATCTCTCTTTTGCTACCAGCAGTAAGTGAACTTCATTATGTTTTCTGTGTTCTTATTTTTTGTTTCCTGTCTCACTGACCTGTGTGTGTCCGCAGCTTGCATTCGCATTCGTAGATACCGTTCGTCACATCAGCAACTACCTGGAACTCGTGTCTTGCCCAATCAAAATCACCAGACCGGTTGTAGTGGCGCACCAAATATTTCGTCGGGTTGTCAGTGGACTGCTCTGATCTGAATGCAGTGCTGCGGTAGTGCGTTTGCTTGAAGTCAGCAAAGACCGCCCTGGTGTAAATCTTGGAGAGCTGAACCTCGAAACCAAACTGAGTAGTAGTCTTTATTTCCGTCCGTGAAACAAAGAAAACGAGTTAAGTAGTTGTCTTTCACAGCTTAAATCAAGAAAGTGAGTAGTGTTTTATTAATTGCTCATCCAGCTTAAAACTTTGCTCTGTTTATATACCTCGTTAGCTATGGTCTCTGCGTGCTCGACGCCCTTCCTTGTCTGGATGCACCTGTCCACATGCGACGCAAAGATGTGTAGGTCATGTCTTTCCTTGACAAAGTTCCTCTTCAAGATCCGGTTCATGCTTTCACTTCTCTGTGTCGACATCATCCGTGCACAGAACACCTCCTTGTAGTAAGCTGATATCCATTCTTTTCGGTCTGTCCAGAGCGCCTTCATAATTTCATCATTTTGCAGGTTATACTTGTCCATGAGCTCATGCCAAGTGCATTCAAACTCTGATGGCATTAGCTGGTGGTTGAGAACTGAGGTCAGCTCATCCTTGAATGTCTCATACGCTTTGTACAACTAGGACAGGTGATCCTTGTATTTTTTCAGTATATGCCAACGGCATAACTTGTGCAGCGTGCCTATTAGCGTACTTTCTATCGCGGCATCCATGGAGGGGCATTGATCTGCATGTTTTTTGAAAAAATCAAGCAGTGAGTTATTGAGAGAACTGCATATCCTTTTTCTGCTTTTTTCTTATTTTTTCATTGGATGGAAGAAGTGGACTACAAAACTTGGCAGTGATCTGCATTGTTATTTAAACCTATTCTTTTTTTCAGCATACCCGTGAGTATGCAGATTGGCCGCTTGTTGTTCATGCAACGCAAGAACGTTTGGAACACCCACTCGAAAGTCGGTATTGTTTCGTCTCTGATGAGAGCCACAACGAATATTGTACTTTGTAGGTGGTGGTTGACTCCAACGAAGACGGCCAGAGGCATGTGGAACTTGTTCGTCTTGTAGGTCATGTCAAATGTGACACAATCTCTAAAATCTTGGTACGATCCCCAGCAGCTCGCGTTCGCCCAGAATATGTTTCGCACACGGTTATCGACATCTTTGTCGTAATCATAGAAGAACTCCGGGTTTATTTGCTGCATCTTCTCAAAGAAAGCCAGGAGTTTCTTCACATCGTCTGCTGTTTCCTCCCTCGCGAATTAATGCTTCCTGTAGTTCGAAATAATAATATACTTGCAGCATTAAAGACATACAGAAAATGCACAGGCGAACTGCATGAAATAGACGAGATATCGTTTTTTGTTTAGTGAACGTACCTGTTCACCCAGTCACGGCTGGTGCGCCCCATAAAGTGCAGCCCTCCTGACATTCTTGACAGGGTTGACATCATCTGCGTGTGCGTCAGGTTCTCGCTCTGCATGTCCTTCACTAGTTTATCAAGTAACAGATCATCCGTCTTATGCGAGTGCATGTGCAGAAGCATAGTCGGGCTGTCAATCATCCTGTGGTTGTGATTGAGCTCAATCTCTGCTATCACAACCACATCCTTGATTTTTTTTCAATCTCATTCTCGACTTGCAGCCAGTCCTCTTTGATGTTTTCTCTCGCTTTCTGTCATAATCTGTGACAGTTTCCTTGCTTCTGCCTTCCTTTGAGCACACTATGTATCTGTTTGTTCTGTATCCGCCGTTTTCGCGTGTGCCGAAGCCTGCATGCCTCGCATACGTGTTGTAGAATTCTCGCGCCGCAGCGTGTGACGTGAATTGCATACCTTTCACAGGCACATGTTCTTGGAGCATGTTCTCATTCTGCACACACACAATATGGAATGTTTTTTTTTGTTAATGAGAATGCACAAGCTGAAAGAATGCGTAAGTGAACTGCAATAGTTAGGCATGGAAGCTTACATGCGTGTACTGTTTTTTCTCTAACGGTGTTTGCAGCTCACAAATGTTTATTGGGCATGGAGGGCTGACAACAGATCTGTGTAATGTAGGATCGCGAGGAGGCATAAGTGTTGAGAACTTTACTTTTTTGGTTGCTTGTGGCCCTCCTTGATAATGCTTCCGATTCTTTTGGTGCGCAGTAGGCGGCCTAGGTGGAATTCCACTGTCTCTTTGTCGACAAATCGTTTGCTCATGAACTTGCCGAACTTGCTGGGTTTCAACATTGGCTTGTGGAGGTGCTATATCATCCGTTCTGATCTACTGGCCAAATGTTTCAAAGACACGCGTGTACCTTGGCTGCATAACTGTTATGATTTGCTCTTCATCATCATCCTCCTCATCATCTTTCTGCGCATGCTCCCCCATGAAGACCAGATCGTCGTCGTCCTCCTCATCTTGCGCGCTTTTTGCTTCACTGCCTTCTCCATCTCGAATGATGTTTGGTTCACTGTTTTCATCTTTATCATCTACATCTTCCTCCACGGAGTACGCAGTTCTGTTTGTTGTGTTAAAGAAACCCCTAGGTATTTCAGGTGTTATCCATCCAGCCATCTCCCACTCTTCTCTTCCAATGCAGTTCAGGGGCTTTGGGTTGTAAATCAATCGAGGTATCTTCTATTTTGGAGGCATAGTAATTTCCTGCACAGTATTAAGCCAAAGCTTTTTATGCACTCCAACAGTGAAATGAACTTCATCTTTCGTACTATATATCATTATATATGCAACTGGAGAAATTGCACTTCAATTTGTCATTCTATAGCAGGGGCACTGGGAGTTAACATGAAGAAACAATGCACTTCAGTTTTAAGCACAGCGCTCTACATATGTAAGTCATGGTGGACTGCATTTTTCAGCCATATCGCATTTTTATTTTTTCAAAGTATCTTTTATGTTTTCTACTGGGAGATACATGGGACTGCAGTCGACGCAAGAGGGGCACTGCATGGTGATAAAAAGGGCATTGCAAACTGGATGTGGGGGTTAGGTATGTGATTTTCTTACATTATATGCAGTTCTCTCCTTCTGCAGATGCAGCTCTGGCTGCTGTTGGCGTGTCGTCCACCTCCGCTGCAGGAACTCATGGGCTTTTTCAGCTTTTGCCATTGTCGCGGGAGAAGGGTGGATGGGCACCATTGCAGTTCGCATCCACGATGACTGCGATGGAGAAGGCATCCTTGCAGTTCTCTTCCCCCTGTCATGCATAACCGAGGCTGGATGCTTCAGCTCGGTCAACGGCGGCAGATCCCCCAGGTGGTGTTGGGGCGAAGGTGAGGGGCGGCGTCGCTTCCTAACCGTCGCCGCGGAAGAATCCTCACCGAGGGACTACATCACCGGCCGCTCCGCGCGCGCTCTGCGCTACCGGCCGTGGAAGAAGGCGGGGAGGGGTGGGGGTCGCCGCCGGCTGCAGGGCGCTGCCGCGCAAGCAGGCTGGGAGGGGAGGGGGACGCCGCCGGCCGCCGAAGCGCTACCGCGCAAGGAGGCGGGGAGGGGAGGGGGACGCCGCAGGCCTCAGGGTGCTACCGCGCAAGTAGGCTGGGAGGGGAGGGGGACGCCGCCGGCCGCCGGGGTGCTGCCGCGCAAGGAGGCGGAGAGGGAGGGGGACGCCGCTGGCCGCTGGCCGCCGGGGCGCTCCCGCGCAAGGAGGTGGGTAGGGGAGGGGGTGTTATGAGAATAACGGTTTTGTTAGGAGAATAAGGTCTTAAGGGGTGTTATGAGAATAGACCCACCCTATATATATATATACATATATATACCTATAAAAGACTCAGTTGGTGATGGTGGTGTGTCTGCCATCCGTCGTTTCTGACCATTAGATCGGCATCTAACGCCTCTGAGGTAAGTTGTGGCATTTTTGCAACAATAGCCCACTTCTCTGCTCCAATTTGCAGAAAACCCCTTATTATCTTGAAAGCAACCACATCCCTCCCTCACCTCATCAAAACAACCTGAGAAATATATATATATATATATAATCCTATAAAAGGCTCAGTTGGTGATGGTGGCGTGTCTGCCATACGTCGTTTCGGACCATTAGATCTGCATCTAACTGCTGTGAGGTAAGTTGTGGCATTTTTGCAACAATAGCCCACTTCTCTGCTCCAATTTGCAGAAAACCCCTT
>LR738716.1:194870085-194885666 GCA_902687465.1 Secale cereale
TCCTGTTCCCCTGAGGTTGAGGTACCTTAGATGAAGCAACATCCCGATATTTGTAAGATAATGTTCCTTCAACTGCTTGAAACCCCCAAAATCCAGAACACGCAAATGCATGAACACATTCAATGGCGGGACTCCCTCTGTATTCCCAAAAACACTAAGTGATCTGGCATGGGACAATACCAGATTTTTTGGCAGGGTAGAATTTCCTTCTCCGCCATTTTGGAGGGAGAGCCGACGAACTTTCATTTTGTCATTTATAGGTACACAGGGAACACCAACCAAAGTAATGAAGTTATCTTCAATGGACTTGGATACGATGAAATCAAGAATTACATCATGAACTCTACAACGAGTCACCTTATGATCATATCTGTCTTTCACAGGTTGGACCAAACACCTGTTGACCAGTTCATTGAAATACATCTCTCCTACCTCATGTATTGCGTATCTGCCGTCCTTGAGAATGATTCCTTCAGCAATCCATCTTCTTATCAGATTTTTCTTCTCGATAATAGTATCTTCTGGAAATATACCGAGATATAAGAGACAAGTTTTCAGATCAGAAGGCAGATCAAAGTAACTAAGTGACAATATCTTCATCATATTTTCAACACTATTATTTCTTTCAAGTGCACGGCCAATTGAATCTTTCACTTCATTCCATTTAGAGACTGTACTTTCTTTGTTAGCCAGCAAGCCGGATATTGCAATGATCGCCAAAGGCAAGCCATCACATTTTTTCAAAATTTGATTCAGAACTTCTTCAAGGTGAGAAGGGCAGTGTTCTTCGGAGCCGAATAGTATTCTGCAGAATAACTGTCTTGAGTGCACAATATCAAGAGGGCCTATATCATGAATATGACCATTGAATGATGAGCGACATGATTTAGCCACATCATTTATACGAGTAGTGGTGATTATTCTACTACCGATACTGGTCTTGGGGAATGCACGCTTAATAATATCCCATGTATCCACACTCCATATATCGTCAACAACAATAAAGTACCTGCACATTGATTTTGTCAGATAAAATTTGTATGCTTTCATATAAAGAGTATACAATAAGATAGGAAACTAACAAAAGAAGCTCATCACAGTGACAACAGCAGGCGACATTTTAGCTCCCAAAAGCATATGCTCCTACTATGAACAATTAAATCTCTATAAATATTAATTTTGACAATGCACATGGTCATGTCTTGTATGTGTGTTCAAAATTTTATGAATAAAACACATTTGTTTTGCCCCAGGGTAAAATAAATAAATAATAATAATCAGTGCTCTAGAAAAGGATTTCTGGAGCACAAATTTGTTTCTTTTCAAACAGACCACATGAATTGTCTTTTTTTTTCAAAGAGAGTTTTCGTTTACACATAGGACAGGGATATGTATATGTGTAATTTTTCCCCAGAATATTTGACATTCTGAAAATCTTTTTTGTTACACGGGAGCACATGCTCATGAGAGTTGATTTGAATTACCTACATAAATGTTGTTAAAATAGTATACATTACATACTTAATTCCCTTGTGCTTAACCTAGCTAGTTTGGTACAATCCTGGAAGTGCATCTGGTATCCTAGAACTTTGTTTAGCAGTTGGGTAACTAATGGCAAATGGGTTTGTCGACTAACTATTTTCTTGAATTAAGACTCTGCATGCATTAGGTTTCACACTACTATTTGCAAGATTGTAAGAAATTTAACAAACAGTAAATCGAGTACCTTCGACAATGACTTGCTCTATTGGTGATGCCCTAATAAGTTCTGTATATTATTAAAAGACAACAAGTAAAAGTAAAAAATAAAATAGCATAGAGGTACGACATACCTTTTGTCTTGTAGGAACTCATTGATCTTGAGAACCAGATCTTCCTCACTCCCTTCTATAGTATTTGCATAAGGTTGCCTGCTAACTTGACTAAGGATTCTTCTTAGAATGTTCATCATGTTTGGACTTCGTGACACAGATAAGAAAGCCTGGCACTGGAATCCTACTTTAAGCTCTTGATACACTTGATCTGCAAGAGTTGTCTTGCCCATTCCTCCAGACCCAACAATGGAGACTATCTTCAATTGCTCTGGAGACCCACATCCGTCCACTTCAGTTAGCAATTTGATAATCTCGGCCTTGGGTTTATCAATTGCGACGGGTGTACTGTTAAGCCTAACAAGAGCTCTAGCGTGAAGGGTTCCTTTATTCATGGTCTCAGAGAAGCCTTCTTTTACCTTGTGACTTGCATTACTCTAACCTCAGTCTTGTACCTTCCATTCCTCTTGCCAAGCTCAATGACTTGTTTCTTCAAATCATGGATATCGCTACCTGCGCGACCGCGAGCCATCATCATCCCCATCCAGTTCTTCATTTTCTCCATGAAACCATCTGACTCGATATCTTTGTCGTCGACGCGTTGCATGAAGTCATCAACGCAGTCCTCCATATCGTAGGACAATTCCCGCACCTCCTTCATCCACAACTTGTCTCGCTCATTGGGATTCTCCTCCTCCAACATCTCAAGGAGAAATGCATGCATCGTGGCGAGCTCATCCCTGAGAAGGCTGACCTCGCGATGCACATGCTTGAAACGCTTATACTTGTCGCTGACCAGAGTGGCCAGCTTCTCCAGGACGGGTTTCAGGGCCCCCGTGGCTGCACTCACCAGAACCGGCTCCATGCTTCTCCTCAGATATGCTTGCGCAGGCGCAGCCCTCCAGATCTGGGAAAATCCCCAAATCTTCGATCCGGCCCTTGTTCCAGATCGCGAATCCTGGAAGTGCTCGGCGACGCGAATCCGGTTCCCGGCCGGTCCGGCTGGCCTGATACTGATAGCCCAGTCGGCAGTCGCTGGGTGGAGATCGATGCTGGGCGGCGAGGTGCTGGAGGTCGCGGCTGCCCGGCGTCGGGGCAACGGGGCGGAGTGACGAGGAGACCGACGGTGGGAGGCGACGGCTGGAGATGCAAGGACCAAGGAGACGGCGGGAGAGTGGAGGCGACGGTCTATATGTGAGGTAATAGCGGGAGGTGCGAGGCGACGGCTAGAGTCAACAACGGGAGGCTGGATGCGACGGCGGAGGAGAGGTGGGGCTGGTGGCGACGGCCGGAGGAAGAAGAGAGGCTGGTGACGGCGGCGGCGGCCGTGGTGGGGGGTGACGGCTCCGGCTCCGGCGAGTGTTTCGGGGGAGCTCGGGGACAACCAACGACAACTCTACATAGCATCTAAGCAATTGGTGGTGAGTGGCGACGCGGTTTCTTATCCATTACAGTAGAATAATCGCTTAATCATGTGGCCCGCGTCATTACATACCAACTCAATCAGTGCTCATTAATTTTACTCAACCTCAGTTCTTTTTTTTTTTCGAAAAGGGGAGAGCCCCGGCCTCTGCATCAGAGTGATGCATACGGCCATCTTTATTAAGGTAATAAAAATAAATAAGGTCCTGAAGTCTGCAGTAGAAAGCTCCCACGGAGCGAAGGAAACAAAAAAATCAGCCAACAGCCACAACCGGCAGGCATAAGCATGATAGGGAAACTAATTGCCTATTCTATTACATGACCGCCATCCAAACCGGTTGAAGATAACCCGTGCTACCATCTCCCACCGGATAGATCCAGTAACCAAACGCTCCCTGACCTCCGTCGGAGTGAGTAGCGACCACATACGGATCAATGCAGTGGCTCGGAAAATAACCTGCAAAAAATGAGTATTTGTTGTTCTGTTAAAAACCAAATCATTTCTGCAATTCCACACTCCCCATAGCAAAGCACATACTCCCACCCGGATATGTCTCGCTAGTGCGGAATCTATCCCGTATAGCCATTGCCCAAATAAAGAGCCAATGGAAGCCGGAGGTGAAATATTGAAAGCAATTTGTATTGTCCTCCATAAAATCTTTGCCATCGGACAAACGAGAAAGAGGTGTTTAATAGATTCATTCCGATCACAAAACGAACATCGCAAAGACCCAGTCCAGTTACGTTTTGCCAGATTGTCCTTAGTCAGAATCACTTGTTTATGCACAAACCACATAAACACTTTGATTCGCAAAGGCACGTTGACCTTCCAAACATGCTTCGAACTAGGAACCACGCTAGTATTGATGATATCAAGATACATCGACTTGACCGAGAACACTCCATTCCTAGTCAACTTCCAACATAACCGGTCTGGGTTTTGAGATAGCTGCACATCCATCAGTCGCCTGACTAGATGGAGCCAAGCTTCCCAACGGTTGCCGACTAGCGCTCTCCGAAAGTGAATATTGAGAGGGGAAGACTGAAGAATTGTCGCAACTCAACCTCAGTTCTACCGTCATCCTATTATCGATGTAAGTGGCCTGAATTTATAATTTGGGTCAGTCGATTTCGAGTGAAGGAACTCGAAAAAAAAAAGAAGCTCGCCGGAGAAGCATCTGGGTCTAGGGTGGCAAGCGACCCAGGTGTGTGTGTGTGGTCGGTGAGTGGGAGGGGGGGGGTGATGGTGCATGTTCGCTGGAAAAAACTGTCCATCACCAGGGCTCGAGGAATGGCGGGGGGGCGACGGTGGGTCGCGGTTGAGAGGAGAGCGGGGCGCTGAGGCCGGAGTTTGAGCGCCGTTGGCCGCGAGCGGTGTTGGCTGGCGGTCTAGCCGGTGGTATGTGGGGGCGGTTGGGGAAGAAGGCATTGGGAGGTTGAAAAAAGGGAGATGTTGAAGAAAGAATCCTGGTGTTCATTTTGCATTGGAAAGCTGGAATTATCTTTTCAGTCGACTTTACACCTAGCCACTTCCATTATTTTTTATCTGAAAGACTTGGTGATAATCATCATATTATTTTTTGTCTGAAAGACATGATGATTATATTCTTGGTTATACTCACCACAAAGAAGAACAATTTTTCTCCTCCCCACGTGCGACTTACTACATCTCAGGATAGTCTGTCCATCATAATTCATAAAGAGCCAGGCAAAAACGTTTTGCTTTGATAAGCACATACATTTTCACAACTTTTTGAATACAAGATCGGCCTAACCTGTATTCACCGTCAAACTTAAGCATCTACAACTGACAGATAAATAGCTACTAGAGTTGGCCTGAGACATCTCATTAACCAGCTGCCTAACCTGTCGAAGTTCAGCTGTCTAGAAAAAGTGACCGAGTTTTGGTAACTGGTTTCCATTTTCCTTTTTAAGGAAGGGAGATTACTCATCGTTCTCATTAACAAAACCATAGAGATTCACAAAGGTCTGCACCTGATGACTGCAAATGCCAACAATTTACAATTTCAGCAACTACAAACAGTTCAACACATTACACACGCACGCTGACGACGACGGCACAAAGCTGTACCGTGGAAGCAGCAACACAACCAGTAGATTCATAACATTTCAACAGAAAAAGAAAAAAAAGTATGCATCCAATAACTATCCTGAGATTGAGGGGTTAATAGCATTTCAATAAAACAAGAGAAGTATACATCTAATAACTGTTATAACTTGTGAAGTAGACACAGGAGGAGCATCTAGCAGCAGCTCTCCAGTTTGAGATGAATGTTCTTGTTTCTTGGCTCCTTGTTCCTCACCACAAGGCATATGTAGGTCCAGTACTATAATTCCAAATTCCAAACCAGTTATGTGCTTATCATTAATTTAATTGGGCTGTGAAACTTTGATACACCATCAGCATAGAACAAGCACCATCAGCACGGTCCTTGACGTATGGATCTTAGAAGACTAGCTTGTAGTGTTTTTTATTCCAACACCATCAGCATCATCCTGATCAGGAGAGTGCCTCAACCAGGACAGATGAAAACAATCACCAGCGGCTGAACCATTTGAGAGTAGCACGTACTGCAGATGATAGGTAACATCAAATTTTAACACTGTGATATGTAACAAGGTATATTAAATGCAAAAAAGATGGTACACATAACATCATCCAACTCGTCGATAAAAGAGAGGATCCTATGAAGTGTTCAATTAGTTCAAGAAACTATAACAATGGTACGGAGCTTTGCGTGATATCTAGCTTGTCAAATTAATAACTTGCTCATAAACAACCAATAATGACAGATGAAATATCAATCCAAAGTTGCACATGATGAAAATGAAATATCAATCCAAAGTTGTACAGGACCAAGTAATTCACAGGCCCTTTGAGAAGAAAGGTCACCAACAATCTTGCAGCAAATGCATGTGATTAATTCACGAAATAAACAATGGTGTACACACACAGCACAATTACTTGGGATGTCATCTTTCTCGCATTATCACCAAATTAAATAAGGCTCATGAAGCAATGCATTAGATTAACAGATTGCAGGCGACTCAAGCGTGCAGCAGTGATACTCTAGAGATGCTGGGAGTATCAACATATTTATATAGGACCACAAATATAAGTACCTGCAAGGAGGCAGATTCATTCTTGTACAAATACTATAAGCGGCCTACCAACGAGAACTAGGACACATCCATCGCAGATAATTCTGGAGTACCAATCCATCTCAGCAACACAGTGACAACTTGATCATACAAGGCACAAAGAGAGATACATAATCTCGTGAAAATTAAATTACGCGGCCTTTAATGGGAGAAAGAATTAGTACCTCAATTCTGACAGCAAATCATCAACTCTAGACCTCTACAAATAGCAGAGTAGGCTGGTTGAGATGTGTGCTGGCTGCTCGCTCCATGGCAACCTTTGCAGCGTCAACGCTGGTATGGTCGCCAACCACTACACATCTGACAGTAACAAGGCAGGGGAGGTTTTTGATTCCAAAATCAAAAGCACCACCACTAGTACTCGCGCACTCAGTTTTATTTGCATCAAATGCAATCTCGAGTTTATCTAGCTTAGGCATGGCTCCAGCTGCAAACATCAGATCCATCCCACGGTACGGCATTAAATAACTAAAGATCCTCAAGAATGGGAACCCAGTTTCACCATCGACCGTGACCCTTGTGTCTTCAGACCTTCCCGCTTCTGAAAATGAATCAATGACCAGAAACAAAATGCGCAGAGTGGGTAAACCTCCAAGGATGCAGATATCCTTTTGCCTGACTCTAACCATTTCAAGGCATAATAGCTGGAGGTTGACAAGGGGGCTCACCCATTTCGGAACCTGCGTCATAGCTGAAGAACTAGTAGTTAGTTTCTGGAGACTAGGCGGCACGCGCAAAGGTTCCCCTAAGAATTTGGAGCCATTCCAAACAGCTAGAGAGATAATGTTCCCAAGGTTGCTAAGAGAGGAGGCAGTAATAGCTCCCTTGAACTCCTCCTCAGCAATACTGCAAATTGAAGAATCAGTTTCAAAATTGAGAACCAGCTTCTTTAGACTCTGTAGCTGCCCAAGTTCTTGCAAGAAGTTCGAAGGCTGCTTGAAGACATGGACACATTTCAACGTCTCCAGTGCTTGCATCTTGGCAACTCCACACGGAAATATAGCATCACCACTGATAAATAGGTGAACCAATCTCTTGAGATTTATAATAGATGATGGTAACTCACGAACAGTGGTGTGTCTCAAGTCAAGTGTCTCTAGGCACCATAGATGTCCTATTTGTTCTGGAAGTTTGCTTACTTCTGTCGCATATTGGAGGTTTAGGTACCTCAGCTGGAACAACCTCCCTATATGTTCAAGATGATGGTTTTCCAACCAGTAGCAGCCCCCGAAATCCAAAACACGCAGATGCCTAAACTTATCAAGGGAAGGGATTTTCACTATTTTCCTAGACACATCAAGTGATCGGACATGAGACAACACATGATATTTTGGTGTACATAAAATTTCTTGCTGACCGACTTGTAGAGAGAGCCGGCGGATTTTTCCTTGACTCCCAATATCTAGATTGGGAACACCAACTAATGTAACAAAGTTCTCTTCAATGGACTTGGATATGATGAAATCAAGAATTGTGTCATGAACTCGACAACCCTTCACATTACCATAGTCATTCGTCTTCATGGGTTGGATCAAACTCCTATTGAGGAGTTCATTAAAGCATCTTTCTCCAAACTCATATATTGTGTATCCGACTTCTGTTTGAATGAATCCTTCGGCAATCCATCTTCTTATAAGACATTTCTTCTTAATAAAAGAATCTTCTGGGAATACACTCAGATATAATAGACATGTTTTTAGATGAGGAGGCAAATCAAAATAGCTAAGTGATAATATCTTCATCATTCCTTCGACACTAGGATTTCTTTCAAGTGCACGACCAATTGAATCTTTCACTTTATTCCATTGGCGCTTTGTTCTTTCTGTGTTGGCTAACAAACCAGATATAGCAATGATTGCCAAAGGTAACCCATCACATTTTTCCAAAATTTGATCAGAAATTTCTTGAAGGTATGAAGGGCAATTTTCTTCGGGGTTAAATAATCTTCCATGAAATAATTCTTTGGAGTGCGCCATATTAAGAGGCCTTATATCATAAATATGTCCATGGAATGACGAACAACATGAATGGGCGACATTGTTCATACGAGTAGTGGTAATTATTCTACCACCAGAATTGGTCATAGGGAATGCCAACCTAATCACATCCCATGTATCTATGTCCCATATATCGTCAATAACAATAAAGTACCTGCATAGATTTATGAGTGGCATTAGTGTGGTTTCAATATAAAGCATAAAAAGAAGTTTTTTCCTCACTGACACCGCAGAAGAAGATAAACAAGCAAAGTTGCCATATATTTGAAATGACATCACAGACATAGCATGTGTGCACATCAATATTAGTCTGGCATATTATGTAGAAGAGAGAAGCCATTTAAATAGGGCCACGGGAAATATCAACAGAGCCCGATTATGTTGATAAGCATGCAACAATTCAAACAACAGATAGATCGAGACACCATGGGGTCAAATACATTTGTGTGCAACCGATTCTGGGTGGGCGTGAGCAAAAAAAGTTCAAAATGGTGACAGGATAACACTACATATACAAATACCAACTCGATTTTGGGAGTAACTCCATACTCTATGTCTGGAGTTAATAAATGGATCTACATATCATATGGGAAATACACATAAACTGTGAATGGGCGCTCTTATGATAGTTTGTCAATTTGTAGACACATGAACTCTCTACAGTATTTTTTTTTTTCCTTTTCTGGATATCAGCAAGGTCATCTGGCCATTACATTTCCAAGCAGTCATCTGCACTGCAACCAACCGACCCTGGCTCACTCTCGTTTGGCCCAACCAACCAACAAAATTTAATAATTTTGGCTCATAATTCAGGATGAAGTTTGAAAATTTTATGCTTGATTTTTGACGTAAGATTAACAATTCTTCACCCTTGCTGTTGCGTGCATGCAGGTGTGTGTGACTAAATGATGACAAGTTTAGTTGTATGATTTTCATATCTTCATAACTATGATTATACATTCAAGGAGGACTTACTAATACAAAATATACCTTTTGTCCACTAGGAAATCGCTGATCTCTCTGATGAGTTGTTGAATACTCCCTGCTTCTGTATCAGCATAGGGTCGCCTGCTAACTTCTGAAAATATAGTTCTTAGAATATTCATCATGTCTGGATTTCTTGACACTGATATGAAAGCCTTGCACTCGAAATTCTCTTTGAGGTCTTGATACACTTGGTTTGCAAGAGTTGTCTTGCCCGTTCCTCCAGATCCAACGATGGAGACCATCTTCACTTCTTGTCGTTGCGTTGATGCAACTCCATCTTCTTCTGTTAACAATTTGATCAGCTCCGCCTTGGGATCCTCAATCCCGACGAGTCTTGATGCATGCTCAAATAATGCAAGAGCTCTAGGATCAACAGTTGTATTCCTGGTGCTGGAGATAACCACACCAGTCTTGTAACTTTCATTCCTGTTGCCCAACTCAATGATTTGTTTCTTCAAACCTTGGATCTCGTTGCCAATTCGACGGCGAGCCTTCATCTTCTCCAACCAGTTCTTCATCTTCTCGATAAAGCCATCTGGCTTTGTATCTTTGTCGCCCTTGTCGTGCATGAAGTCATCGATGGAGTCTTCCATGTCGTAGGACAGCTCCCGCACCTCATTCATCCACACCTTATCTTTAATATCGGGATCCTCCTCCTCCGACATCTTAACGAGAAATGAATACAAAGCGGTGAGCTCGTGCGTGAGTAACCTGATCTCGTCGTGCACCTCCTTGAGATACCCGTACTCGTCGCCCAGCAGAGCGTCCAGCTTCCCCAGGACGGAGTTCAGGGCCCCCGTCGTTGAGCTCACAAGAGCCGTCTCCATGGTTTATCGCTAAGCTCAGTCAATTTTGCGTGGCACTGACAGTACTGAAGAGTCAATTTCGCACCGTCGCTCGCCTCGCTTAGACCCTGAAAATATGATGGGTTGATTGGTCTAAGTAAGGCCAGTTGTTACTGCATCACAAGCTCGAGCCCACTCCCATGCCGGCATCATGTGAGGAGAGAGGGGATGTTGAGCACAGAACTGAGCGGGAGGGGAGATGGATGGGGCCGTACCTGCCGGGATCCAGCTGTGGAGGATGGCGACGAGCTAGGCCGAGGCGGCGGCGGCGGATCCCCGGGGCTCGGACACCGGCGATGGTTGGTGCGGCGGGAGGATGGAGGGAAGAATGCGGATCTGGGTGGATCGCGCAGTGGAGAAGACGGATCTGGGTGGGGATTAGTTCGGGGCTTCAGACTCTTTCACTACGCGTCAACGCCACTGCTTCGAGTCGGAAAGGATCTGTCTTCTCTTCTACAGTATTCTAGGATCACTCCGTTCCTGAATACTCACTCTATTCCTAAATATTATAGGTCTTTTTTGTTTTTTAAGAGATTTCACTATAGACTACATACGAAACAAAATGAGTGAATTTATATTTTTAAAAAACGTCTATATACATTTGAATGTTGTCTTTATAATGGAAAAGACTTATATTTAGAAACGAAGTGAGTATAATTTTTTTTCCAGAGATTTCAATATAGACTATCAATATAGACTACATATAGATGTATATAAACGTAGACGTATTATAGAATATAGATTCACTTATTTTGGTTTGTATGTACGCCCTCTGTTCCTAAATATAAGTCTTTTTAGACATTTCAGATGAACTATAAGATACATATGTATGTAAACATATTTTAGAATATAGATTCATTGATTTTATTTCGTACGTAGTCCTTTGTTAAAATCTTAAAAAGATTTATATTTGAGAATGGAGGAAGTAGTTTATATTGGTTTCTCTAGAAAAGACTTATATTTTAAAACCAAGGCACACGGCAACGACATGAACATGGCAAAGAAATCATACGAGTCTGCATATATTCTACTTTCTCTGTTTTAAAATATAAGTCTTTACAGAGATTTTATTATGAACTACATACGAATGTATATAGATACTCTCTCCGTACTAAAGTTAGTACAAAGTTGAGTCATCTATTTTGAAACGGGGGAGTACATTTTAATGTGTAGATTCACTCGTTTTGCTTCGTATGTGATCCATAGTGAAATCTCTCCAAAAACATATATTTAGAAACAGAGGAAGTAAAAAATAATCTCCTTCATGTAATTTACAACGACGTGTTAGAATAAATACGAGGCATACCGTCAATCATCCGAGGACCAAGCGATCACACGAGCACGACACCGAGATTTGTTAACGAGGTTCACCGATATGGCTACATCCCCGGGTGTTGAGGATATAACTACTGGTATAAACCGCCCAAAAGGGGCCGGGTTATACCCCTGGCGACTCACCGATGAAGATGGTGGATTATATGAGCCCGTCAGACGGCCCAAGACCCAAAGGCGATTTAAGGCCCGGAAGGGTGAACCGCCATGTATGTAAAGAAAATATAAATAGTCACCGAGCCGGACACGTTGTGTATGAGCCGGTCGGGACACCATAAGTCGTCGGACGTCAACCTGTGTATATAAAGGGACGACCCGACGGCGGTTTAGGGTAAGAAAGAAGAGATCGAAAACTAGGCCAAGCGTACTCGCTCCCTCGTAATCGAAAACCTAGCAATACCACCTCAAACTGGATTAGTCTTTTACCTTCGCCGCAAGGGGCTGAACCAGTATAAACTCTCTGTGTCCTTTGTCCCGATTAACCCCTATAAGCTAACCTAGGCGTGATGGCTCCACGATTAAGTCCTTACACTAGGACATCTACCGTGACAATCCCACGACAGTTGGCGCCCACCGTGGGGCCTGCGCGTGGTTGTTTTGAGTTCTTGAAGGGCAACTTCGAAGGGATCAAGGGATACGTTGTAGGCCGGATGACTAAAACTTTGTTCTCCAAGACTATGGAGCGAGCAACAGATTTGTTGGAAATCATACATACTGATGTATGTGGACCAATGAGTGTTGAAGCTCGTGGCGGGTATCGTTATTTTCTGACCTTCACTAATGATTTGAGCAGATATGGGTATATCTACTTAATGAAGCACAAGTCTGAAATATTTGAAAAGTTCAAAGAATTTCATAGTGAAGTTGAGAATCATTGTAACAAGAAAATAAAGTTTCTATGATCTGATCGTGGAGGTGAATATTTGAGTTACGAGTTTGATCTTCATTTGAAACAATGTAGAATAGTTTCACAACTCACGCCACCCGGAACACCACAGCGTAATGGTGTGTCCGAACGCCGTAACCGTACTTTATTGGATATGGTGCGGTCTATGATGTCTCTTACCGATTTACCACTATCGTTTTGGGGTTATTCTTTAGAGACAGCTGCATTCACGTTAAATACGGCACCATCTAAATTCGTTGAGACGACGCCTTATGAACTGTGGTTTGGCAAGAAACCAAAGTTGTCGTTTCTTAAAGTTTGGGGCTGCGATGCTTATGTGAAAAAGCTTCAACCTGATAAGCTCGAATCCAATTCGGAGAAATGTGTCTTCATAGGATACCCAAAAGAGACAGTTGGGTACACCTTCTATCACAGATCCGAAGGCAAGATATTCGTTGCTAAGAATGGATCCTTTCTAGAGAAGGAGTTTCTCTCGAAAGAAGTGAGTGGGAGGAAAGTAGAACTTGATGAGGTAATTGTACCTTCTTCCGAATTGGAAAGTAGTACATCACAGAAACTAGTTCCAGTGATTCCTACACCAATTAGTGAGGAAGTTAATGATGATGATCATGAAACTTCAGATCAAGTTTCTGCTGAACTTCATAGATCAACCAGAGTTCTTTCCGCACCAGAGTGGTACGGCAACCCAGTTCTGGAAGTCATTTTACTAGACCATGGTGAACCTACAAACTATGAGGAAGCGATGACACTAGTAGAAAACAGGGCATTGGTCCAGCCCATTAGCCCCGGTTCAATGTAGAACCGGGTCCAATGGGGGTACTGGACCCGGTTTGTGAGCCCAGGGGGCCGGCCGGGCCACGTGGGCCATTGGTACCGATTCGTCTGGACCTATTGGTCTCGGTTGGAGCTAAAAAAGGGGACCAATGGCTCTTGCTCCTGGCCCACTACTATTGGTCCCGGTTGGTGTTATGAACCGGGACCAAAGGCACCCCTTTAGTCCCGGTTTGTAGCACCAACCGGGACCAGTGAGTTGCCTATATATACCCCCTCACTCAAGAGCAGAGCTCACTGCTCTGTTTTTTTTTCTGGCCGAGGGGGAGAGGGGTTAGTGGTGCTCTAGCTCACCTCCTATGCACACAACGTGTTCGGTGGAATGCCCGAGCCACACTAGTTAAGCTTTTCTCCTCTCGAAGCTCTATTTTCTCCGAGATTTGTCTAGGTTTAGCGGTCCGTCACGTCCCGTCCCCGTCTTCGCCGCCGTCGATCGCCCCCGCCGATCTCGTCACCGGCACCACCGTGGTGAGCCTCTTGTTATGTCCATGCTTTTCTTACTTTTATTATTGCTTTAGATAGATATTTGTCTAATTTTCTTACATTTATTATTGCTTGTTATTATATAGTGCGATGGTTTTGATATCCGCCCACGTGGGCCCTCGTCCGGTCTACGATTCGGATGTGGTATATTATCTTTAATTTATAACTATTTGTTTTAGTGTTTATGATAGTTATGCCGACCAACCTGACATGCATAGATGTTTTATTATGTCTAGGAGGTAGTTGAACCGAAAATTCCAACCGATCCTCTTGTGGAGAGGTTAAATTTACTTGAAGAGGAAAACATTTCGTTAAAGAAAAAATAGGAAAAAATGGAGGAGGAGAAGATGGAATTGGAGTTGCATGTTGCGGAAGTTATCGATGATCACAAGATCAAGATGGACCCTATTGTCGAGAGGTTAAATTTAGTTGAAGAAGAAAACAAATTTTTGAAGGAAAAAATAAAAAAAATTGTGGACGAGAAGATGATATTGGAGTTGCATGTTGCGGATGTCGTCGATGATCACAAGATCAAGATGGATGCAATGCGGTTGAAGATTAAAAAGATTAGAAAATATGCCATTCATACCGAGGCTTGGTATCATTATGCCGTTGGATCAATTGTTACCTTGGTTGCGATTATGATAGCATTTGTTTTCGCGTTGAAATGTTTTACATAGTTTCGATGTGTATGGAGAGCTATATGTTGTTAGATGAGAACTATATATGTATGTACTTTGGTTTTAATGTGATGATGAACTTTTATCCATTTGGTCACTTAATTATCCATTTGGTTCATCTGCGTGCATTTATATATAATTAATGTAACACCCCCTTGTATTAAGCACTGTGACACTATGCTAATGATGCCATGTCATCATCTCATGTCTAATATAATCACAGTGGTTAAGCTTTCAAGTTCAAAACTCCCCTGAAAATTCAAATTCAAATTTAAGTGCAAAATGAAGTTGCTCCAAAAATTATGGAAAAATGTTCACCTTGTAGCAAATATTCCAAAACAAATGTTGTTGTTGAAAACAATATCACCAGCAACCCCATTAATGGGCTAGGGCATTTAAACAGTGCCAAAACAACACTTAAATATGCCATATCAATTTTTGGTAAATTCAAAAGTCTTCCAAAATTACCCAAACCAATTTTTGGTGTTAGGGATTATTGCAAAGTCATTTTTGGTTCAACTCTTACATTTTACAAAAAGGGTTTGGTGGCCCCATCTATTTCTTTCCTCTCTGCTTCTGAATTAAAAGAAAAAGAGAGGGTAGACCCCTTACCTGTCGCTCACCTACCGAGCCGGCCCAGCCAGCCCACGGGAGCAGTCCCCTACCTGCTCCCGCCCGCGCGTCACCACCACCGCATCCGGCGCGCGCTCGGCGCCGTCGCCGCTCGACACCGCGGCAGGGGCAGGTGAGGGAGAGGATAAGGGCGACTCCCTCCCGCTCCCCCTGGTCGCCTCGCTCACTCTCCCCTCTCCTCCACCGCTCGCTCGCCTCTCTCTTCCTCTCTGGCTCCGAGCCCGAGCGCAGCCGCCGCCCCGACTCCGTCGACCTCGCGCACCCCGGCGTCCCCGCGAGCCGCCCCCATGTCTGGGACGCGCGCCGAGCTCGACTACGTCCACTGCGCCTGCTGACTGGGGCCGGGGAGTACTGCACCGACCGCTACTCGTCGCCCCCTTCTTCACGGTCTCCGGCGAGTCGGCGACGCATTCGACCTCCCCGAGCCTGCTCCGAGCAGGCTTTGCCCGGCTCCCCTCTCTGTAAGTCCC
>LR738716.1:194885676-194910323 GCA_902687465.1 Secale cereale
TCCTCCCCTCTCCGTCTCCCCTCGTCGCCGTTAGCTGCCAGTAGACGCGGCGCAGCTCGCGCCCGAACGCATCGCCGCCTAGCTCGTCGCCGGCGAGGTTCAGGTGGGCCTTAAGCCATGCGCGTGTGCCCGCTCGCTTCGCTAGAACGCGTAGGCGCTGTTGAACCCACCTTCCGCCCGTTTTGCTCGCCGTAGCCCCGACTGCAGTGACGCCCGAACTCCGGCATCCGCCGAGCTCAACGCCGGCGCCCGTACCGACCACCCCAGTCGCTCCGACCACCACGGTTGGACGCGGCGTGGAGTGCCCGTTCGAACGCGCCCGCGCACGGTCAAAACGATGGCCTGTGGCCAATTTTCGACGATGCCCGAGCCTCGCCGCCGCGTTTCGCGTCGCCGGCGGCGAGCCGCCGACCGCGCTGACTTGGCCAGCGGTGGGGCCCGCCCTGTGAGACTGCCAGCGGACCCCAGCGCCCCGGGTTGACCGCGTTGACTTGGTCAACTGCGCTGACATGGCGCTACAGATGCTGACCAGTGGGCCCCGCTGATAATTAGCCTAAACTGCTAAGTAAATTTTAAACTAAACACTACCCAGTCACTGACATGGGGGGCCCACCCCCTTAATTAGTTCTGTTAATTAGTTTAAGTCGCTGTTATACACAGTGAGGCTGACAGGTGGGCCCCACCTGTCAGTTTGACCAGTCAGCCGAGTCAAATGGCTGCTGACATCATGCTGATGCAATGCTGACGCAGTAATCCTTTTCTGTTTATAATATTCCAGAAATTGTTATAATCTTTAGAAATTCATATCTTTTAATCCGTAGCTCGGATGTAAAAACTTTCTATATGAAAGTTGCTCAGAACGACGAGACGAATCTAACCGTGCTATCCGTTTCCGTGTCGGGACCCTCTACGGAGGTGAACCCGCAACTTTTAGCCCGTTTTCGGTAGATGAATAGTGCACATTCACCGGTTAATAATTCCAGATAAATCCTAAAAATAACCAACATGACCTAGACATGTTTTTAGGCAACCCTGCACTGCACGTTAGCTTAGCACGCTCTGTGTTGCATATGCTTGTGTATTTATCTGTTTCTTCCCCCTCTTCTCTCTCGGTAGAGCCCGACGCTGACGCAGATCCCGAGACCGACGCTGTCCCGGTGATTGGTTCCCCCTCCGGCGATCTTGCTTTTGCCACCGAGCAACCAGGCAAGCAACCCCCCTTGAACATTTCCGATATCGCCTATGTCTATTCTCTCTTATTCTTGCATTAGAATTGCTGCTACTGCTACTGCTCCTATTACTGTTGCATAGCCTGTCTTTGCTAAATTGTTGATACCTGTCATTATTCATAAACTGCTTAGTATAGGTTGGGTAGCACTGCTATGGTCCCGCACTCTCGTAGTTGCCTCGCATAGTACCCTTGTCTCGATCAACTGATCGAGCCCTTTTCCCCTGACCTTCTTCACATCACCGCACACCCCCCCCCCCCTAATATGCTCGACTCCGCAGAGTTAACATCGGGTGACGAGGGTGATACCTCTGAACTCACTTTCGATGTTGTCCCTGTAGTATAGCTAGTTCGTTGTGGGTTACCGAGGGTGATTCCTCTTCCCACTTCCGACTTAGCTTTTGTCGTGCATCCGTTATTGTGATTACCGCCGAGGGTGATTCCTCCGGTACCACCTTAACGGGACTTGTCGTTTAGGGATCCAACGAGGGTGATTCCTCGGATTCCTCATCGGCATGGAAACCACACGGATGCCCTGTTCGCCACACCGTGTTTAAAGACGTATCGATCCCCGAGGCCGGACGTCGCCAGGAACAAAGGCGTGCGGCCAGAGGTATCGTGCGTCTGAAGACACTTTGAAGTTACTACTACACATGTTGGATGGAGGCGGGTTGACCCAGAGGGGTACCCGCGAGTGCCTTTGAGGCGTGAGCTGTGGAGTCGGGTGACCAGTGAGGGTACCCGCGAGATAACTACGAGGCGTGGCCGGTCTTTCCCAGTCCTTGTCACAAGTCCTCGAGACGGGACGACGGGGCCAACAGTATCGTAGGCTCTGCTCGTTACCGCGCGCTCCCAATACACTAAGCGATTTGGATATTTGATCCGAGGGGCCTCCGGGTCCGATAGCACTAACCACCACGTGGGTGTGAGTGGGTGCTCTGCGTCGTATACATCAGCCGGAGTCGTCACGACGTCAGCAATTGAGCGGGTTGTTCGGATTGGACCCAGGATGCAACTGCGTGCTTGTATAAGGGGTTGCTAGGTCTGCTACCGAACGGCCACGTAACGTGCAGGAGCGTCTGGGGCGATGGCCCCGACCCCCGGGTGCATAGGTTTAGTCCAACGTGCTCGATCCTCTCTGGCGGTATCCGGTCGGGTTGCGTCGTATTGTTTAGCCGAGGGCGGGCACGACCTGATGGTGTGTCCGGCCGGAGTTAAGCGAGCGTGGTGGGTAACTTGGTGCACCCCTGCAGGGAAGAAACAATCTATCGATAGCCTGTCCTACGGTAACGGACACTCGGAGTTGTATCCACTTCGGTACAACTAGAACTGGTGACTTGAGATATGAGGTTGATGTTGCTGCAAACACTATACATTATTATGATGAAACTATTCTGCTCCCTTCTAATTGCTGCAAGACCCTGAAGATGCTAGTCTTCGTCAGGACTAGGCTATTCCCCTCTCTACTCTGGCTTTCTGCAGTCTAGTCCACCCACATAAAGCCTCCTTTGAAAATATTGCATTGCTAGTATAGATCTGATGTAAGTCTTGCTGAGTACTTTGGATGAGTACTCACGGTTGCTTTGCTTCCTCTTTTATCCTACCCGCATGATAAACCAGACGACGGAGCCATGGTGCCCGCAGCCCCTGTTGACGACTACTACTACCAGTCCGAGGCTGGCTACTACTACTACCCGGCCGGCGAGTACTTCTACGAGGAGCCGGCGGACGACGACCAGGAGTAGGATCGGAGGTCCCAGGCAGGAGGCCTGCGCCTTTTCGATCGTAGCTTTTCTTTTGCCCCGCCTCGTATGAGGCCTATCTGAATTTGTGTTCTATGTCTGTACCCAGACATCTAATGCTTCCGCTGACTATGTGTATTACACTTGTTATGTATTCGAGCCCTCGAGGCCCCTGGCTTGTAATATATAACTTGCATGTATTTATTTATGTTTTAGAGTTGTGCTGTGATTCCTTCACGTGAGTCCTTAGGCTTGATCGTGTGCATTTGCGTGTATGATTAGTGCACGGTCGGGCCGGGGTCGTCACAGGTTGGTATCAGAGCCGACTGCCTGTAGGAACCCCCTTTCCAACTCCTTGGCCGAAGTCGAGTCTAGAGGTCCAAAAATGTTTTACTAACTTGGCTGTGTGGCTTATGGCCCCACGTCGCCACTTGGGTGGTGTAGCTTCTTTTATTCCTCGTCTATACTCTGGGACTCTTCTCTCTCGTCTATTCGGGTTAAGTTTTACTAACTCCATTAGGTTCTCGTTTTCACATCTACCCGGAGAGCTGGATATCAGTGCGGTTTCTTATCATTGACCTGAATAGTCTGATAATCATTCCTTTCCATTTGTTTGATTAACCTTTCTTACCAAGTCCTGATGATAATTAAACAGAACTTGGGGGCCATGGAGGACTTGACAAGTCTGATTCTTTCATATCAGAACCATTTGCATTTAAACATGGCTTTAAACAAGATAAACTATATCACACGGTTTCCGTACAAACCTCCGCGGGTCAGTGCAAATCTACCTTATTCTGTCCGGAAGTGGTAGTGGAGATAGAAGAAAGAAAGTTTCAGGCACACCCCATTGTCCTGAAATCTTGCGGCATCGACCTTATCCTAGGAATGGATTGGTTGGAGGCTCACGAGGCCCTAATTGATTGTGCCACCAAGACTGTACGTCTTCGGCACCCCTCGAATCAACTCGTGAATTGCCGCGCTCGTGTATCCCGTGATGCCGAGGCTCAAATCTATGCCACAAATGCCTTGAATACTTCACCACTTGAAGGGCTCGAAAGCATACCAGTTGTATGTGAATTCCCGGATGTCTTCCCAGAAGAACTTCCAGGAATACCCCCTGCTCGAGCCGTCGAATTTGTTATCGACTTAAAGCCGGGTACTACTCCTATTGCGAAGCGTCCTTACAAGATGCCACCGCATGAGCTCCTCGAGCTTAAGGAGGAAATCGACAAGTCACTCAAGAAGGGCTTCATCCGTCCTAGTTCCTCTGCCTGGGGAGCACCGTCTCTTTTCGTCAAGAAGAAAGATGGTACGAATAGGCTGGTACAAGATTACCGACCTATCAACCAGGCAACCATCCAGAATAAATATCCGCTTCCTCGGATCAATGACTTATATGATCAACTGGCTGGATCATCGGTGTTTTCTAAACTCGACTTGAGGTTGGGTTATCACCAGATCCGTGTTCGCGAAGAGGATATTCCAAAGACTGCATTCGTAACTCGCTATGGCTCTTATGAGTACACTGTCATGTCTTTTGGACTGACTAACGCTCCAGCTACCTTCTCCCGCCTGATGAATTATATATTCATGGATTACCTTGACAAGTTTGTCGTGGTATATCTGGATGATATTCTGGTATTCTCAAAGAACAAGGAAGAACACGCCGAACATCTTCACCTTGTTCTGGAGTAGCTGCGAGAACATCAGCTTTATGCTAAGTTTTCCAAATGCGAGTTCTGGCTTTCCGAAGTGACCTACCTTGGACATGTGATTTCCAAGGATGGCATTGCCGTTAATCCGGAACGGGTTCAGGCCATTCTTGACTGGACGCCTCCGAAGAATGTCAAGCAAGTGAGAAGTTTTCTCGGCCTTGCAAGCTATTGTCGTCGCTTCGTCGAGAACTTTTCCAAGATTGCCAAACCCCTGACTAATCTGCTTCACAAAGGCGTTAAGTTTGAGTGGACAGATAAATGCCAGGAAAGCTTTCAAGCTCTTAAGGACAAGCTCGTTTCTGCTCCAGTGCTTGCTCCTCCAGATTCTCGCAAGGACTTCGTGATATATTGTGACGCCTCTCGTCAAGGATTAGGCTGTGTCCTAATGCAAGAACGAAGAGTGGTTGCTTATGCATCACGTCAATTGCGTCCGCATGAAGAGAATTATCCAGTGCATGATCTTGAACTTGCTGCAGTGATCTTTGCATTGAAACTATGGCGACATTACCTTCTTGGTAACCGGTGTGAGATTTATACTGATCACCAAAGTTTGAAGTATCTATTCACTCAGCCGGATCTTAATCTCCGTCAACAGCGATGGTTGGAAACTATTTCAGAATATGACTGCGGTATTTCTTATACCCCTGGCAAGGCTAATGTGATGGCCGATGCCTTGAGTCGCAAGTCGTACAGCACCAACCTCAAGGTTAAGCGAGCTCAACCTCGTCTTTATGAGGAATTACGCAAGCTGAATCTACATATCGTTCCACATGGTTCGCTTAATGACCTTGTGATACAGCCGGATCTTGAGAAGGCTGTCAAGGTAGCGCAAACCAAAGATGCTTACGTTGATGTTATGAAGCAGGAACTTCATCTTCCGAAATACAGGGATTTCTCAATATCCGAAGATGGAACCTTGTATTTCCGAGGCCGCATCGTGGTAACACGTTTCGACCTAATGACTGACAAGGTCATGAAGGAGGCTCATGATACACCGCTGTCTATTCATCCTGGTAGTACTAAGATGTATCGTGATCTCCGCCAAAGGTACTGGTGGCCTAATATGAAGCGGGATATTGCTCGTTATGTTGCTGAATGCGATGTCTGTCGTCGCGTGAAGGCAGAACATCAGAAGCCTGCTGGACTTCTGCAGCCTCTTCCTATTCCGCTGTGGAAATGGGATAAGGTGCAGATGGATTTCATTACTGGTTTTCCTAAGTCCCAGAAGGGTAACGATGCCATTCTTGTCGTCATCGACCAACTCTCAAAGGTTGCACACTTCCTGCCAGTCAAGGAGACTATCACTGCTAGCCAGTTAGCAGAACTGTATATCTCCCGAATTGTATCCCTCCACGGAATTCCGAAGGAGATCAGTTCGGACCGTGGCACCCTGTTCACTTCCAAGTTCTGGGAAAGTTTTCAAGAAGCTTTGGGAACTCATATCCACTGGAGTTCAGCTTATCACCCCCAGTCCCAAGGTCAAGTTGAACGAGTCAATCAAGTGCTTGAAGATATGCTGCGAGCTTGTGTTATATCATTCGGTAAGAAATGGGAAGAATCCCTTCCATATGCCGAGTTCTCGTATAACAACAGCTATCAAGCAAGCTTGAAGATGGCTCCCTTTGAAGTTCTGTACGGACGTAAGTGTCGAACCCCTCTGAACTGGTCAGAAACTGGGGAACGACAAGTTATTGGTCCGGACATTATTCAACACGCCGAAGAGCAAGTCTGTATCGTGCGTGAAAATCTCAAGGCGGCTCAGGACCGTCAGAAGAGCAACTATGACCGCAAACGATCGGGTTTGACTTATCAACCAGGTGATCAAGTTTATCTTCGTGTCACCCCTATGAAGGGCACGCACCGTTTCGGTATCAAGGGCAAGTTAGCTCCACGCTACATTGGTCCCTTTCCCGTGGTTGCTAGACGTGGATTCGTGGCTTACAAATTGCAATTGCCTCCGCAATTCTCGCATATCCACGATGTGTTCCATGTGTCGCAACTTCGCCGATCTTTCAAGGAGTCCCCGCATCGTGCTGTGGATCACGAGATGCTCGAGCTTCAAGATGATCTATCTTATAAGGAGCATCCGATCCGCATCCTCGATCAAACTGAACGTCGGACCCGCCAGAAGACCACCAAGTTCCTGAAAGTGCAGTGGTCAAATCATACTGAAGATGAAGCCACCTGGGAACGCGAGGAAAATCTTCGGGCGGAATACCCCGACCTCTTTGCTTCTACCTCCTAAATTCTCGGGACGAGAATTTCTTTTAGAGGAGGAGAATTTGTAACACCCCCCTTGTATTAAGCACTGTGACACTATGCTAATGATGCCATGTCATCATCTCATGTCTAATATAATCACAGTGGTTAAGCTTTCAAGTTCAAAACTCCCCTGAAAATTCAAATTCAAATTTAAGTGCAAAATGAAGTTGCTCCAAAAATTATGGAAAAATGTTCACCTTGTAGCAAATATTCCAAAACAAATGTTGTTGTTGAAAACAATATCACCAGCAACCCCATTAATGGGCTAGGGCATTTAAACAGTGCCAAAACAGCACTTAAATATGCCATATCAATTTTTGGTAAATTCAAAAGTCTTCCAAAATTACCCAAACCAAATTTTGGTGTTAGGGATTATTGCAAAGTCATTTTTGGTTCAACTCTTACATTTTACAAAAAGGGTTTGGTGGCCCCATCTATTTCTTTCCTCTCTACTTCTGAATTAAAAGAAAAAGAGAGGGTAGACCCCTTACCTGTCGCTCACCTACCGAGCCGGCCCAGCCAGCCCACGGGAGCAGTCCCCTACCTGCTCCCGCCCGCGCGTCACCACCACCGCATCCGGCGCGCGCTCGGCGCCGTCGCCGCTCGACACCGCGGCAGGGGCAGGTGAGGGAGAGGATAAGGGCGACTCCCTCCCGCTCCCCCTGGTCGCCTCGCTCACTCTCCCCTCTCCTCCACCGCTCGCTCGCCTCTCTCTTCCTCTCTGGCTCCGAGCCCGAGCGCAGCCGCCGCCCCGACTCCGTCGACCTCGCGCACCCCGGCGTCCCCGCGAGCCGCCCCCATGTCTGGGACGCGCGCCGAGCTCGACTACGTCCACTGCGCCTGCTGACTGGGGCCGGGGAGTACTGCACCGACCGCTACTCGTCGCCCCCTTCTTCACGGTCTCCGGCGAGTCGGCGACGCATTCGACCTCCCCGAGCCTGCTCCGAGCAGGCTTTGCCCGGCTCCCCTCTCTGTAAGTCCCATCCTCCCCTCTCCGTCTCCCCTCGTCGCCGTTAGCTGCCAGTAGACGCGGCGCAGCTCGCGCCCGAACGCATCGCCGCCTAGCTCGTCGCCGGCGAGGTTCAGGTGGGCCTTAAGCCATGCGCGTGTGCCCGCTCGCTTCGCTAGAACGCGTAGGCGCTGTTGAACCCACCTTCCGCCCGTTTTGCTCGCCGTAGCCCCGACTGCAGTGACGCCCGAACTCCGGCATCCGCCGAGCTCAACGCCGGCGCCC
Organism: Secale cereale; assembly: GCA_902687465.1. Taxonomy (NCBI): domain Eukaryota; kingdom Viridiplantae; phylum Streptophyta; class Magnoliopsida; order Poales; family Poaceae; genus Secale; species Secale cereale. The sequence goes on from LR738716.1 coordinate 194,893,861, forward strand.
GTACCGACCACCCCAGTCGCTCCGACCACCACGGTTGGACGCGGCGTGGAGTGCCCGTTCGAACGCGCCCGCGCACGGTCAAAACGATGGCCTGTGGCCAATTTTCGACGATGCCCGAGCCTCGCCGCCGCGTTTCGCGTCGCCGGCGGCGAGCCGCCGACCGCGCTGACTTGGCCAGCGGTGGGGCCCGCCCTGTGAGACTGCCAGCGGACCCCAGCGCCCCGGGTTGACCGCGTTGACTTGGTCAACTGCGCTGACATGGCGCTACAGATGCTGACCAGTGGGCCCCGCTGATAATTAGCCTAAACTGCTAAGTAAATTTTAAACTAAACACTACCCAGTCACTGACATGGGGGGCCCACCCCCTTAATTAGTTCTGTTAATTAGTTTAAGTCGCTGTTATACACAGTGAGGCTGACAGGTGGGCCCCACCTGTCAGTTTGACCAGTCAGCCGAGTCAAATGGCTGCTGACATCATGCTGATGCAATGCTGACGCAGTAATCCTTTTCTGTTTATAATATTCCAGAAATTGTTATAATCTTTAGAAATTCATATCTTTTAATCCGTAGCTCGGATGTAAAAACTTTCTATATGAAAGTTGCTCAGAACGACGAGACGAATCTAACCGTGCTATCCGTTTCCGTGTCGGGACCCTCTACGGAGGTGAACCCGCAACTTTTAGCCCGTTTTCGGTAGATGAATAGTGCACATTCACCGGTTAATAATTCCAGATAAATCCTAAAAATAACCAACATGACCTAGACATGTTTTTAGGCAACCCTGCACTGCACGTTAGCTTAGCACGCTCTGTGTTGCATATGCTTGTGTATTTATCTGTTTCTTCCCCCTCTTCTCTCTCGGTAGAGCCCGACGCTGACGCAGATCCCGAGACCGACGCTGTCCCGGTGATTGGTTCCCCCTCCGGCGATCTTGCTTTTGCCACCGAGCAACCAGGCAAGCAACCCCCCTTGAACATTTCCGATATCGCCTATGTCTATTCTCTCTTATTCTTGCATTAGAATTGCTGCTACTGCTACTGCTCCTATTACTGTTGCATAGCCTGTCTTTGCTAAATTGTTGATACCTGTCATTATTCATAAACTGCTTAGTATAGGTTGGGTAGCACTGCTATGGTCCCGCACTCTCGTAGTTGCCTCGCATAGTACCCTTGTCTCAATCAACTGATCGAGCCCTTTTCCCCTGACCTTCTTCACATCACCGCACACCCCCCCCTAATATGCTCGACTCCGCAGAGTTAACATCGGGTGACGAGGGTGATACCTCTGAACTCACTTTCGATGTTGTCCCTGTAGTATAGCTAGTTCGTTGTGGGTTATCGAGGGTGATTCCTCTTCCCACTTCCGACTTAGCTTTTGTCGTGCATCCGTTATTGTGATTACCGCCGAGGGTGATTCCTCCGGTACCACCTTAACGGGACTTGTCGTTTAGGGATCCAACGAGGGTGATTCCTCGGATTCCTCATCGGCATGGAAACCACACGGATGCCCTGTTCGCCACACCGTGTTTAAAGACGTATCGATCCCCGAGGCCGGACGTCGCCAGGAACAAAGGCGTGCGGCCAGAGGTATCGTGCGTCTGAAGACACTTTGAAGTTACTACTACACATGTTGGATGGAGGCGGGTTGACCCAGAGGGGTACCCGCGAGTGCCTTTGAGGCGTGAGCTGTGGAGTCGGGTGACCAGTGAGGGTACCCGCGAGATAACTACGAGGCGTGGCCGGTCTTTCCCAGTCCTTGTCACAAGTCCTCGAGACGGGACGACGGGGCCAACAGTATCGTAGGCTCTGCTCGTTGCCGCGCGCTCCCAATACACTAAGCGATTTGGATATTTGATCCGAGGGGCCTCCGGGTCCGATAGCACTAACCACCACGTGGGTGTGAGTGGGTGCTCTGCGTCGTATACATCAGCCGGAGTCGTCACGACGTCAGCGATTGAGCGGGTTGTTCGGATTGGACCCAGGATGCAACTGCGTGCTTGTATAAGGGGTTGCTAGGTCTGCTACCGAACGGCCACGTAACGTGCAGGAGCGTCCGGGGCGATGGCCCCGACCCCCGGGTGCATAGGTTTAGTCCGACGTGCTCGATCCTCTCTGGCGGTATCCGGTCGGGTTGCGTCGTATTGTTTAGCCGAGGGCGGGCACGACCTGATGGTGTGTCCGGCCGGAGTTAAGCGAGCGTGGTGGGTAACTTGGTGCACCCCTGCAGGGAAGAAACAATCTATCGATAGCCTGTCCTACGGTAACGGACACTCGGAGTTGTATCCACTTCGGTACAACTAGAACTGGTGACTTGAGATATGAGGTTGATGTTGCTGCAAACACTATACATTATTATGATGAAACTATTCTGCTCCCTTCTAATTGCTGCAAGACCCTGAAGATGCTAGTCTTCGTCAGGACTAGGCTATTCCCCTCTCTACTCTGGCTTTCTGCAGTCTAGTCCACCCACATAAAGCCTCCTTTGAAAATATTGCATTGCTAGTATAGATCTGATGTAAGTCTTGCTGAGTACTTTGGATGAGTACTCACGGTTGCTTTGCTTCCTCTTTTATCCTACCCGCATGATAAACCAGACGACGGAGCCATGGTGCCCGCAGCCCCTGTTGACGACTACTACTACCAGCCCGAGGCTGGCTACTACTACTACCCGGCCGGCGAGTACTTCTACGAGGAGCCGGCGGACGACGACCAGGAGTAGGATCGGAGGTCCCAGGCAGGAGGCCTGCGCCTTTTCGATCGTAGCTTTTCTTTTGCCCCGCCTCGTATGAGGCCTATCTGAATTTGTGTTCTATGTCTGTACCCAGACATCTAATGCTTCCGCTGACTATGTGTATTACACTTGTTATGTATTCGAGCCCTCGAGGCCCCTGGCTTGTAATATATAACTTGCATGTATTTATTTATGTTTTAGAGTTGTGCTGTGATTCCTTCACGTGAGTCCTTAGGCTTGATCGTGTGCATTTGCGTGTATGATTAGTGCACGGTCGGGCCGGGGTCGTCACAATTAAGTGTGTCAAAAACCATTACAGAACATCATAAATAGATAATTAAGTGACCAAATGGATAAAAGTTCATCATCACATTAAAACCAAAGTACATACATATATAGTTCTCATCTAACAACATATATAGCTCTCCATACACATCGAAACTATGTAAAACATTTCAACGCGAAAATAAATGCTATCATAATCGCAACCAAGGTAACAATTGATCCAACGGCATAATGATACCAAGCCTCGGTATTAATGGCATATTTTCTAATCTTTTTAATCTTCAACCGCATTGCATCCATCTTGATCTTGTGATCATCGACGACATCCGCAACATGCAACTCCAATATCATCTTCTCGTCCACAATTTTTTTTATTTTTTCCTTCAAGAATTTGTTTTCTTCTTCAACTAAATTTAACCTCTCGACAATAGGTTCCATCTTGATCTTGTGATCATCGATAACTTCCGCAACATTCAACTCCAATTCCATCTTCTCCTCCTCCATTTTTTCCAATTTTTTCTTTAACGAAATGTTTTCCTCTTCAACTAAATTTAACCTCTCCACAAGAGGGTCGGTTGGAATTTCCGGTTCAACTACCTCCTAGACATAATAAAACATCTATGCATGTCAGGTTGGTCGGCATAACTATCATAAGCACTAAAACAAATAGTTATAAATTAAAGATAATATACCACATCCGAATCGTAGACCGGACGAGGGCCCACGTGGGCGGATATCAAAACCATCGCACTATATAATAACAAGCAATAATAAACGTAAGAAAATTAGACAAATATCTATCTAAAGCAATAATAAAAGTAAGAAAAGCATGGACATAACAAGAGGCTCACCACGGTGGTGTCGGTGACGAGATCGGCGGGAGCGATCGACGGCGGCGAAGACGGGGACGGGACGTGACGGACCGCTAAACCTAGACAAATCTCGGAGAAAATAGAGCTTCGAGAGGAGAAAAGCTTAACTAGTGTGGCTCGGGCATTCCACCGAACATGTTGTGTGCATAGGAGGTGAGCTAGAGCACCACTAACCCCTCTCCCCCTCGGCTAGAAAAAAAAACAGAGCAGTGAGCTCTGCTCTTGAGTGAGGGGGTTTATATAGGCAACTCACTGGTCCCGGTTGGTGCTACAAACCGGGGCTAAAGGGGTGCCTTTGGTCCCGGTTCATATAGCAAACCGGGACTAATAGTGGTGGGCCAGGAGCAAGAGCCATTGGTCCCGGTTTTCAGCTCCAACCGGGACCAATAGGTCCAGACGAACCGGGACCAATGGCCCACGTGGCCCGGCCGGCCCCCTGGGCTAACGAACCGGGTCCAGTACCCCCATTGGTCCCGGTTCTAGATTGAACCGGGGCTAATGGGCTGGACCAATGCCCTGTTTTCTACTAGTGTAGAAGCTGAACTACATGCTCTAATGTAAGGCATGGCCCTTGCTATCCAGCACGGTGTGGGGCCTGTTATTGTTCAAACCGACTCTTGAGAAGCATTGTTGGCAATGAAGGGGGATATTCTTCGTTTTTCTGCTTATGGACACTTGGTGGCTGAGATCCAACACCACATGGGTGTAAGAGAGTTTATTCCGTCAAAAATTAAGTGTGAACAAAATAGGATAGCAGATCGATTGGCTTCATATAGTCGTACGGAGAGTACTACTGCCGTATGGCTTGGTAGAGGTCCACCTTGTGTGGAGGAACTATTGCCTCTGGATTGTAACCATGTGATCTTGAAATAAAATCTCTTTTACCCTCGCAAAAAAAAAAATGAGGCTCAAGAAATAAACAACGATTCCACCAATCCCTCTTTATCCCTTCTACCACCGGCGTACGAGGGGATCGAAGCACGGCATGGGTGGGATGGTTTCTTACCTAGTGGGATGGATCTGCGGTGGAGGATGTCTAGCCGTGGAGAAACACCAGCACCTTGCCCGGAGAGGGCAAGGAATGAAGCGGGCGAAGCTCGGACGCCGGGGACGCGCTGCACAACGAGACGACCGGGGAGCAGTGGGCGGTGTCACGAGGGTGGGGTACTGAGGGGATCTGGTCTGGGTAAATAGTTCAGCTAGGCACGAAAACGCATAAAACAAACAGGAGTCGTCGTCTCACGCCTGGTCGTCGTCGTTTGGCGTCCTTATTATTTCCGCCTCCCTGCTAGACGTGGGCCCAGACAAGGATTTTGTGTCCCCTCGTGAAATAAGCGGAAAATCATTCATTAGTTTATTTGTAACACATTAATACACATTATGGAATAAGCAAATGCTCACATACTCCACGAACATGCGCTAACCTATGAGCGACATGCCACAACTACCTTTAACGAGGGCGTCATTCTATCTAATATGACGCCCCAGCCCAAGGCTACATGCATCTAGCATGACGTCACAGCCTAGGCCGTCATGCAAATGGGTCATTTTAAAAAATACTTCGGACCCAGTATATTTTTGTGATGTAGTTTCAGACCAGGGTCAAATCTATCTATTTTCATCATAATTGGCAACCAATCTCCTAACTGACTACTTTAAGACAGGAGATTCCTCTTGTTAAGCGGTAGGCCATCAAAGAAGAAAATGTGTGTGAACTCAGCATGTGGTTCCTAGGCGGAGGCAGTGGGGGGGCGAGCGGGGGCCAGACCCCCCCTATGGTTCGGCCCCCCTCAACGAGTTGCAACGGGGACTAGCCTGTTCACTGGTACAAATAATAGGCTTAATTATCCGGCCATTAGCAAGGATATGGGCTAAGCTCCTACTGTCAAGCCCAAAACGATTTTGCAAGAAGGCAACATGGGCCAAGGCTGCACGTACGCATCCACTGTGGTCTGCACATCACATACTCTTTAATCGATCGACGCACACGTACGCACTCAGGCGTTGAGGCGACTTCCTTCCTAGACTCTTTCGTCGCGCCGACGCTGCACGCAACGCCTTAGGGCTTCGTTGTCGCCGGGCCGCCGGGCGTCGCGGCGTCGCCGATTGGTAATTAGCGAAGCTGCCGTTTGCCGGACATCAAATCTATTCTACTACAAGTCTACAGACTATGATCTGTCGGCGGCCGCGAAACAGACTACCAGATGCAGGTATTGTCAGATTGACTACACACCTTGACACCAATTAATCAACTGTTTGTAGTTAGTAGTGGTATATTTTGTAACCTGCCAGATTAAATACATGTTACATATTGTTTTTTTTTGCTGGGTAGGTTACATATTTGCTTTGTTCTAATATGGGAATTGCATAGGTCACGAATCGCTACAAACTCTAACTCCACAGTTGAAGATGCAAATCCAATTGGGAAGATATAGATCATACAGAGCAACCTACTGCACATAATGTCCACAATCTTAATTCAGTTGATATAAGAACATCTCAGCATAATGTCCCAGCCCAATCCCAGATCTCAAAGTATGACTACCGACAACTAAACTAGTAGCTACGGATTTTATTAAAATGCTTGCAAATTGTTGACTAGAGAAAAATAAATGAACTGATCAGTTGGAAATATATTTTATTTATTTGTCATCAGAACCGCTTCATCATATTTGTTTTATCTTTCAATTTATTGTATGTTGCTTAATAAAACAATAAAACCAAGTTGGTTCACTGAAAATGAAACCATATATCAATTTTATTATCTTCGAATAATGAAGATGAAGACTAGATAATCAAGCAGTTTGATTGGTCTGCTAGCAATTCATAATTCTAAACATAAATTTAGAAAAGTAGTTTTGTATTGCTGCTATATGTAAGACTTAATTTTATATTGATCAAAATCACACTATATGATGAACTACATCATTATGTTCTTCGCCCCCCCTATGCTCAAATCCTGGCTCCGCCCCTGTTCCTAGTGTTACATGACTCCACCATAGTTCTCGTTGCTAGCTAGCTGGTGGTCACAAGGAACCTTGGCGTCATCTCTCCACCCCTATAATCCATGTTGCTAATGGAAATCGTATCATGGAGTATGTCCCTCTTACTTTTTGCCACTACCATCTTGTGAACTAATTTGCAATGGAAAACACTTAGACTATACACACTTTCTATGTTGATGGTCAAAACTTTATAAAGATAAACTTTTTGGTGATGCGTAATTCGAGATCGAGCTCCCAAGTGAGGGCTTTCTAATAGGCGATTCCTCCTATCTGAACAACCCGCATGGTACGCCATGGGAGAAGAAAATGAGCATGAACTCTTGCCAATCTGGTTCCCTAGTGCTTCATGCATCCACCATGGTTCTCATTGCTAGCGAAACTGCCTCACATACGATCAATTTATCATACGATTTGTACGACAAGAGACAGGCCCGTTTCCTGAGGTTTGGGCCCACCACATCAGATGTGTCTTGTCGTACAAAGATCGTACACAATTTGATCGTATGTATAGCAGCTCTCCATTGCTAGTTGAGGTACCAGGAATCTTAGCATTATCTCTCCTGGGAAGTGCATCGCTCCACGCAGTGGTATCTGCACGCAGCGCATCTACAGCACACACTGGGTCTCCCATATTATTGTATTCAAAGGACAGACGAGTTGACACGCCGCAGAGCACTGTGCGTGCGCAGGTGAGAGGACGGAACACAGAGCGTGTACCACCCGTGATGCCCAAGAGGCTGATTGAGAATAAAAAAATTATAGGTTGTGCAATTAGCAGGTCTGTGTGCACAGTGGGTGCAGTAGATGTATTGTAATCGCTTGACAAACGAACCTTCAATTAGCTTCTCTATAATTATCCCGTGTGAGGTACCAGATCAAGGCTGAACAAAAGGACATGGCCAATCAAAAAGCGGTTGAACAAAAAGGACATGGCCAAGTTAAAATAAAAAGCGATGCATGCATACCGGTAGAGATTGGAACCGGATCCTCTAATATTGAGAAGGAAAGTTAGAGAAGCTATATTACCCTAACTTTCCTTCTTTCTACCCGTACGATTATGGCTAAAACGATTTAAATTAATTTGTAAATTGATGATCTATCGTGTACATTTATAGTAATTACATACAAACAAATTGATGGTGAAATAAAATTAATTTTAAATTATTTTTATCTACAGTAAATATCAACAGTAAACAACCAACTAACTACCTACTAACGGTCCCTAACTTTCCTTCTTCATTCTACACTAGGCAAACACTGTAGCACCATGACTTTCCTTCACAATGTTAGAGAATCCGGTTCCGTAGAGATTGTGAGAATGTCAGTTTGTTTATCTTATGAGAGAGTAATTAAGATGACTTAAATCTTTTTGTTGGAGCCTTATTTCTTCTTTTCACCAAAGAGCTTCAGAGCAACTCTAATGGGATGATCCGTTTCGTCCGCGGCCGTCCGTTTGGGTCGGCGCGGACAGAAAAGACGGCCCAACGCGCCGATTCAAACGGACGCGCGTCCGTTTTTCGTCCGCGGGCGACCCATTCCGGGCCCATTTTTGAGCCTGATTTGCGTCGGCGCGGACACGCGACGGATGCGCGCGCGCTCGCCTACTTCTGTCCCCGGGCCCGCTGGTCTGTGGCACATTGGCCTCCACACACACCCCCCCCCGACCAAGAAGCAACCCTCGCCCCCGCCTCCTCCATCACCGACGCCGCCGCCCATTTGTGTCGGCGACTCTTCCAGCTGCCGCCACCTCCACATCCGCCCCTGCCCCCAGTCGCCCGCCGCCGCCGTTTTGCCGCCGGGGAGCAAATTGGTTCCCGCCGCCCGCGACCAAGAATACGCCTCGCCGCCCCAGACACGTACGACTGGCACGCCCGTCCGACGCCATCACACTCGTCGGACGCCGGTAGGGCAGCTAGCTAGTCTGTGGGCACCGCGTCTCCCCTCGCCGGCCATCTCCTTCTTCGACGCCCGCAAGCTGTTCGACAGTTTGCCAAGGTATGAAAATGGACTCCGCCGACGAGTTCTTTTTCCACAATTTCATTTGCGACTCTGACGATTCGTCGTCATTCGTCGTCTGACGACGAGGAGGAGATATTGGCTGCCGTGTTGGTCCATCACCACCTCAACAACCAGCGGTCGTTGTTCCGTGGCTCCATTCTGGGCCACCTTCCGGCGTTGAATCGTAACCAAGAGAGCGGGCATTTCCTTCCCTGGAAGGACTACTTTGATACAACAAACCCGTTGTTCAAACATCACAAATTCCGCCGCCAGTTCCGTATGAGTAGGCATGTTTTCAACCGTATTAGAGAGGTAGTGGTCGGCTATGATGACTATTTCGAGTGCAAAGAGGATGCCGTCGGCAAGATTGGTTTCTCCTCTTATCAAAAATGCACTGCCGCCATCCGAATGCTTGCATACGGAGTGCCCGGTGATCTCATTGACGAGTACGTCCGTATGAGCGAGTTTACATGCCTAGAGTCCCTGTATAAGTTCTGCAAGGCTGTGATTGCTGTGTTTGGCCCTGAGTACTTGAGAGAGCCGACAGCTGAAGATACAGCCCGTTCGTTGGCGATGAATTCTAGCAGGGGCTTCCCGGGGATGCTTGGCAGCATAGACTCTTCTGCTTGGCAAGGGCTGTATAAGGGACATGTCAGGGCTTGCACTGTCATACTGGCGTCTCAAGATCTTTGGATCTGGCACTCTTTCTTTGGCATGGTTGGATCACACAATGATATCAACGTGCTTCAGCGCTCGCCGGTGTTTGCTAGGCTTGCCGAAGGCAACAGCCCACCGGTGAACTTTACTGTCAACGGCCACAACTACGACAAAGGGTACTATTTGGGTGACGGTATCTATCCTCAGTGGACCACTATTGTAAAGACAATACCCAACCCTGTCGGAGAGAAACGAAAAAGATTTGCCCAAGAGCAAGAGAGTACTAGAAAGGATGTCGAGCATGCCTTTGGTGTTTTGCAATCTCGATGGGGCATCGTTCGGTATCTTGCTAATACTTGGAGCACGCAGAAACTATGGGAGATGATGACTGCTTGTGCGATCATGCACAATATGATCGTAGAAGACGAGCGCCCGGAATGTCTGTACGATCAAGTCTTTCAGTTTCAGGGTGAGAATGTTGTGCCTGAGCATGGAGTAGCGGCAACATTTGAGCAGTTCACTCAGTTTCATGAAGACATGCGTGATTAGGAAACTCACGTGCAAGTGCAAAATGATTTGGTTGAGCATATGTAGACTCATGTTGGCAACCAATAGATGTATCTTCTTTCATTGGTTTGTAAAACTATGTGAAACATTTTTATTTTTATTTGGCCTGTAAACTATACTATTTATTTGGGCGGCTAAACTATTTTGCTTGTTAAATTTTCATTTCACAATATGTTGAATGCAATGTAAAATTGGGCGGCTAGCCGGCCACGCCTGCACATATGGGTCGGCGCGTTGGGTGCGCTGCCGACCCATATGAAAAACAGGGCGGACGCCGGGCGGATGGCCGATCCAAACGGACAAAAAGCGGACGAAATCGCCGTTCATTTGGGTCGGCCCGTTGGAGTTGCTCTCACACACCCGTCTTTCATGACGCTTGCCGGAATAAGTTCCATTATGGGCATATTATTTTTTGGGTTGGGAGTAAATTTCGGTCTAATTCGGTGTGGGGTATCAGATCAAGGCTGAAAAAAGGACATGGCCAAGTTGAAACCAAAAAGCGGTGTCGTGAAAAACACACCGGCCTAAAAGTCTTCACTTTCATCCGGACCCTCCTGGCACGTCAGTCGTCACAGACGAGAAAAACGTACCTTCATCAGTTGTATTCATCTGTATTACTACCGCACGAGTTGTGTCGGCAATATTAATACACGCATCCCCATAAAAAAGTATGAGGCCAGATAACTGCGTTCATATGTCGCTATGTGCAGGACGTGCGCTCTCTATCTCTCCTCCCCTATAATTCCCGTTATTGCTGGAAAGAGCGCATCCTATATTCTATCTCTCTTACCTTTTCGCCTACATCATATTTTGAAATAATTGTTGATGGAAAATACTTAGAAATACAGAATTGCTATGTTGTTTGCCAAACTTTTACTTAAACTTGTTGGGGATGTGTAATTGGCAACGACGAGTCGACCATCCCAACAATCGCTTTTCGACATGCGATTTGTCCTGTCAAACCCGCAAAATAACCGTTTTTTACAGTTTCAGTCGAAAAAACAGACCCGAACTGATCCCTTAAAATCGTCCGACCTTAATTTTTTTAAGGAGCCTCGTAAACGTGAAGCCGAAACCTTCATATTTACAATTTTGACGGCAACTTTTCTAGGGCCCTGAATACCGGTCAACGTTGACGGTTGAAAAATCTCTGCTCCGGCCAACGCCATGAAGTTCGCCCGACCGCCTCTCATCCACCCGGCCATGAAGCTCGCCGTCTGCCCAGCCGCCGCGCCCGTCCGCCGGCCATGAAGCTCGCCCAGCCGTCCGGCCGCTGCGTCCGTCGGCCGCCTGTCCGCCCGGCCGCTGCTCCTCGTCCGTCCACGCCGGCCGCCCGTCGCGCGCGGCGACGGAGGAGCTAGCTAGCTAGCTCCGCGCTCCTGGATGGATTCGAGCTAGGCTAGCTAGCTAGCTCGCTCCTGGATGGATTCTTTTTTGGAACGAAGACGTCAAGAGCGTCCGGCTTTAAATTAATAAAGCCATACGGCAACCGTCAGACAAAGTACCAATATTCGAGCACAACAGTACAGGTAAACAAGCTGCATAAAAACCGCTAGACAAATGCGGTGAAAAGGTCATCAGCACGCAGGCTGGCAATGAACGTAAGCAGCCAAAATAAAAACTCATAAGGCCGGAGCATGACGCATCTCGGAATGGATTGTGCGGATCCTCGCCATTGTCTCCGACATGAGCTCCTCATCACGCTGTTTCCCCAAAGGCATCCAGCTCTGCAAGAAAAGGTGGCATTTGAACAGAATATCAGCCGGATGAGAGGGATATTTCTTTTCGATAGTCATTTTGTTACGAGTAGTCCACAATGCCCATAGAAGCGCCCCTACGCAGCGCCAAGTGATCCTAGCACTGGCTCCTTTTTGTGTCCGGAGAATGTGGAGGAGGCCAGTGCTCGAGGAGGGATTCCAATTTTGTTGGAAAGCAGCTCTCACCGCACTCCACGCAAATCTTGCTAGGTGGCACTGGAAAAAGGCGTGGTTGGCATCCTCTATGCTACCACACAAGGAGCAAGTTCCATCTGAGGGGCCATTGCGGATCGCCACGTTATCCGCCGTTGGGAGACGGTTCTGGAACATCTGCCACAGAAAGATTTTTATTTTCAGTGGTAGGCCTGCTTTCCATATCCCCCGAGCTACGTCTAGCATGACCCCTTCGGTAAGCTTGCTATATAGAGACTTGACAGAGAAGATTCCCAAGGAGGTAAGCTTCCATGAAATCTCGTCCGCATCCAAGCGGGGGTTGTGTTGGTCAAGCAGAAGCAGCACCTCGTTCCAGTCTTGCTCCTCTTGGGGAAGCAGAGTTCTCAGAAAGGAGACAGCGGGAGGGGAGGATCGAAGAGCCTCATTCACTGTCAGGTTAGTGTTTGAGGCGACACGGAACAGTGCCGGGTGGCAGTGCCAGAGGGGGGAATCTCCTATCCAATGGTCTAGCCAGAATCGGGTAGATTGTCCATCCCCAACGAGGAACTGCGCTCCTAACGTGAAGGCAGGCCGCACTGCCTGGATCCCGTTCCAAAAAGTGGATCCTTGAGGGCTAGCGGAGAAAACACTGCCATTGGGGTAGTATTTAGCTTTGAGGAGGTCAGCCCAAAGGCCTGATTCATTTTGGGCTAGCCTCCACCACCAACGGGTCAAGAGAGCCACATTCATGAGTTTGGAGTTAAGGATACCCAGTCCTCCAAACTTCTTTGGGCGGCATACTGCAGCCCATTTGACTAAGTGGTATTTCCGCTTAGTACCCGCTCCTTCCCAGAAGAAGCGGGAACGAGGAGTGTCCAGTTTAGTATGCACCCCATCGGCCAACAGAAACATACCCATGATGAACATCGGGAGGGAGGAGAGGCTCGAATTAGTAAGGATAAGTCTTGCCACCGAAGACATGAACCTCCCTCGCCACGGACTCACTCTTCCCGCAACCTTCCCGTAGAGAGGTTCCCATTCCTTGATGGATAACCTACTATGGGAGATAGGCAGACCAAGGTATTTGGTAGGCAGGCTCCCTAGCTTGCAGTTGAGCAGATTGGCCACTTGGCTGCTTTCATGTCTTTCCATCCCCATGGTTATGACCTCGCTTTTTAGGAAGTTGATTTTAAGCCCAGAAAGTAATTCGAATGCCAGGAGAAGAAGCTTGACTGAGGCAATACTATTAACATCGGGCTCAAAGAGCAGCATCGTATCGTCCACGTACTGAAGGTGAGTGTGACCCCACCAGGAATAAGATGCGGTACTAGCCCTTTGATATGCCCAGCCGAGCGGTCCTTGGCAATCATGGTCGACAGGGCGTCCGCAACGAAGTTAAAGACTAGCGGGGAGATTGGGTCCCCTTGCCTTAAGCCCTTTTTATTGCGGAAAAAACCTCCCATCTCCCCGTTGATGGAAATAGCCGTATGCCCAAAATTGACCAAGCTCATAATACGATGGACAAATCCCGCCTCAAAGCCCTTTTTGAGGAGAACTTCCCGAATAAACTCCCAGTTTACCCGATCATAGGCTTTTTCGAAGTCAAGTTTAAGCAGGACCCCTGCCTGCTTTTTGATCTTAAGCTCGTGAACTATCTCGTGGAGAGCAATCGGTCCCTCAAGAATGTTACGGCCTTTAAGAAAGGCGGTTTGGCTTTTTAAGATGGTCCTCTGGGCCACCGGAGCCAGCCGGGTAGCGTAAGCCTTGGCGCAGATTTTAAAAGGGACGTTAATGAGGGTGATGGGCCTAAACTGCTTGATGTTGTCAGCGCCTTTAACTTTAGGTATTAGGCTAATAACGTCGTAATTGAGGCGGGCAATATCAACCGTTCCCATGGCAAATCCATTGACAATATCAAGGAAGAGGGGGCGGAGCTTGGGCCAAAATTTGCAAAAGAATTCGACCGTCCAGCCGTCAGGACCAGGGGCCGTGCCTTTCTTCATACCCCAAACAGCATTGTCCACTTCTTCCGGGAGGAAGGATAGCGCCAAGCTCTCATTTTCCAGGGGAGAGACTTTGTCCATAGGGTCCCACAGATCCTCATGGAGGCAAATACGTTTTTCCTCAGCCGAGCCTATAAGGCCTATAAAGTAGTCATATATGTGACTGGATATGTCCTTCTGTGATAGCAGAAGCCCCTGCTCTGACTGGAGTCGAAGGATGTCGCTCTTTCGCTTTCTGCCATTAGCATATGCATGAAAGTAACCCGTATTCGCGTCTCCCTTAGTGACCCACTTGATACCTCCCCTACGCCGCCAGTATTCCTCTTCGGCCCAAAGGATAGCTAGCACTTTGCGCTCAAGATCATAACGGTGAGCCCACTCGGCTTCGGAGAAAGACCGCGCGTCAGCTTGGGCATCTAGAATAGCGATCTCAGCCGTCAGACTTATGCGTTCTCGCTTAGACTCGCTGCCGATGTTTGCACCCCAACCTCGTAGAAACGCACGAAGAGACGAGGCGGCAGCAGCCTAGCATTCTACAGGGCCCCTTTGCGGTCTTAACTGGGCAATGATAGAGTCCCATCGATTATTAACCAAAGGGATGAATCCCTCATTCTCAAACCAAGAAGATTCAAAGAAAAATCTTTTACTCCTCTTGGCGCGGTCCTCGCCGGACGAGAAGATCAGGGGGACATGGTCTGAGCCGATCCGTGTTTCGGCCAGCAGGGAGCAAAGGGGGAATAGAACTTCCCATTCCGGCGTGAAAAATACCCTATCTAGCACGCTACGCACTGGGGCGAGTTGCTTGTTGGTCCACGTGAACCTGGCTCCCGTGCGTGCCGCTTCCCGTAGGGCCGCCGCCGCAATGGCGTTGTTGAACATAGACACCCTTGTCCAGTCCACCCGGTTGTTGCTTTTGTCCGCACCCGAGCGGATGAGGTTGAAATCGCCCCCAACCACCACTGCCAGGTTAGCTGCACGCTTGGTCCCTACCAAGTCTGTAACTTCTGTCAGGAAGGCCTGTGAGCGCGAGTGGTCCGCCGGACCATAGACACAAACCACCACCCAGCTGAGTCTGGATATGTTGTGTCTGATGGTGGCAGCGATACAAAAGGTCCCTTGCTCCCTTGCAAGTACCTCACAGATGTCACGGTTGCAGCCCATTAGGATACCACCCGAATGCCCCGAGGCAGCAATCCAGTTCCAGTCAAAATGGTTTAGAGATTCAAGTGACAGCAGGTCTCGGTGAGAAAAATCAGATTTGATAGTCTCCTGAAGAGCTACAACATCGATACGTTCTTTGGCCATGAACTCGCGAAGCTGGGTATGCCGGCCCTCGTGTCCGTACCCGCGTATATTCCAAAAAAGGTATCGCATATTTAAATAACACGGTTGTGGAGGCGGACCCCACGCGAGGTCACCGCCTTGGCCACGCGCTTCCGAGCCGTGGGGCGGCTGGAAGAAGGAAACGAAGAAGCTTCCCTTGCTTCTGTTTCCTCAACGGGATTAATGGGGGCACCAACCCCTGTTGGTGCCTCCCGGGGTTCAGACGCAGGCAGGCACCAAGCCGCTGCTTCGGACAGAGCCGCCTGGGCCTCTTCCCGCGCGCGAACTAACGAAACCAGCTCCCCAGGAGGCTGGGAGGAGTTTACGCCACTATCGTCTAGAATACAGGCTATTTGCGCATCAGAGAAAGCATTAAGAATACGGTAAGAAGGGAGGGCGTTACCTGAGACTTCCAGGTTCTTGTCCGCCGTGCGGAGCTTGGCACTCTCCAGAGAAGAAAGATCGCCCAGCTTGGCCTTGGCCCTGGCACTAGGAGCACGCTACGGCGCCGGGATTGTCTTGGAACGCTTGGCCTTGGCTCCCGCTCCCGTAGAGGCCAACGCTCCCCCCAAGTCTCCTTGGAAAGAGCCTGAAGACGCCGCCACACTAGCCTTGGCCGCCGGCTTCCTACCCGCGGTTTTCTTTGGGGGCCTGCCAGATCTACCTAACCCACGGGCAGGGCCAGGGGAGGGAGACAGGTCCAATGAAAGGCTCCCCGTGCCCAATGGCGCCACAGCCAGGGCCAGCGGGGAGCAAGGCAATACGGGCCCCAACCCACCAGAAGAGGTATCCATCAACAGAGAGGCCGGGGGGGAGGCCACTGGGCAAGAGGCAATGGGGCGGGCCGGTGGCGGAAAGCTCACAGCAGTGTCCTGAGTCGCCGCCGCCCTGGCACCACCCCCCAGGGACCCAAGCTTATCCCATGTCTCCGTATCAATGGACGTATCATGCATACTCTCATCAGCCTCATCGTCATGTCCACCCAGTGGCGCACCCTTGGTTTGCACCGGCCCAGCCTTGCCCCCAGGATTAGCCGGGGCCAAAGCAGCGCCTCCCAGCCCACCAGCAACAGGTTTAGGACATCCCTGAGGACCAGCATCCTTACCCGGTGCG
>LR738716.1:194919752-194932920 GCA_902687465.1 Secale cereale
CCCCGGGCCGCGCCGGGGGGGCGCCTCGGCACCCCGAGAGCCCCCCGGTGCCCTACTTTGGCAGATATTTAAAGGGTCCCCCGTAACCCTTGAAACATGACTTCTTTTCGCGATCCCATCTCTGTTCTGCCGCCGCCGCCGCTTCCAAGATCGGGAGCACCAGGAGAACTCTTCTCGGCACCCTGCCGGAGGGGAGGATCACCACCGGGAGCTTCTCCACCACCATGGACGCCTCCCGGATGACTCGTGAGTAGTCTCCCTTGGACCATGAGTCCATGACCAGTAGCTATGTGATGTTCTCCTCCCGTTCTTGTGCTTCACTAATTAGTCCTTGTGAGCTGCCCTACATGATCGAGGCACATATGTAATCCTTATGCTGTTGCTATGATGAGTTTGCTGGGATCCGATGGATTATGAGATTATGTTCAGATTGTGTGTGAGTAATATATTTGATTTACCTCTTTTATATTTATGTTCTTGAGTAATTCTTACATGTTCTCCGTTGCTGTTTATTGCTTTGGCCGAGTAGTAGGTAGTAACTCTAAGAGGGAACTTTATGCTTGATTGTGGGTTCATGCTAACTATGCTGCAAAGAAAGGTAGAGGCTCAAAAGCATGGGCGGTACGCCAAGGCAAGTAGACCGAAATCCATCTGCATCTACTACTAATCATCCACCTTGAGATATCTATCCAGAACATCTCGCTGGTATTAAGTTGCGAGTCCCACCCATAGTGTAAACTCAAAGCAACAGACAACTGCATTAAAAGAACTTTGCGTAAAGTAAACAATCCTTGCACCCGCAAGTACAAGCACCGTTGTTTTCCCCCTTGTGGCAACAGCACATCCCCTAGACTCATGTTTCTGTCACTCAAGCTAGTCATCGAGGGGCATGAACCCACAATCAAGCATAAAGTTCCCTCTTAGAGTTACTACCTACTACTTGGCCAAAGCAATAAACAGCAACGGAGAACATGTAAGAATTACTCAAGAACATAAATATAAAAGAGGTAAATCAAATATATTACTCACACACAATCTGAACATAATCTCATAATCCATCGGATCCCAGCAAACTCATCATAGCAACAGCATAAGGATTACATATGTGCCTCGATCATGTAGGGCAGCTCACGAGGTCTAATCGATGAAGAACAAAGAGGGGAGGAGAACATCACATAGCTACTGGTCATGGACCCATGGTCCAAGGGAGACTACTCACAACTCATCCGGGAGGCGTCCATGGTGGAGGAGAGGCTCCCGGTGGTGATCCTCCCCTCCGGCAGGGTGCCGGGAAGAGTTCTCCTGGTGCTCCCGATCTTGGAAGTGCGGCGGCGGCGGAACAGAGATGCGATCACGAAAAAGGGTTCCGTCCTCGAGGGTTTCGGGACGCGGTGTAAATATATGCCAAAGGGGGGCGTCAGAAGAGGCAAGGGGGGCCCAGGCGCCCTGGCGGCGCGGCCAGGAGGGGGGCCGCCCCCTCTGGTCGCCTGGAGCCCTGGTGGCCCCCCTCTGGCCCTACTTTGGCCGCATGGAAGCTTCCCGAACGCTGGTTTTTTATATATTTTTCCCGGGATTTTTCTGGCAATTTACGTAATGGGAAAACCTGAAATACAAAAACAGCAGAAAACAGAAACTGGCATTGGGGTGCACTGAGTTAATAGGTTAGTCCAAATATGATCAAAAGTGTATGGAAGTGCATAAATATCATAGCAATATCACACAAAAGAGGCATGGAGCAAGCAAAAATTATAGATACGTTTTGGACGTATCACTTGGCCAAAGCAATAAACAGCAACGGAGAACATGCAAGAATTACTCAAGAACATAAATATAAAAGAGGTGAATCAAATATATTACTGACACACAATCTGAACATAATCTCATAATCCATCGGATCCCAGCAAACTCAGCATAGCAACAGCATAAGGATTACATATGTGCCTCGATCATGTAGGGCAGCTCACGTGGTCTAATCGGTGAAGAACAAAGAGGGGAAGAGAACATCACATAGCTACTGGTCATGGACCCATGGTCCAAGGGGGACTACTCACAACTCATCCGGGAGGCGTCCATGGTGATGGAGAAGCTCCCGGTGGTGGTTCTCCCCTCCGGCAGGGTGCGGGGAAGAGTTCTCCTGGTGCTCCGGATCTTGGAAGCGCGGCGGCGGCGGAACAGAGATGAGATCGCGAAAAAGGGTTCCGTCCTGGAGGGTTTCGGGACGCGGTGTAAATATATGCCAAAGGGGGGCACTAGCTGAGGTAAGGGGGGCCCAGGCGCCCCCCCGGCGTGGCCAGGGGTGGGGCCGCCCCCCCAGGGCGCCTGGAGCCCCTGTGGCCCCCCTCTGGCCCTACTTCTGCCGCATGGAAGCTTCCGGAACGCTGATTTTTTATATATTTTTTCCGGAATTTTTCAGGCAATTTACGTAATGGGAAAACCTGAAATACAAAAACAGCAGAAAACAGAAACTGGCACTGGGGTTCACTGTGTTAATAGGTTAGTCCAAATATGATCAAAAGTGTATGGAAGTGCATAAATATCATAGTAATATCACACAAAAGAGGCATGGAGCAAGCGGAAATTATAGATACGTTTT
This sequence comes from Secale cereale, assembly GCA_902687465.1. Lineage (NCBI taxonomy): Eukaryota > Viridiplantae > Streptophyta > Magnoliopsida > Poales > Poaceae > Secale > Secale cereale. The sequence goes on from LR738716.1 coordinate 194,922,346, forward strand.
GGACGTATCATCCGCCGCCTCTTCTTCCTCAAACTGAAGGCAAAAGAAGCCCTCGACCGCAACCGCACTGCCCATGATCTGGAGGTTAAGGGACTTCCCGCGGGACGGGCACGCCGCCGAGACATGACCTTCTTCTTTGCAAAGCACACACAGGGGCAGGAATTTGCACTTCGATTGGTAGTGACCCGCACGGCCACACTTGAAACATTCCACATCCGAGATCTCCTCCACTGGGATGGGTGCTTCAGCCGTGCCTTTTGGGGCCGCCGGGAAACCTACAGCGAGCGAATCCGCTCGGCCCCGGGGCTTTTTGGCCAGCGGATCCCCATGACCCGCGCCAAAGGAAGGCAGCGTCGCAGGCTTCCTCTCAAGATCCCGACGCCGCTTCCCTTCTTTCTTCATCTTCTTCTTTTCCTGCTGATGGATCCACCATGGGGGAGGGGGACCCCAATCCCCCTCGCGCCCTCCACCATGATTCGCCATAGATCCGCGGAGCTCCCGATCTTCATGGCCGTCGCGACCGTCGTGGCCTCCAAGTCGTCCGCCCAGAGGGGGCTTAGACTTCTCGCGGCCAGCCCGCTCACGGCGCGACTCCGCCTCTTGCTCGTTAGGCACCATCGGGCGCTTGTCCGCCCGCCGGTTGCCCATCAGCGCCTCCGCGAAGGAGAGGGAGAGAGGTGGGGGAGGGGGAGGATGCGGAGGAGGCGAGCAGAGTGAGAAAGCCGCCGCACTTCGCTAGCAGACGCAGGAAACCCCAGTGAAGGGTCCGCGCAGCCCTTGCGCAGCCATATATAGCTGCGGTGCGAAATGGGCTGGCGGACCGCACTCGGCCCACCGTGGCCTGCTTCCCGAGCCCCACGCGGTGCAGGCGGGTGAGCCACCCCAGCGGCCAGGACCGGGCCCGCTCGAGCCTGCGGCCCAGCCAGCCCACGGGGGCCTGCGACCCCAGCCTCACGCGGCGCAGGCGGAAGGGCCACCCCAGCGGCATGGCCCTGGGCCGCCGCGGCCTACAGCCCAGGACACGGCAAGGGCCCAGGCCCATCCCCCAGCGCAGGAACCCTAGGTCCCAGGGATCCCGATCCCATCGGCAGGAACGCCACCACCGAGGACGGCGCCGCCGCCGCCCCAGCACCGGCGGATGGAGGAGCAGCCAGCGCCGGCCACTCGTCTGCGGTCCCCCCAAGGACGCAGGAGCCTGAAAGCGCCGCAGCAGTACGGGCGCGGATCGTCCCAGCCGCCATGCCCGCCGAGGAGCTACTCGCAGGCGAAGACGGCGGCGGGCGCCAGATCCGGGCTGCCACCGCACGCGACCCAGCGCCGCCCAGAGCAAAACGCCGGAGCCGCCCACCTCCAGCCGAAGAAATAGACGCAAACGCAACAAAATCACTAACCTTGGGTCCTTCCGTCGCCGGGAAGATGCAGCTCGTCGGCGACTCCTCCTCGCTCTCGCTCTCCGAGTCCGCGGCGAGGGCCCAGAACCTGCCGCCGCACACCGCCGGCTCCACCCGCAGGCTAGGCACCGTCCGGACCGCCGGTGAGCGCGAGGGTCCACGCCGGACCTCTTGCCACGCCAGGGGCTGCCGGCCCTCATCGCCCGCCGAGTCGCCCCCCTTGTCGCCAGAGCCCATCATACCTCTTCGGTCGAGCATCGACCGATTCAAGCAGAGCAGTTAGCTAATGGATGGATCCTGGGGCTCCATTTTTGACTGCTTCGTGTGTTATTCGTCGATTTTGCCGCAGCAAGCTAGCTGGCCATGGACACGGACGAGAGGAAGAAGAAGACATGGGGAAAGAATATAAGCGAATATTCCGTTTTACAGTTTAAGTTTGAGGGGTCTGTTCTGCCGCAGCAAAAATCAACCCTTAAAACGCGTTTTCCACGAACTGCAAACATGTTTTGCGGGTTGACGGGATACGGGATCCGTGAGAGATGCTCTCAAAACCTCAGGCAACAAACCAATGAAGGAAAAACTTGTGCGTGAACTTCTGCCAACATGTGGTTCCCTGGCACTTAGTGCCCCGCCATGATTCTCACTTCCAGCTAGGGGTCCATATAAATCTTGGTGTTATCTCCCCTCAATAATCTAATGGAAAGTGTGTACGGAGTAGCAAGTAATATAGCTCTCTTACTTTTTTGCCTCTACCATATTGTGAAGCAATTGTCAATGGAGTAAACTTAGAATATATAAACTTTCAATATCGAGTCAAAACTTTCTACTTGTCACAAAATTCCCTAAAAAAAACATAAAATTTCGACTTAGATAATACTCCCTCTGTAAACAAATATAAGACATTTTAAATCACTACTTTACTTTAGTAATCTACAAAATGCCTTATACTCCCTTCGTCCCAAAATTCTTGTCTTAGAATTGCTTAGATACGGATGTATCTAATACTAAAACGTGACTTGATACATCCGTATTTAGACAAATCTAAGACAAAAAATTTGAGACGGAGGGAGTATTTGTTTACAAAGGGAGTACCTTTCTACTCCCTCTCCGTTCCAAAATAGACGACCCAACTTTGTACTACTACCTTCGTTCCAAAATAGATGACCCAACTTTGTACTAAGTAGTACAAAATTGGGTCATCTATTTTGAAACGGAGTGAGTAGTAGTTAAAATAGATTCCCATGTTCGAAACACAAACTTTATACGTAGATGGTAAAAAGTTTATACTCAAAAATCACAAAATGTCGACTTATACAACACCTTGCCGTCTGGTAAAGACTTTCTGGTCGGGGCTATAAACTTTTGCAGAGTTTGTACGTAGCCAATAGACTTTCAGTATAGAAAGTCACATATGTTTACTAAAAAATATGAATACCGTTATGTTAAATTGTGACCCAAATTATACCATGTTGGACTAGACGTAGTACAACAGGTGTGGGCCTTTCCGTTGACGTCAACGTGTACGAGTACAACTCGTTTACTTGTCCTCCAAGGACTCTTATGTATTGCCCTCAATATATACCCCATGTAGTCGCACCTAAGACGGCCTGTCGTCTTGTGCTTGTAATACTCCTCCTCATAGTCATTGCGCCTTCGTGCGTCCGTGGTTTTCTCCCGCAAGGGTTTCCACGTAAAATTCGTGTCTCTCGTGTCTCGTTTATCTCGTTATTATCTAACAAGTGGTATCAGAGCCAAGTTTGCAGATACGAGATTTGAGACCAGAGGATTAGGGTTGCGTGTCCGTACGCCGCTGTCCGCGCGCGTGACCAGTTGATCGGAAGCCGGATCGATTTCTGCTGCTAGCCGAGACCGACAGAAGTTCTATTTGTACGTACGCGTACAAATCGCTCAAGGCTGCAGCCGTTCCGCTGAGTAGCTGGCCTGGTCGATTCAAGCCTCGAGGGAATCAACCGTACTGCTGCTGCGTACAAGCTTAAGTCGCCGGGTCGCCGAGTTCCATCGCTCCACGTACGGCTTCAGGTTACGAGGAGATCAAGCTCCGTTTGTCGGCTGGTTCCACGGAGATTTAATCAACTAGTACTACTTCTAGTACAAGACGTAAAAGTGATTTGATCTATTAGCACTACGTCACGTGAAGGCATCTTCTTCAAATCAGATTTTTTTTTGTCTCGGTTGCTAAGTGCACACGAGGATACTACCAGGTGCTATTTATCTTATTTTCATCTGATCCGCATTAATTAATTCTGTCTAGAATTTTTCTATCGGCTTGCACTACTTGTGTACACAGATTTATTCGACTCATGGCATCCATAAAGTACGATCTTCCGCTGCTGGACCGTGACACAAGGTTTACCCTATGGCAAGTCAAGATGCGGGCGTTGTTGGCACAGGCCGACTATGATGATGCACTGGATAGTTTTGGGAAGGACCGAATTCAGGACTGGACTGCTGATGAGAAAAGAAGGGATCGTAAGGCTTTGTCACAAATTCAACTCCATTTGCATAATAATATTTTGCAGGAAGTTTTGAGCGAGAAAACTGCCGCCGCTCTATGGTTAAAGCTGGAAAGCATTTGCATGACAAAAGATCTTACCAGCAAAATGCATCTGAAGCAAAAATTATTCCTGCATAGGTTACCCGAGGGAGGTAATGTTTTGAATCATATTTCTGAATTTAAAGAGATCATATCCGATCTAGCTGCAATGGAGGTTAAATATGAAGAGGAAGATACTGCTTTAATGTTACTTTGTTCACTGCCAAGTTCTTATACCAATTTTAGAGACACCATATTATACAGTCGTGATACTCTCACACTTAATGAAGTTTATGAAGCTTTGAACTCTAAGGAGAAGATGAAATTAATGGTGCCTCATGATGGTTCGAGTTCATCCCAAGCCGAGGGATTATCTGTTCGTGGCAGGACAAAGGAGAAGAACTCCAATAATGGAAACAGAGGCAAAAGTAAGAACGGCCACAGGGGCCGGTCGCAATCCAGAGACAAGAAGTATTGCAGATATTGCAAGAGAGACGGGCATGACATCTCCGAGTGTTTCAAATTACAGAATAAAGAAAAGAGGAAAGGTAATAAACAAGGTGAAAATTCTGCTAACGTTGCTCGTGATGATAGTTCCGATGATGCTCTTGTCGTTACTGCTGGATGTGTTGAGACCAATGATGAGTGGGTACTTGACACTGCATGTACTTTTCATATGTGCCCGCATAGAGATTGGTTTACTACTTTTGATTCCACTACTGCTGCTGGTTCCGTTTTGGGTTTTGATAATTCACCATGCAAGATTGAAGGCATAGGTTCCGTTCGAATCAAGATGTTTGATGGCACAATCAGAACTTTGACAGATGTTCGGTATATTCCGAAGATGAAGAGAAATCTTATCTCTGTGAGTGCCCTTGATGCAAAGGGGTACAAGTATTCAGGTGGAGATAGTGTTTTGAAGGTCACCAGAGGTTCCCTTATTGTGATGAAAGGTGACTTAAGTTCGACCAATGGTCTTTATTACCTTCGAGGTTCTACCGTTTCAGGTAACGCTACTCCAGTTATTTCAAAGAATTCTGATTGTGATGCTGCTAACCTTTGGCATATGCGTCTTGGACATATGAGTGAACTTGGTTTGGCAGAGTTAAATAAGAGAGGTCTTCTTAAAGGATACGAAACTGGTAAATTGAAATTTTGTGAGCATTGTATCTTCGGCAAGCACAAGAGGGTGAAGTTCAATACTTCGACTCATACAACTGAAGGTATTCTTGATTATGTGCATTCTGATTTATGGGGACCGTCTCGCAAGAAGTCATTAGGTGGTGCTAGTTACATGCTGACTATAATTGATGATTATTCAAGAAAAGTTTGGCCTTATTTCTTGAAGCATAAATGGCAAGCATTCTCAGCTTTTAAGGAGTGGAAGATTATGATTGAAAGGCAAACTGAAAAGAAGGTAAAAATACTTCGCACTGATAATGGTATGGAATTCTGTTCTAAGCAATTTAAGAATTATTGCAAGTCTGAAGGCATTGTCAGACACTACACCGTCCCTTATACTCCTCAACAAAACGGTGTTGCTGAGCGTATGAACAGGACCATTATTTCCAGAGCCCGTTGCATGTTGTCCAATGCAGGTTTGCATAAGCGTTTTTGGGCTGAGGCCGCTTCCACTGCTTGTTATCTCATTAACCGTTCACCATCTATTGCTCTTAATAAGAAAACTCCAATTGAGGTATGGTCTGGTTCACCTGCTGATTATTCACAGTTGAGAGTTTTTGGTTGCACTGCTTATGCTCATGTTGATAATGGTAAATTGGAGCCTAGGGCTGTTAAGTGCATCTTTCTTGGTTATAAGTCTGGTGTTAAAGGTTTTAAATTGTGGAATCCTGAAACCCAGAAGGTTGTTATTAGCAGAAACGTTATCTTTAATGAATCTGCTATGTTACATGATGCTCCATCTACTAATGTTCCCGTTGAGAGTGAACAGCAGGCTACTCTTCAGCATCCTACTGTTCAGGTGGAGCATGTTATTGATTCAGATGATACATCCGGTAATGAAAATGTTGATGCACATGATGATCCCGTCGTTGATGATGAACATGTCACTCCCACTCCAAATCAGCCTATTGTTCCACCCGGTTGGAATCTTGCACGTGACAGAGTTAGGCGGGGTACTGATAAACCTAAAAGGTTAATTGAAGAGTGCAATATTGTTTCTTTTGCTTTATCTGTTGCAGAAGAAATTGAAGGTAATGCTGAGCCTTCTTCATATTCCGAGGCTATTATTTCTGGTGATTGTAATAAGTGGATGACCGCTATGCATGATGAGATGGAATCACTTGAAAAGAACGGCACTTGGGATTTAGTAAAATTACCGAGAGAGAAGAAACCTATTCGTTGCAAGTGGGTTTTCAAGAGGAAAGAAGGTGTTTCTCCTAATGATGAGACAAGATATAAAGCAAGGTTAGTTGCTAAAGGTTATAGCCAGATTCCAGGTATTGACTATAACGAAGTCTTTTCTCCTGTTGTGAAGCATAGCTCTATTCGCACTTTACTCAGTATTGTTGCCATGAATGATTTTGAGCTTGAACAATTGGATGTTAAAACTGCATTCTTACATGGAGAATTAGAAGAGGATATTTATATGGAACAACCTGAAGGTTTTGTTATTCCTGGAAAAGAAAAGCTTGTCTGCAAGTTAAAGAAATCTCTTTATGGATTGAAGCAATCCCCTAGACAATGGTACAAGAGATTTGACACTTTTATGCTCTCTCGAGGTTTCAAAAGGTCTAATTATGATAGTTGTGTTTATTTGAAAACTGTCAAAGGTTCAACTATTTATTTGCTCCTTTATGTTGATGATATGCTAATTGCTGCAAAGAGTATGTCAGATATTAATGAACTAAAGAAGCAATTGAGTAATGAATTTGAGATGAAGGATTTGGGTGCAGCAAAGAAAATTCTTGGCATGGAAATATCCAGAGATAGGCCGTCTGGAAAAGTATATCTAAGTCAGAAGGGATATATTGATAGAGTTCTTCGTCGTTTTAATATGCATAATGCCAAGCCAGTAAGTACTCCGTTAGCTGCACACTTCAAATTATCATCAGCTTTATGTCCTAAGTCAGATGCAGATATTGAGTACATGTCTAGAGTTCCCTATTCGAGTGCAGTTGGTTCACTTATGTATGCCATTGTTTGTTCCCGTCCGGATTTATCATATGCATTGAGTGTTGTCAGTAGATACATGGCTAATCCTGGAAAAGAGCATTGGAGAGCAGTTCAGTGGATTTTCAGATACCTGCGAGGTACTTCTAATGCTTGTTTACAGTTTGGGAAAACTAGAGATGGACTTGTTGGTTTTGTCGATTCTGATTTTGCTGGTGATTTGGATAAGAGAAGATCGCTCACAGGTTATGTTTTCACCATTGGTGGTTGTGCTGTGAGTTGGAGAGCAACTTTGCAGTCTATTGTGGCTTGTTCCACTACTGATGCCGAGTATATGGCTATTTCTGAGGCATGCAAAGAAGCTATCTGGTTAAGAGGTTTGTACACTGAGCTTTGTGGAGATTCATCTTGCCCTACCGTATTTAGTGACAGTCAAAGTGCTATATATCTTACAAAGAATCCAATGTATCATGAGAGAACGAAGCACATTGATGTCAGATTTCACTATATTCGAGATGTTGTTGCTGAAGGTGATTTGAAGGTATGCAAGATAAGCACTCATGATAATCCAGCTGATATGATGACAAAGCCAGTTCCTACCAATAAGTTTGAGCTTTGCTCAGGCTTAGTTGGTATTTCTCACTAGTCCTATGCACTTTGACGCACAAGGTGTTTATGCTGATTTGGATGGAGTTATTCACTTTCTTCGACTACTGGAGGGAATTTGGATCAAGGTGGAGATTGTTAAATTGTGACCCAAATTATACCATGTTGGACTAGACGTAGTACAACAGGTGTGGGCCTTTCCGTTGACGTCAACGTGTACGAGTACAACTCGTTTACTTGTCCTCCAAGGACTCTTATGTATTGCCCTCAATATATACCCCATGTAGTCGCACCTAAGACGGCCTGTCGTCTTGTGCTTGTAATACTCCTCCTCATAGTCATTGCGCCTTCGTGCGTCCGTGGTTTTCTCCCGCAAGGGTTTCCACGTAAAATTCGTGTCTCTCGTGTCTCGTTTATCTCGTTATTATCTAACACGTTACACCTAGACGACCACACATCCTACTTTGAACATATATATAGACTTCCACTGTGAGACAATATTTTTTGTGTGTGTTATAAATAGGAAACACCAACACTTTTTGATAACTGTGCTCAAAATTATTTTCCCAGGGGAAATGGTCATATTAATCGGACATCAGTGTTGCGTTCAAAATAAATCATTTTTATTTATTTTTGTTTTTCTATTTTCCTAGAAAAATATAATATTTTTAAAATAATCTTTTTCTAAAAATGGATTTAAAATGTTTAAAAGTGTTATAGAAAATTCATAAAAATGAAAAAAATTAACATATTAAGAAATTTAAAAAAAATCAAAAATGCTTCATCACACACTTCCTCCGGATAATAAAATCTTCCGGAAATATACTCATACATAACGTACACCTTTTGAGATGAGGAGGTATATCAAAGTAGCTAAGTGACAATTTCTTCATCATTCCTTCAACACTAGGATTCCTTTCAAGTGCACGGCCAATTGAGTCTTTTGTTAAATGTTATGTACCGAACCTTGTAACATGTATCGTGAGAGAGAGAGAGAGAGAGAGAGAGAGAGAGAGAGAGGATACGTCATATAGTTTCTGTTAGAGCTATATGACGTAGGTTGTTAGCTTGTCTTCTCTGTAAACCGCAGCTTTCCCTATCTCTCATTCTCTTCCTCTCCAAGTTGTAATCCTCTCCAACTGTATGTGTTATAGGGGGGTGTGCCCCCGCCTAGTAGTTTATCTCTGTAAACCGTAGCTTTCACTATCTCTCTTTCTCTTCCTTTAACAATCCGCATGTGAACTAGCATAGCAGGGCCCGCCCTACGCGCGTGAGCACCAGTTAGCGTAGCTGACATCGTAAGCGTTGATTACGAGTTGTCCACGCGATAAGGGATACAAATCAGCGCCCGAGGTGCCGAGCAAACGTCTGCGATGTAATGGGCCGACACACACGGGCTTTTACTACTTTCTATTCCTCCCCATTAGTTTTCGGTAAGGTACCCCCAAATAGAACATGTTTTGGGAAGGTTCAAGATTTGTTTTCCCTTTTTCAGTGTTTTTGGCCGTTTGTTCCTTGAATTTTACCTTTTTCCTGTTTTTTCAAATACCTGAAAAATATAGAAATTCAAAAAATGGTGTTTTAATGCTCCATCATTTTTTAATACAAGAACTTTAAGCAAATCCAAGCATTTTTTTGAAATTTGGGAACATTTCTGAATTTGATATGTTTTATAATTTGTGATCATTTATTATATTGATGACGATAATATTTTGAAAATTTGGGAACATTTTAAGAATTTGATTTCTTTGTAATTTGTGAACATTTCAGATTTGGGAAAAAATTCTAACCAAAGAAGCTATGCGTAATCGGGAAATCAAATGAGGCCAAACACAATGCGCATTGGCTCGCCTACTCAGCACCTGTCCAAGGAGACATATAATTTTCAAGACTCTTTCAACAATTAATTTCCAATTATTCAGTCATCGCTGAAAACGTAAAAACATGGGAAATTGCTGGCTGCACTGAAAAAGACGCCACATATTTGCATTTCACTAAGCAAATGTGTCGGGAGCAAAGGAGACGCCACATATTTGCATTTCACTAAGCAAATGTGGCGGGAGCAAAGGAGACGCCACATATTAAGAGGTCACATAGTGGATACAAACAAAAAGGGCATGTCAACTGAAACTCTGATTTTTATTTTTATTTTTTTTGAAAGACAGAAACTCTGAAAATGGATATCCACTGCAGACAGTGTATGCAGCCGAAAACTCTGAAACTTATTTTCAAAACCGGATGATGCTCCTGCTTTTTGGCTTGGTGACATACTGATGTGTCCAGCACCATCATGCAGCGCCAGTGCAGCAGCACCTCTTGAGCCCATTCAACAAGAGAGTATTGGTGAGGTTCCTGGTTTTGGCTTGGTGACATACTGCTGCGAGCCTCTTTTATGGCAGTGCAGAAGAACCTCTTGAGCCGATTCAACAAAAGCTAGCTGGTGTCGATTGTCAGCAAGGACGCCCAAGCACCCAATCTGCTGCTACTGAAAGATCGACGGAACTTTGGTACAAATGCCTTGTCTCCTCAAGAGATCAAGTGCTGACGTGAGGTTCAACAAGAGAGTATTGGTGAGGTTCCTGGTTTTGGCTTGGTGACATACTGCTGCGAGCAATGGAGGCCTCTGTTATGGCAGTGCAGAAGAACCTCTTGAGCCGATTCAACAAAAGCTGGCTGGTGTCGATTGTCAGCAAGGACGCCCAAGCACCCAATCTGCTGCTACTGAAGGATCGACGGAACTTTGGTACAAATGCCTTGTCTCCTCAAGAGATCAAGTGCTGACGTGAGGTTCAACAAGAGAGTATTGGTGAGGTTCCTGGTTTTGGCTTGGTGACATACTGCTGCGAGCAATGGAGGCCTCTGTTATGGCAGTGCAGAAGAACCTCTTGAGCC
>LR738716.1:194934403-194957520 GCA_902687465.1 Secale cereale
GACGGAACTTTGGTACAAATGCCTTGTCTCCTCAAGAGATCAAGTGCTGACGTGAGGTTCAACAAGAGAGTATTGGTGAGGTTCCTGGTTTTGGCTTGGTGACATACTGCTGCGAGCAATGGAGGCCTCTGTTATGGTAGTGCAGAAGAACCTCTTGAGCCCATTCAACAAAAGCTGGCTGGTGTCGATTGTCAGCAAGGACGCCCAAGCACCCAATCTGCTGCTACTGAAGGATCGACGGAACTTTGGTACAAATGCCTTGTCTCCTCAAGAGACCCAAAGCCTCAAGATTACACATTCAGAATGACTGAACCGAAGGCAGTTTACACATTCAGAAAGAGCACACATTTTCTGAACGACAACTCTCTACTGGAGTTGCTGACTGCAGGAATTAATATTCAAGTGCCCAAAGCTGGTTTCCACTAACATAGATCAGCCACAACACTCAAGTGCCCAATAATCAGCCAGTACTGATCTGGTATGTTACCACTGCAATTGATTAACACATGAACTGTAAAACCAAGATTCAATTGACAGTAATACATACCAGTTAGTTGACAGGCTTATATTAAGCTGCATCAAAAATATACAACAACTTCCGAATTGTTGTCAGAACTATTGAGAAGAAGCAGAGCGTAACAGGGGCACAAAATCTTGCTTCATAAAGAACGCGACGACTACACACAGGTGGATAAAAGAGCAAAGGAGAAGTGTATTACCAGTATAGATACAGAATGATGTCTTGCCAAAGAGCATGACAACTAGAGAAAGACGACTACGAATGGTCGCCCGATACTATTAAACCATCAACACGTACGGATGACTGATTATTACAGAAAATGCAGTAGAGTGGCAGTCTTAACCAATTCTACAATTTTGTATCATTATCCATAGTACATTATTATCCGACGGGGAGAATAGTGTATCATAAAAGAGAGATGAATCGAGCCACAAACACTACTAAACTTCAGAACCGGTGAAGTCTCTGAAGTCTCTGAAAGAGTAGACTAGGGTGGTTGGGATGTGAAGACTGCCATGGTATTGTTGAAGCTGTGAAGACTGCCATGAAAACTAGAGTTTCAGAGACTAGGGTGAAGTCTCTGAAAGAGTAGACTAGGGTGGTTGGGATGTGTGCTGGCTCCTCTCTCCATGGCAGTCTTCACAGCTTCAACAATGCCATCATCACCAACAACCATAATGCATTTAACACTAGTGAGGCAGGGGAGGTTCTCAATTCCAAAGCCGAGAGAGTTAGCTTCAACCATGCGAAACCCATGAAGCTCTAGTTTTTCAAGCTTCGGCATGGACCCTGTCCCAAACATCAGATCTACTGGTTTAAGATATCCGTGATAAATAAAAGTATTCAAGAATCGGAACCCAACTTCCCCACTGATTCTGAGCTTTTCGTTTGACTTGGCTCTTTCCATCAGATACAGACACAGAACGAGCAGACTGGGTAAAGCCCCAAGGGTGCAGAGGTCGTCCTGCTTGAGCGCCTCCACATCAATGCGTAGCTGTTGGAGGTTTCTGAGGGAGCCCATCCATGTCGGAACCCGTGGGAAGGCCCAAAAATAGAAATAAAGGCCCTCGAGGGTAGGCAGGCACAAAGATTCCCCGTGTAAGAGGCTGCCCTTATCATACCAAATAATCAGGGAGCGGAGGTTCTGGGTGCCTAGCTTACACAGGGAGGAGACAATAGCTTTCTTTGTATGCTGGGTGTCACAATCAAATACCAAAGCAAGGTCAAGCTTCAGATTCCTCAAATTCTTTAGTTGGCCAAGGCCACACAAGAAGTCAAATGGCTGAATGGAGACCTTCACACGTTCCAACGTCTCCAGTGCTTGCATCTTTGCAATCCCATCAGGAAATTTAACATCATAACCAACAAGTAGATGCATCAACTTTCTGAGATTCACAATAGATGCAGGTAATTCCCGGACACGAGTGTCACTTAGGTCCAGAATCTCTAAGCATCCTAAACGCCCGATTTGTTCTGGGAGCTTCCTTATATATGTACCTTTGAGATTCAGGTACCTCAGCTGGAAAAACCTCACTATATTTTCAAGATGATGATCTTCCAATGGTTTGAAGCTCATGTCGAGAACACGCAAATGTCTGAACTCTTCCAAAGAAAGGATTTCCACCAGACCTCTAACCACAATAAGTGATCGGACATGGGACAACACGAGACCTGCTGTCAGTACTGTTGAATTTCCTTCCTTTAAACCTTGCAGACAGAGTCGACGAACAACTTTGTTTTGGTTCCCAATTGTCAGAATGGAAACACCAAGTAAAGTAATGAAGTTCTCTTCTATGGACTTGGATATGATGAAATCAAGAATCGTGTCATGAACTCGACAACTCACCACCCTGCCACATTCATCTGTCACCCCAGGCTGGATCAAACCCCTATTGAGTAGTTCATTAAAACACATTTCTCCTAACTCATATGCCGTGTATCTGTCTTCTCTATGAATGAAGCCTTCAGCAATCCATCTTCTTATCAGTCCATTCTTCTCAATAGTAGAATCTTCTAGATAGATGCTCAGGTATAAGAGGCAAGTTCTTAAATAAGGAGGCAGATCAAAATAACTAAGTGACAGTATCTTCATCATTCCTTCGACGCTAGGATTCCTTTCAAGTGCACGACCAATTGAATCTTTCACTTGATTCCATAGAACTTCTGTTTTTTCTGTGTTAGCCAACAAACCAGATATAGCAATGATCGCCAAAGGTAACCCATGACATTTTCTCAATATCTGCTCAGAAGTTTCTTGAAGGTATGAAGGACAATCTTCATCAGACCTGAACAACCTTCTGTAAAATAACTGTCTTGAGTGCACCATATCAAGAGCCCTTATATTGTAAACACAGCCATTGAATGACGAGCAACATGAATGAGCGACATTGTTTATACGAGTAGTCGTGATTATTCTACTGGTAGAACTTGTAGCAGGGAATGCACACTTAATAATATCCCAGGTATCCACGTCCCATATATCATCAACAACAACAAAGTACCTGTACATGGACAAATAAATATTAGCATAGCTGTAAAATAAAGTGTGATGCGTAGACAAACAAAGAATAAACGAAACACATTAACATTGACAAAATGAAAAAGATAAGCAGACAAGTGCTAAAAGGGCACATGTTACATAATTAATTCATTTTTCATGTCAATGTTAGTTTGGCAAATTACAGAGAGCACAATGTTAGTTTTTTATAAGCAATTGTTTAAACAAGAGGCATGACCACAGAAAAGATCAAGACTGGAGATGTATAAAAAGATGTCCTGTATAATTATATGTAGGCATCGATCAGGTGGTCATGAGCAACAAAGCAAGAATCTGGGTATGGACCGAAAGATCCAGTGAGTTAAAATAAAAACAGAGTAAACTACATATAATATATAAATATATAGAAAATGTATGTTTTCTCTCCTAGACTACTGATTTGGGCATGCTTTCCACTAAAAAAATAGGCTCACTAAACCTAATAGTTTTTTCAATTTTGGATGCCTCATCGCCGGTGATGTATGGCCGTGTAGGGCAACAATAGTGGCTGATGCGTAGCGGGTCTCAACAGAGCTGGTCTCAATAGAGCAGTCTGGCGTTTGGTTGGCGGGACGAGAGAGAAGAGGAAGAAGAGTGTATCAAGGCACGATGCATCTGGTCTGAAGAAAAAAGGGAGCCAGAGAAGGGAAAGGTAGAGGTTGAAAAAGGTGATGTGTGTGACAACTTTAATGTGAAAACCAGGGTAACATGGATGCCACACTTGCAAAACCGGTCATGAGGTAAAGTGCACCAGAAAATTATGTATTCAGGATGCTAAGGGAGCTCAAGGAGAATTAGAAAGAAAAGTGAGCCAAGTTAGTATTGTGAGAAAATGTAGTGTTATGGGGCTCTACTCCTGACACAGACTTATGCCATATGTATTGAAGTCGTAGAATATCAAAATAAAAGGACATAAATCATCAACGGAGGCTCCAAGGACAAGGTTTTATTTGTACTCTCTCCACCTATTTCTCTTCTGTTTTAGAACATCAACAGTCTTTAATACAAACATTGGACCGTTATTTTTTCTAACAATATACGGAGAACTGTGAACATAGAATTATATGGAACTTTTTAACAAATTCCACTAGTATAATCTTCCTATGACATATCTAAGTAAGTATTTTATATATTCAACGATGACAGGTAGAAATGAAAACAATAATAAAGATAGAATGTACCTTTTGTCTGCTAGGAAATCAGTGATCTTGTTGATGAGTTGTTGTATATTCCCTGCTTCAGTGGTAGCATAGTCTTTCTTAGCCACTTCACTTAGAATGGTTCTCAAGATATTGGTCATGTCTGGATTTCGTGAAACTGAGACGAAAGCCCAACACTCGTATTTCCCTTTTAGCTCCTGATACACTTGGTTTGCAAGAGTTGTCTTGCCCATACCTCCAGATCCAACAATGGAGACTATCTTCAGTTGTTGTTGTTGCACTGGTACATGAACATCCTCGTCAGTTAACAACTTGATCAACTCAGCCTTGGGTTCATCGATTCCAACAAGCTTCGATGCATGCTCAAACACAGCAAGAGCTCTAGGGTCAACGGTTGCATTTTTGGTATTGGAGAAGATCTCGCGTCCCTTGTACCTTGCATTCCTGTCGCCCACCTCAATGATCTGTTTCTTCAGATCATGTATCTCCTTGCCAATTCGATGATGAGCCTTCATATTTCCCAACTTGCCTAGAGTGGCCTTGATCTTCTCGGTGAAGCCATCCGGCTTTTCGTCTTTGTCACCAACACTTTGCATGAAGTCGTCGATGGCATCCTCCAGGTCATAGGACAGCTCCCGCACCTCACTCATCCAGACTTTATCCTGCACATCAGGATCCTCCTCCTCCTCCGACATCTTAAGGAGAAAAGCCTCCATGGCGGCGAGCTCATGAGTGAGAGACCTGATCTCCTTGCGCACACCCTTAAAACGCTTGTACTGGTCGCCGAGAAGGGTGGCCAGCTTCACCAAGACAGGTTTGAGAACCCCCGTCGGCACAGTCACCAGAGCTGCCTCCATGGTCACAGAGCTCGAATGGACGATGGCCAGTGATCTTTTTTTTTTTTTGCGGGAAATGGACGGCCAGTGATCGAACAGGAAAGTTTGCGCCAAGTCTAGACCCTGAAAAGAGGATGGATTAGTCATAGTTAAGCCACTCACCCGAGGCTGAAGAAGTTACAAATCGACACCGTACGTGGGAGCAAGCATATATACGAGGGAGCTTTGTTTTTTCTTCACTTTTGTAAGAGGCATATGAGGGAGTACCTAGCCTAGCGGGATCTGGAATTTCTTCAATAGTTGCAACTCGGAGCGAGAGCGAGCTCGCCGCGCTCACCGGAACCGCTGCCTCCCTGCTTGCTTAGAGCTTGATCTGTCAATAATTCTGCGTTGAAGCCCCCGAATTCATGAACAGTGAAGAGGAAAATTCGAATTTAGCCAACCTAAACCTACACCCTGAAAAGATGAGTGGCTAATCGAAGTGAGGCCGTACCTGGCGGGATTCGATCTGCAGGAGAAGACCCCGGCACCTTGCCGGCAATCGAGGAGTAGGGGTGAAGCTTGGACACCGAGAGACGTGGGCGAGTAGAGCAGAGCAGTAGCGCGAGAGTGGGTGTGGTGGAGCAATCCGGCCGGTGTGTGGTAATCCTTCACCAAAACGCGTACGCAAACTGCAGGGCCGCAAGGAGAGGATGGAAGTTATCTACTATGTGTGTGTGGTGTGTGTGTGTATTGGCCAGCCATACGCGTACCTGACGCTGCACTTGACTTGGCTTGTCTTCCTGACCACGCGTACGTGAGCTGTGGCTGGTATCGGACTGCCAATCGTGTGCAGCCTATCGTCATTGTGCACAAAAGGAGTGGACGGCACGCATCGGCCAAAAGATTTAGAATGGACAAAATTCTCAAGATTGCGGTTGCCACGACCATCAAGACCCAACCAAGGTTTTGGGTACCGCCCGGAAAATTCGAATACCAGGCGGTACCCGCGTTTCTCGCCGCCCCACGAGAATTAGCAATCCCGAGCAAAAAAAATCCGAATTTTTTGAATATTTTGAATTTAGACGTGCAAACACGGATAAAGCAGTTTTAAATCCTGACTCAAAAAACATCATTACCTTTGGCGTATTGGTATGCCTTTGTTTTGCGCCTCGAGAGATACCTAGTTCGAGTCCTCTACTCGCAGCTTTTTTGTTTAATTTTTCGGAAAAGACAAGTAGAAAAGGTTAAAAAGAAAGGTACAGGTAGTCGAACTCGATACCTCAGACTTAGAGCATCTCCAGCCGTTGGCACCCCCAAGAGCATCACCGAACCAAAAAAGTTGGTGTCTTGGGGGTCATCCGGCGGAACTCAGCAAAAAAAAAGAGGGCATCTTCCCAGTCACAGCCGACCCCAAGCAAAAGTTTGTGAGGAGAATGTGTAAGTGGGCAAGAAAAAGGACATGTGGTGAGAAGCGATTCGCCGAAACTTCCGCCGGCGTCCCAAGAGACCCCTAGCGCACTGGGTTTCGCCTGGGTTTGCCGACGCTATTTTGACGTCCTGGGGGCGTTGGGGTGTTGGACTGTTTTTCGGCGAAAAGCGCTGTCCGAGCCTAAAACCGAGCCTAAAAAGGTCTTCCGCCGGCGTCCCAAGAGACCCCTAGCGCACTGGGTTTCGCCTGGGTTTGCCGACGCTATTTTGACGTCCTGGGGGCGTTGGGGTGTTGGGCTGTTTTTCGGCGAAAAGCGCTGTCCGAGCCTAAAACCGAGACTAAAAAGGTGTCCTGGGGGGCGTGGCTAGAGATGCACTTAGCCGCGCGGACTCAGTATACAGACGCAAGCGCTCATATACACGCGCATACACTCACCCCTATGAACGCACACACGCACACCCTACCCCTATGAGCACCTCCGAGAGACTGAGCCGGTATATCATCTTGAGATTTACGAAGTCATCGTAGGGGCCTCGTCGTCGACGGGAACGTCTCCTCCCACTGAAAGCGCATCGCCGGAAATCCTGAAATAAATCCAGGAATAATGCGAGCACCAGGATTTTAACTCTGGTGGGTTGGGGATACCGCTGCCCACCTAACCAGCTCAACCACAGGTTGATTCGCGCTACAACCTATCTCTACTTTTATAAAAAACAGAGTTGGTGATGATGGTGTGCCTGCCATCTTGCAATATAGGCCGTCCGATCTATATCTGACGGATAGGAAGGAAACTATGACAATTTCATAAAAAGATACCCGCACGCCTCTCCACATTTGCAAATAAGACCTTCCCTTGTTCATCCTTTTGTCCCACAAGATAAAATACTCATACGAATGTATCTTGATGTTCCGTGCAACACATGAGCATCTTGCTAGTTCTCTGTATAATATTAGCTCAAGTATGTTATATATGCAGATTAAAATAATTTAATTATAAATTTCGTCCGAAATTTGTTCGGAATTTCTTGGTAACCGTGGTAACCTAGAATGTCGTCCCCCACGAGATAATTAGTCCATTCGGAATCCAAAACCTTGGACCCAACTACTCCACCATGCATCCATTCGGATCATCTACATCCGGATACAACAAATCCGACCCCTCAAACGCCCGCAAACGCCTTCGCGGATAGTGGCCGGTCACATCTCAAATAATCGCTTACACAATCGGATACCTCAGTTAAAAAATCTTAAATCCATACTTTTACATGCGACGTGAAACCTAATCTAAGCGGAGCTCGTCCAACTCCGCCATGCCCATGTACGGCGACAGGCTACGCCCTTTGAAGTGTTGCTCCAATTACCGGCGAGGTAGAGTAGGACATGCGACACACACCAGCTCACGGGACATGAGGCACCGCCATCTCCCATGCCCTACTCTTCCTCGTCGAGTCCGGAGCCTTGACGGTGCCGGTGGATATGAGATCGGTGAAGGATCCGTCGCGAGAGGTGCCGGGACTGTTAGCTTGTAATCTTGTTACAGGTCATTAGTCTACGTCATGCATGCATGTTTAGTTAGAGATTAATTAGTCTGCATGGCCATACACGTGATGGTTGTGTGTGTATGTTTTTGAGTCGTTTGCATGTACTAGTAGAGATGCACGTGCACGCACGTCTCGAATCAAACTATGTGTATTACCAAAAAATCAGCATATGTGAATTCAAGTGGAATGCACACAAGTACAAATATGAGTTTGTAGGTTACAAAAAAAATGCGCTTAACGTGAGTCAAAATATATATAATTGCAGTCGAATATTGAAAACTTGCCATTTAGGAAATACTCAGTTCTCACATAGAATATTGAAAGCATGAGTAACATGGTACAATTCTCAGTTCTCAACAGAATAATTATATAAAAAAATCTTTAATCTTCCACATTCTGTCTCAGTATTGGTTTCATTCATATACTGCTCTAATAAATTACAATTTAATCTAAGATTAATCTATTCAAAAACATAAATAGAAGCTCATTACATGAATTATGTATGCATTGTCCTAGCACAATAACCCACTGATATCGCTCTCGACTTGGTCCCCGTTACCATCAAAACTTTATGTGCTTACTCAAACCAAATCATGCCCGGATTTGCATATGCTGAAGTAAACTGTGGTTCAAGCTAACCGACCATGTCACTCTCTTATTTCTATCAAATGCAGTCCTCCCTTCATGCTTAGCAGCCCCTAAAGCCCTCCTTTTCACCCAAAGTGTACCTAAAAGAGTTCATTGATTAGTGTCATAACAAAAATGTTGCAAACTGATGAAAGCTATCAAGGCAACAAAGCTTCTAGACCAAACATAATAGCCATTCAACCTCTATCGAATAAACAATATGATGACGATTAGTGCTACTCCCTCGGATCCATAATAAGTGTCGCACTATCTTAGTTCAAAACTGCGACACTTATTTTGGATTGGAGGGAGTATTATTCATTAAATTATATCTAAAGCTCAACAATCACATGTTTTGACACCAATAATCATGTAAGTTTGATCTTCTCGCCAATTTAGATAAAAAGTAGTGACCCATTTTATTTTCAAGAGGCAACAAGCTCGGCTTCAAAAATCAATTAAGAATGGAATAAGCAAAGAGACGTCATCCACCACACTCAAAATGGTAGCCACTTCCCATTTGTTAATGCAAACAACATAAATTTCAATTGATCATAACCCGAAGGTGGTGATAGTTACAAAGTGATAAACATAGAAATACCAAGAGGCCTAGTAGCCACCTGCGCAAGAGAAACCACATATGTTACACATGTTAATGCTGGTATATCATACGCCTGGCCATACCTCGGGCAGGGCTAGGTTTCTTGTTGGCCATACAAAAGCTCGAGCTTCATCCATCAGGCCCAAATCTGTCGTATTATATGTCGATCATTGCAACCAGAAAGACCAAAGGTGTGATCTTGTAGAACCACATATCTAGATATCGGTGTTTTTAGAATGTTACTGTGAATACTTCATATATAAAATTAATTAGAGGCAGACCAACAAATAGGTCATACATACCATGTACCACATTTATCTCACACCGGCAGAGACGTTGATGGTTATTGGCCTTTGCTAGGAAGGGGGCAATTGAGGCATCCCTACATAAAAATCCAGTATGCTAGACCTTAAATTGCAGAATAAAGAAATAAACAAAGCGGACCAGCCTTCATAATATAGGTAAAGCATAGTGAGATTATCTTCCTCTTCTCTAGAATATATCCTTTTGCAAACAAAGATATAGGCAATACAAACAAGAGAGCTTTATTACCACTAGATGACCCGTTGCGCCAATGGCGCAAAGGCCGACGACAAGCCAAGTATTGTAAGAGTGGTGATAGGAAAACGCAGTCACATATCAAAATAATGAGTACTTACTGTTGGTTACTGTTTCTGTTCATGATTACTATTTCTCCTGGAACACTGCTAAATGATACTGCTATATCCCTTGAGTGGAAGGTGGACGCTGCCAGGTAGGGCATGCCTCTTCCTTGCTTAGCATATTTGTTTTTTGCTCGTGAGTACCCGATGTTTGAAACAGAGAAAGTAGTAAAAACAGATGATTATAGATAAGGGTGGCATTATGCATATTAATAGATCGATGAGGAACAACAGCACAGGTTAGATAGGTAAAAGCATAGGTGGTAGCTGTTCAAAAACAACAGATAGCATCGTCGAAAAACAGAGGAAGGTAGTCCTATTACAGAGCTTGATTGGTAGTTCTTAGAATGCTAGATGATATTTAGATACGACTTCCGTTGTTGTCGATGGTTCATCTAAAGGATATGCACAATGAAAGCCAATCGCCGCTTTGTGGTGACCTTGAAACGAAAGGCACATATGTCTTCTTCATGGATTTTTGCAAGGCGGTGGAACTCACACCATTTCGTTGTCATGGTGGCTCTCTTGTCAGTTCCTAGCATGATGCGATAATTGGCGTGTAGATCATTGTTTGCAAGCCGGACCTTGAGTGTATCATAATCTGGGTCAATGTAATCTTTTAGTTTTCTTTCAGTGTAGTTGACCTGAAAATACTGGTGAGAAAAAAGAAATTAACTGAATGGATTGGAGAGTGTCTTGTCACTCTTACACTGAGAAGGTTTAAATGTAGATAATGAGAACAGTTATCAGTATATAATGGCAGGAAGCAAAAGAAGGGTGCAGAGCATAGGATCAGCAGTTTTCCGATAAGTAAAAGATGAATGTCGGATTCGTAACAGGTTAACACACAAACCAACTGAGTCTATGAGTCGGTCGTATAGGAGCAATAGCAGTTTTCACTATGCTAATCCTGACACGTATAATTTAATACTACAATTTGACAACTAAAATTGCTACTCTAATGGTTGTGCATATATTCCCTAATACGCGAAGAAGTTATAAGAACACCTCTTCCGACATCTCCTTTACTGAAAGAAAACTAAAGTAGTCTATGCCGGAGTTCATGCCCAGCAACCGAGTCTACACCTTTTCTCTGTGCATAGCTTTATTTTCAGTTACGTATGTCTAAGATAAGGCTACACACGGAAGGATCAGGAATTCGGAATTTTGTTCAATGTTGTAACAGAGTTATATATGAACCCTTAAAGAAAAAAATATTTACAGAAAGTATCTATAAAAATGCTGCAATACGCAGATTTATGGTGAAAATGTCAACTATTATTCTGAAGTTTTAGAGAACAAAAAGGTTTAAGTAAAATGTTGTACCAAGTTGAAAAGTAATCTAAAATGAAACTATGCATGATCATTTATCAGATGATTGATGTGATGATTCGCAGGCCAACAGTACTATCTACTGGCTTTCACATAATTAGCATGCAAGGAGAAAAAGATGAGTCGTGGAAGATGAAGAAAAGTGAAAAGAAAATACAGGATTCTTCTACTGCTTTGTAACTTCAGCCTTCTGCTTTTCATGTAACTTTATGTGATTCAGGAGACTAAGTGTGAGACTTTCTCATGTAACTTCATGTAATTCCTTCTACAGGAATATGTGTGCAACAATTCGTGGAAATACAGAAGAGCACTACATATGCAATATGACTTCAGAGTGAAACATGTGATTATTTACTGACCAAGCAAATGTAGCTTCAACTCTACATGAGGAAATCCATGCAGGAACGTGCGAGCCTAAACACTAAGAGAAACATCAATCTTGGCATACAAAACCAAAAATGAAGCAAGAATTTGACAGTAAACAAAACCATTCTAGTGACTTGCTTCCTGCAAAACCCATAGCATTCACAGGTTACCTAGCTCAACACTCTTTAAGCATAGTGAGCTCAGCTATAAAACTTGGACTGCTTAAAAAGAAATATCCACTCACATAGAGTTGCTGGTATCATCAAACAATTATTAATTGGGGCAAACATACCAGTGGCTGACAGTACTAAATATCATTAGAGATATTAATTTTTCTAATCAAGTTGGTATGGAAAATTCACATGCTCCTGAATTTTTAGCAACACAAAGTAAAGTTTCTTTTGCAACCATTCAGTGCAGGATGGAGTCAGTCATGACAGAGTAATGTTTTCTTATTTTAACATAAATTAAATCAACATTGAAGCACATGGTATACACAGATTTAAAAATAATTGATAAGAAATGGAAGTGTTATTAATTCTTTAAGGCAAGACAGTAAAAGAATAGATCGAGCATTACTTTCACTATGTTGGATGAGCACAATAGTTGGCCTAAAGCATAAGAAAGTTCCAGTAGCTTCATGATAAACAATCTTATAGGTTGCCAAAGTATAGTGTCAATATTTCTGATGCACTCATATATCTGCTCATCCAGATTCTAAAAACATCACATCTTATGGGTATGTGAATATCTCCAAGAGTCACATCGCAGAAGGAGTCGCATTCTCCGGCGCCGCAACCGCGAATGGTGGACATGTCTATCCATCACCGATCTCACATCTACCGACTATGTGCAGGCTCCGGGCTCCTACGAGGAAGAGTAGAACATGGGAGACATTGGTGCCTCGAGACCTGCGTGTCCCATGTCCTACTTTTCCTCCCCGGCGACCACACTTCCATTCCGAGGGGCACAGCCGACTGCTAGACATGGACACAAATGGAACAATAAGAACTGTCGCCGGCGAAAATTTAGAGTAGTTTAGTTGCATGGATTTGGTGATTTGCAAATGAGGTATATGGTCATGAATACATTTTTTTTGTGCTGGCTAATCACTGTCCACGGACGAGCAGCGCCTCCGCAGGCGGCTCTTATATTCTAAAGTAGCTGTTGGAATATGTCAGACAAAAGAGTACAGATCATACAAGTGCTACAAATTAGCACCAAGATAAAATTACAATTGTGCCACTTTGATAGAGAAACCACCCATTCTGGACACCTATACACACGCGTGGCGCATATAGCATAGAGATCACCACGTGGGTGACTGTTGGTCTGGTTCCATCAACCAGTTCATTGGATTTGTTCCCCTCGCCCCACTGTACTCGTACTGGAGAGAAAGCACGGCTCCATCTTCACGGCAGCTCACGCTGCAGCTTGACGGCAGAGCAGCTCTCACTGCAGCTCGGAGGCGCTGCCACATCTGCATCTCGGTGACCCTGTAGCTTGGAGGTGCAACGGCTTGTCGGCTCCATCTGCATCTCGGCGGACCAGCAGCTCGGAGCTGCGGAAGGGAGTATGGCACCGTCGTTGCTCATATCAGCGAGCCAAATCCTCGCAGTTGCTACTGTTGCTCCCCGCCGAAGGTGGCGTCTATTCTGGCTGTGCCAGCACTCCCTGAAGCTGATGACTTTCGACTGCAAGCGAGGCTCCAACAAGACCACGGTGGCCGTCGTTGCCGCTTAGGTAAAAACCAACCTCCATTGTTTGATGAAGTTGCGGATTTTTTTTGTGATTTAATTCCACTATAGCACGAGGGGCAACATAATCTAGTCTTTTGCCGAGATTAGTGGAACAGCAAAGTACATCTTCATTCTCTGAAAAATAGAACAAAAAACAGAACAAGATGTAGGGAGTGAGCACTCGTAGAAGTAAACTCCAGAAGGAGAAACTTATAATTTCACTAAATAACTATACCAGGAGCAACATTACTGGTTACATCCTCATGGTCTCGTCATTTACAATAGGCCCAGTTGGAAAATGGCCTGTCAGGCCGTCGACGTTGCTGACGTGGTGCACCGGCCCACATTATCGGTGAACCATTGTCGGAGTTGAACTTGTTGATGGACAGTGATGATGGAATGCATCCCTAAGGCCTGAACAAACTGAGCATTTTCCTGTTTGTTTATCTAGCCTCTCATTCTTAACAAATGAAAAAATAGGTACAGGAGAAAGAGGGTGGAGACTAGACAAAGAGAATCCAAGATACCGAATGAATAGTGATAATGAAAATAGAAAGCAAAAAGTGAATAAAGAGAAACCAAAGACTCAAGAAAATAGAGTAAGAATGAACGGCGAGGACCTAGCACTACATTGCTAATAGACAAGCATGAATCATAGCAAGAAATTTAGTTGTCAACCTCACTGGCTACTATTTTTTCACTCTACACTTGCTTCACTTTTTGCATTTTTGGAAGAATGTGTACCTTTTTAACTCTAATATCCAAAATCTCGTATAAGAATGTTCATAGTAGCACTAAGTTAATTAGTGCCTCCATCATATCTAGTGCCACATGATTACCAACTCTAAAACAATGGCTTCATCAGCAATCCTTTCTGATGAACCCAAAATAAATTTTAGTCCTTTTGCTCGAGGCAGTGTGATGCAATATGGAGCATCAAGCAGTACACTGAACACCCAACTTGCACGTAATGCTTACAACCCAAAGAGTGACAGAAATCTCGTCTTACCACGTACATTTATTATAACAAGTAAAGTAATTCAAAGTAGACTCTTTTCGTCGGTACAATCTTGCGTACTGAAATCAAGAAGCCTGGTAATGTGAAATCATGAATTAGTCAATTGATAAAATCTAGTGTGTACATTAGACTATCTGCACATTTTTGCAAAAGAAAGTGACTGTATGTAATAACCAGAGCCACAATGTGCATACCATTGACGTGGCCACCTAAACATAGCAAAGAACATGTTTTTTGCTAAGACCCTAAATCCTAGACATTTTTTCAAGCAGCTTGTAGCTAGCACCATTTTTTCTTAGTAGAAAAAGTTGTATAAATTATGAACATATTTTGTTACAAAATCTAAAGATGCGGACCTATACAAAGGCTGCATTTCCCTCTAAAATGTCCACATAATACAAAGGTATGTTGTCACATCCTAAAACAGAGCGATGGGCATTATTCAACAAGAAACCAGTTTCGGCTAGCAAGGACAGGGGTTAAAGCCTCAAATCCACTGTGACTAAGAAAAAGTCGCAACTTACATGAGATGAGAGCATGGTGGATACATACCTAGAGTTGTCTTTGTTCTCCACTGCCTCGTGGGTAGAGAACAGATAGTAACCTGAGAGGGAGAAAGAGAGGGTAAAAAGACTCACAAATCAAACAAAATTATATCTTCTCCAGTATGTTGATTAGTGCAAAGCAGGAAGCACAACAAGATTAGATAAAATCCACACCTTCAAAATTCTTTTGTCCCTACAACTAATAAACCGATAACATCTCACCGGCAAATATGTAGCGACAAAATAGGAAAACCGGACAGTGCGAGCAAGACACACAACATATGGGATTGTAGTGCAAGCAAAATAGGAAATCCCCGAATTTCTATAGGCTAGTACACAGTGGAATTGTAGTCTCTAATCACAAACCCATAGATCCCCTATAAGAACTTTTCCTTGTAAAGCAGCTTATTCATATACGACCAGTGGCCCAGTGCAGCCAGCTGCCCAGAAGAATATCCTATCTGGCGGCAGAAATCTCAAGCTCCACCCCAGCGAGCACAATCCCATCACCAGTAATCTCAAACACGTATGAAAGAGCGAGCAAAGTAAACTACACATCATCGTGTCACCATGCAAGGTTAATTTAGCAGTAGGTACAACAACACTTAACCGGGACGTTGGGTCACCACGTAATCTATTTTGTATACCAGTAGTATATATGGTTCATTTGACCAGCTCAGTGTAACCTAAAATATATCTTGGCATGAATAAATGGAATCACTCGCTTTTATAAAGGGAAACATCAGTATGGGATAAGTGCAGATAAATTAATTCATCTGCCTGTACTTCTATTAAGTGACTGGAATCACCTTAGAATTATGAAGTTATCTTCCATCTTCAATTAGAAAAATGAACAAAATTTACAAAATTGTGAAACAACTAAACATGTGTGTGTTGTGCCTACCTATGATTAATGTTACAGATGACGTGAATATTCGGTAATAGCTCTGCTCCAAATCCACTGCATTTGCTGATCATTCTTCAGCAGAATAGTAGAAGCGCAAGGCCACACCAGATTGCAAATTCTATCACTGCTCCTTGAATTAAAATGTGGAAGACAAGGAAAAATTAAGTGTCACAAAATAACAATATGCCAAATGATAAGCATGTATGTAGAAAATTAAAATCTAGTAAAAGATTTCTCTAAAGGGAATATGATGCCATTAACATTCTGCAATGACTTCTCCAGAAGAACAAACATGGGCCGCAAGCTTTATTCGTCGGTGATTGCCAAGATCAACAGAATAGGTAAGATAATTAGTGCATCACAAATTTATGAAGAGAGAAAATATGTCTGAGCTTACAGAAACACCATTCATCCTAGTAACCTTAATTATCATAAGCACACACACTTGGTTGAAATCGCAAAAACTTATAGGTTGTAAACCAGCTACGCCACCAAAATCTCGGTAAACTTGGAAAGAAGATCATGAGCACACACACTTGGTTGAACAAACGAAGCAAGGCATGAAAGAGAAAAATGGGGGAAGAACTCACTGGAGCAGTATGTGCAGAGCAACCAGACAGGATATCAATATGAAACGACGATGATGTGTGCCTTGCCACAATAGCTGCAATAGCCACAAAATTGGGGCATCGTAAGGGCTAATGTTTTCTTCAAATCCCATACCAAACCTCTAATGTGCAAACTGCTTTGCACAATTGCCGGCACCATCTGAGGTTGATCGGTAAGATAATCAAAAATATGAGAATAAGAAAGGTCATCAGTCCAATATCAACATGTGTTCCTTAATTTTCTCACAATACATATATATGTAAGAGAATCAACATATAGCGCATGATCAGATCTTACTTTTATTGATTAGAAGGCATCTCTAGACGCTATCAGCATCCCAAAGAAACTATGAGTCAGAGTAACCATCTATTTGAAATTTCCAAGTCACTCTTCTTAAATGTTATACCACATGGTATATGTCCATGTCAAAAAGAGGAATCAGATGGAAATCAATGAGCATATGGTACCATAACTGTATCCTAAAACAGAAGCCAAGCTAGCACTAAAATTTTAAAAGAATATAAGCTGGCAACTGACGTCCTAAATAGTGAATATCGATAATACTTCAAAGCATGAAAATTTTGTCTGCTAGTAATTCATATCAAAGAGATATAGAACTAAGAGAGTGGGCACACACAAGAAATACATGCATGTCAAATAAATATATTTGAATGAACCTAAGTAAAATATTAGACGACCTTCTTTATGAAATCTAGACCATACAATGCTGAGGTTATAGCATTACCTGCTTCATTTCTGGCACGAAGACAATCTGAACTTAGTCTGCAGTTGAACACCGAGAAATAAGATTTCAGAATGTAAGGCAACAATTTGTATGTTTTATACAAAGAAATCTGCAGACGCGATATGAGATTTATGAGCAAACTAAAATGCAGTTAAACGAGCTACAACATAAACAAACTCATAATTTGTGGTGAGTATACCTGCCTAGTAGTAGATAGATCACTCTACGTTAGACTTAACCCCCATCAACAATATATCAGGTAGATTTACATCATTGAACCTGCAACAAATCCCAAAAAAGTAACACTGTTAAAGATCAGAACATATGTATGTCAAACCCAAATAGTATAAGGAGGAAGCAATGAAGCGAGACACACAAAGGGACGCACAATTGTGATTATATCGATGGCTAGAATTGCAACCTGTCGGTGGTAGGCGAATAGCAGAGGCTGGATCCGGCAGGGGTGCACTCAACGATGTTCGCCGCAAGCCGCAACTGCCCACCATTGTCCTGTGAAGAAGTGTCTAGGGCGGCGACGCGACAGGGCATGAGCGAGGAAGAAGAGGACTCTGATTGGGGAGGGCGTCGTGGAGCGTGGTAGCTGCAGGTCGGCCTCCCTTGATGGCCTCTTCCTGCAGGGCATGGTGTAGGAGAATCAAACACTATATTTAGTCCATCAAAAATCAATCTTGTTCGAAACAGGGGATAGGATCTGTAGCTAACAAGATCAACCATCAATGACTTATCCTAAGTAAACACGACCAAATAATCAAGCAAATAAACTATAATCCCATCTCAGTTAGCAATATAAACAATTAGAATCTCAACTCATCCCAGTCACGACATGACAAGAAGAGGATGAGTCTAGATGAAATATACCCGCTGGCGATGGTCAGGAGGTTCACCTTGTTCTTGACGGAGGGACTTTGCCATCATGTTCAGGAACAGACGCCGCAACCAGCACACTGGAAATACAGTCGCAGGATCTACCCCTGCTTGCCAATTTAAGGAGTGGACCACCGCTGCAGCCAGCACACTGGATATTGGCCCGGGTCACTTGTTCCTTGACTGGCTAGCAGCAAGCGCCATGGTGGTCACATGTTCCTTGAGATCCGGCCAGCAACGAGCACCATGGAGGGACAGAGAAAAAAAACGTGCGGTCGGGCATGGAGGTAGCAAGGACGCGGCGAGGAGGCGAAGACAGGCGGCGGACCTCCTTTGTCTTCCCCACGGCTGCACCCCACCGTGACCGGAGCGCAGTCCCCGCCGCTCTTCACCACTCTTCGCCGGCACGGATCCACCGCCCGTGTGCGCCTTCTATGGTGCCGCCGCCGGAGAGAAAAGTGAAGGGGAGAAGGAGGCGGCGCAGTGGAGAGATGGGGAGGACGGAGGCGGGGCTGGATTGGCTGCTCGGAGACTCGGGGATTGGTCGCTAGGTTTTTACTGCGCAGCACGATCCACCCCACGTCTTTCCTTTCTCTCACCCAGGACGCACACAGAGCAACATCTCCTACTCGAGACACTGATGAGTGGGCCCAACCCGACTGAAGCGGAGGAGACGCAGCCGGGTGCATGCAAGCGCAGTGAAAAAAGTCTATCCCGTCACGTTGGACACCCTGCAGCCCACGATCGCAGCGACCCACCCCTCTTTTCCAGCCAAACGCGCACATACAGGCTGTCTGTGACTGCAACGACGGGCCCGCGCAGAAGGGTGGCCCAACCATCATCCACTACAACAGAAACTCATTGCGTACAGTTAAACCAACGGTCAGATGTTTGACAGAGATGTAAAAAGGACCAGAAACTTTACAGCGACGCACATCGTGCGAGCGAGATCTCGTGCGCGTTGCGGAGCCTCCATATGGGCGGGTACTCTAGGAGGCTTTATATGTTCAATGCAACAGAAAGATAGCTGATTTTCTTGAATGCCAAATGTAGTGCCTATAGATTTTTGCAAAAGTCAAACATTACAAACTTTGACAATATTTATAGAGAAAAGTAGGTATATTTAGAATACCAAATACACATCACTGGATA
Organism: Secale cereale; assembly: GCA_902687465.1. NCBI lineage: Eukaryota > Viridiplantae > Streptophyta > Magnoliopsida > Poales > Poaceae > Secale > Secale cereale. Next base: position 194,953,596 of record LR738716.1, read on the forward strand.
CATCGTGTGTTATATTTTTAGAATGTACATGTTTGATATTGTAGATGTAGACAGCTTTTTCTATACACTTGGTCAAAGTTGGTAAAGTTTGACTTCCACAAAAATCTATAGGCACTACATTGTGGAATGGAGGCAGTATAAGAGACAAGTCTTTAGATGTGCAGGCAGATCAATATAGCTAAGTGCCAATATCTTCATCATTACTTCAACATCATGAGTCCTTTCAAGTGCACGACCAATTGAATCTTTCACTTTGTTCCATTGGTCCTCTGTTCTTCTTGTGTTAGCCAGCAAACCAGATATAGTGATGATCGCCAAAGGTAATCCAGCACATTTTTTCAAGATTTGATTAGAAACTTCTTCAAGGTATGGAGGACAATTATCTTCAGAGTTGAATAGTCTTGTATCAAATAGTTTTTTTGAATGCACTGAATTAAGAGGCTTTATACCATAAATATTGCCATGGAAAGATGAACGGCATGATTCAGCAACATCATTTTTATGGGTAGTGGTGATTATGATACTGCCAGAACTAGTCATGGGAAATGCGAGCTTAATAACATCTCATGTATCCACATCCCAAATATCATCAATAACAACAAAATACCTGCACATGGATTCACTGGTGATATCAGCGTGGTTTTGATATAAAGAGTTTACAACAAGATGGACATACAAAAATCAAACTTGGGCACAATGACATCATAAAACAATACTCTTATGTACGAAAAGCTGCAAGTGTTACGGTCATTGTCAAGAAAAGCACGCCAAGGCAGGGACTTAACCGAAAAAGGCTTTTGCCCTGCTTTATAAATAAAGCAAACCACCACAGATCACACATACAAGGACTAGTTCAAACACATGCACCCAAGTCTCACATACAAGTACGAAGGTTCTGCTGAGGGCACACCAAGGCAGGCACACCAAGGCAGACAGTTAAGTGTGCCTATGCGGTAGGCAACAGCAGAAGCAGATCACCTATCACGTAATCATCCTAGGTGTGCACTTTGGCGAAATAGCCGCTCGACGTACAGAGGCAAAATTCGTAACTTACACCAAGCGCTTTTTAAAACCTTAGTTGCAATTTCATAAGTCAAAGACTTCATGTTTGTATACATCGATCCCGTGCACGGCCGGCACAACTCTCTCCTGTGTGCGGCCAGCATCGTTGCTGCTGATCGCTCCCGTCGTAGCCGGCGCTGCTGCTGTTCGCTTTCATCACCACTGCTGCTCGTGGCCGGCGCCGCTGCTGCATATGGCAGGTCAGCAGGGAGGCGCACCACAGAGCTCCGCCGCCGCCACACGCAGTGCTCCACATCGACCTCCGCCGGCCCCCGCCCGACACTGGCAGCGGCAAAAGCAGCAACTGCTGCTCCGGCTCCCATGGCAGTTGGCGCCCGCAAAAGCTGCTGCTACGGTGGGGAAGGCTGGAGTGCTAAGGGCAGCAAGGGCAGGCACGTCGGCCTCCAAAGAGGAAAGACGAGGAGGCGGGGGCTGATTGCTTTTAAATTTTTTGAAGAAGGATGTTGGTGTAAAATCCGCGGATTAACGACGTCGTCTGCGAACCATTACACCACGTCGGCAAAACGGAACCCACCTGTCATAATCGTCATCAAAACCTCCAAAGCCGCCGAACTAGTGTTTTTTTTGCAAAAGTAAGCCTCTGAATTAGTGGTTTTTGGCACAATTCCATAGAAATGTGGCTTCTACAACCCTAGCCTTCAATGTCAATGGTTTTTGCAATGGCAAATTTTAACATGCTCCCTCTTACCCCTTATTTTTACATATGAGGTAAGAAGGTAAGAGTTAATCCGACCACTAATTAATGTGATCAACGGCTCAGATCTACTACATACTCTTACCTCTCATGTGAAAAGAGGGGGTAAGAGGGACCATGCTAAAACTGCTCGCTTGCAATTCACTCGAACTGGGTGATAAGAAACAGTTCAAAGTTCAAACACGGATCGAGAGTGGTCAATGATGTTGATAAGCACGCAGCAGTTCAAACAAGGGATGGATCATGGATCAAAACATTATGATAAATGTGCAGCAAACAAAGAATCTATTTAGAAGGACGTGCATCAAGTGATCATGTGCACCAAACAAAGAATCTATATAGGGAAAGGTGAGCAGGAATAAAAGCTAGCCAAGTTGATTGTATAAGAAGGAAAATGAACTTCAGCACATGTCTATAAAATAACGAGCTAGTGTTAGCGCAGGGGCTACTTGATCAACTACTTATCCAAGGTTTTGTCATTGGAGTTAGTGGCTATAACAAAGCGAACGTTTATACGATAGGACGTTGTTGCTACTCTCTCCATTTGATTTCACTTCTGAAACGATCTTCACTACAAATATTTAACCATTACATTTTGTACTAATAGAGGTGAAATCTGAACAAAAAGGAATTACATAGAACTATTTTTCCTTTTCCCGGCATTCAACACACCTCTTCATCAGGCCTATTAGACCTCTTTATCGTTCTGGGTATACTTTATTAATTATTCTAAGATACCTCAATACAAGTTTCATGAGAAAAATATCATCTTAGCCCTTGGTTTAATCAATACACAAATGTTTATGTAGAAAAAGCAGTTTATGTGCAAATAATCTGAAATATATTGACTCAAATGAAATACTCCATAAAATCACTTTGGGGTAGTATAATAGTAATTACTAATAAAGTATGGAAGTACTTTCTCCATGAAGTAGGCATGGAATAGATATAGTACCTTCTATTTGCTAGATAATCTCTGATCTTGCTTGTCAGTTGCTGTATGCTCCCTGCTTCAGGGTAATCATCTCGATGGCTAACTTCATGGAGAATGATTCTCAAGATATTCATCATGTCTGGATTTCGGGAAACCGATAGGAACACTTTACATTCAAAGTTTTCTTTGAGGTCCTGATACACTTGGTTTGCAAGAGTTGTCTTGCCCATTCCTCCGGATCCAACAATAGAGACGAGCTTCGGTTGCCCATCTGTTGACGCACCATCGGTCAACAGTTTGGTTATCTCAGCCTTGGGCTCATCGATTCCCACTAGCTTAGAGGCATGCTCAAAGATAGCAAGAGCTCGACGGTCAACGGTTGCATTATTGGTGCTAGAGATAGTCACACCACTCTTGTTCTTGTACCTTTCATTCCGGCTGCCCACCTCAATGATTTCTTTCTTTAAATCTTGAATCTCGTTGCCAATCCGACGACGAGCCTTCATCTTCCCCAACTTCCCGAGTGAGTGCTTGATCTTCTCAATGAAGCCATCTGGCTTAGTATCTTTGTCATCGATATTTTGCATGAAATCGTTGATGGAGTCATCCATGTCGTAGGACAACTCCCTCACCTCCGCTGCCCAAACTTTATCTTGCTCACTAGGATCCTCATCCTTGGACATATCCAGTAGGAAGGCTTGCATGCGGGTGAGTTCGTCAACAAGGAATTTGATCTCCCCGCGCACACCCTTGAAACGCTTGTACTCGTCGCTGAGCAGAGCGCCCAACTTCCCCAGCGCAGGCTTCAGGCAGGCTCCAGCCACTGCACTCGCCAGAACCTTTTCCATGGCCTCCGATCTAACTCTGCGCTGGCTCTGTCGATTCTGCGTGGAAGAAGAGTAAACACTCTGAAAAGAGGACGGAACAATGGAGATAAGCAACTAATCCCAAACATTATCAGACTGAGCAAAGCTACGAATCGCTCCCATGCCGGCCAGCGCGGAGGGGCGGCGTAAGAGGGAGACGGAAGCATGGCACAGAGATCATACGTACCTAGCGGGATCCCGTGGTGAGCCTTTATTTCTTTTTCTCCACTCAGTTGTCAGTGTCGGTCGAGCGCACGGACGGCGGTGAAACAGTGGATTGCGTCCTCGGCGTCGTCGATCAGAACCCTGCCTGGAAGAAAGCGGAAGGGTTCAGCCTTCAGGGAGGTA
>LR738716.1:194957750-194968542 GCA_902687465.1 Secale cereale
CTAGCGGGATAGATTCATGGATCTAGCGTGGAGGATGTCCGGCCGCCGATAAACACATAAATTTGCGTCGTCGATATACACCCTGAAAAGTAAGCCAACAAGCCCAAGCATTACTGCATACATAGGAGGGAGATGGAAGCAGCAAGCGTAGAGGCCATAAGGAGATGGGTTCGTACCTAGCGGGATCCTGTCGTGGAACCTGAAATTTTTCTTCGCTAGTGAGCTTAGAGCAGGTCACAGTGAAGCTCGAGCGCCTGACGATGAACAGTGGATCTCGGCGTCGCCGATCTGAACCCTGTTGGAAGAAGAGGAATGATCTGAACCCTGTTGGAAGAATAGGAATGAGGCCAATGCGAGGGTACGCCGGCGTACGAGGAGATCCAAGCACGGCATGGGTGGGCTGGGGTCGTACCTGATGGGATGGAGCTGCCGTGGAGGATGGCCGGCCGCGGAGTAACCCCGACACTTCACCCGGCGAGAGCAAGGACGGAGGCGGGCGGGGGTGCTCGTGCGCCGGCGACGCGGAAATCTGAACAGCGAGACGACGGCGAGCAGTGCAGAGTGGCACGAGGATAAGCGCGGAGTGCTGAGGAAATCTGGTCTAGGTTAATAATTTAGGCACCGAAAACGCGTAAAGAAATAGGAGTCGTCGGGTCGTCGTCGCTTGGCCTTCTCTCTGTCTCTCGGTTCAAGTGGGTCCACACGGAGGTGCCCTCAGAGCATGGTTAATAGTATAGCCAACTGCTAGCTATAAGCCAGTGCCATGTCATCAATAATCCATTTTATAGCCAACATGTACAATAATAGATTAAAAGAGTGTATTACGTTCTTATTATGTTTTTTTTCTTTTTCGAAAAGGAGGTAACCTCCGGCCTCTGCATCTATAGATGCACACAGCCCTTCTTATTAATCGAAAGCAGTCCAAACACACAGTCTCAAGTTTAAAAGTGCACGGAGAAGACAATGCCACATTTGGCTAAAAAGGAAAAACGGCCACAACCGGCCTCAACAGTTTTCAAAGCCTACCCACTTAACCTAACAGTGGAGCGCCATCCAAATCGGTTGTAGGTATCCCGTGCGACCGTCTCCCATCGGTTGCACCCAAAAGCCATATGCTCCCTGCGATCCGCAGGACTGAGTAATGACCACGTACGGATCCATGTGGATGCCCTGAAGATAACCTGCAAAAAGTTGGTTAAAGTTTGTCTGTTAAAGGCGACATCATTTCTATAATTCCATATAGCCCAAAGCATAGCGCATACTCCTACTCGAATATGTGCCGCTATGTTGGAATCAATACCATGCAACCAATCCCCAAAAAGATGTTGGAGTGAAAATGGTGGAGCAATGTTAAAAGCCGCATGAAGTGTTCTCCACAAAAGCTTAGAGAGTGGGCAAAGCATAAATAGATGTTGTATAGTTTCTTCCTGATCACAAAAGCAACATCTCTTGCTGCCAGTCCAATTACGTTTAGCTAAATTATCCTTCGTCAAGATCACTCCCTTATGTACAAACCACATGAACACTTTAATCTTCAGTGGCACTTTAATTTTCCATATATGTATCGACCTCGGAATGGGAGCGGTGTTGATCAAGTCTGTATACATAGACTTCACCGAAAATACGCCAGACACGGACAACCTCCATCTAATGGAGTCCGTCTCTGTAGTAAGATTAACTTGCATTAGCCTACGTACCAAATTAAGCCAACTCTCCCACCGTTGGCCCACTAACGCTCTCCGGAACTCAACGTTCAAGGGAACCGTGCTCAAAACTGTATGAACCGAGCTCTCCTTGCGTTGGACTATATTATATAGGGACGGATATTGCATCGCAAGAGGGGTGTCTCCTAGCCAGGTATCCTCCCAAAAACGAGTGCTTTGCCCGTTGCCTACCAAGAACTTGCACCTATTAAAGAAAGTCCTTCTGACCCGCATCAGCCCTTTCCAAAAGGGTGAGTCATTTGGGCGGGTCGTCACTTGAGACGGAGCACATCCACCGAGATCAAGTGGGTCCACACGGAGGTGCCCTTAAATGATTTGTGTCCACCGAGACCATCATCTATAGCCTGGCGCGTTAAACCCCACCCAATCGAGCAACTCCAACGCGGTGACACAAACGTATGTGCATTTTGTTCGCGTTTTGTCCGTTTGATTGCCTGAGCGGACTCATGAACTCATTCCTGCATATGGTTCCCTAGCACGTCACGCCCTCCACCATGGTTATGGTTTCTACCTGGTTGTCCCAGGAATCCTGGCATTGTATCTCCACCTTTGTATCTCGTTGCAAATTGAAAGCACATCCTGTAGTCCTTTTTTACCTTTTGCCTATCACATTGTGTGAAATAATTGGCGATGGAATACACTTGGAATATACAAAAAAAAGGGGGGGAAATAATCTATATAACTTTATGTTGATGCTTCTAGATAACTTTATGTTGATGTGCAACTGGTTGCCAATCTCCAGAGTGACTACTTTTTGTGTTAGAATAAATTCGAGGCATACCGTCGGTCATCCGAAGATCAAGCAATCACACGAGCACTACACTGAGATTTGTTAACCAGGTTCACCGATATGGCTACATCCCCGGGGCTTGACTACGGCCGCTCCTCCCCGTGACACCGTCACAATACCGCACACCGGCCACCCGGGCGCCGGCACACGCCGCCGGCTCCCCCTTGCGCGCATGTGTTATTATGTTGGCATAGGTTACATCGTGCGTCTACCCTCGCTATATAAGAGAGGCCTAAGATACAAGTGTCCTACTAGGACACGACTCCATATCCTATCAAAAGACAATACTACTCATAGTCCAACTGTAACCTGCCTTGTACACAATATTCGACACAACTCTAACAAACTCCACCTTGGCGAATATTCTCCACCACCTTGAATTTTTCAATGCGTCAAACTTCCATGTACATTGGACTTGAGCTTATCCCGTGAGTACCGCTGCTACTCCAAAGACTCCATATGACTCCACTTGCAACTTGTAGTCCTTTCTTTTCTTGACCACAGTCAACACTCGAGCAAAATTAAGTTCCACATTATTCTAGTTAGCGCTCCCAACTTCCAGAGTATCAGTCCAACGCCATCACACACTGATCACTGACCTGCGTGAAAGTGAACAACTCACATATTGGGTGTCACACATAAGAGTTACCTGAACTCAACATCACAGCTCCTTTCTTGACCGCCCGTCTGAAACTTGAAAGAATTTCACCATTGCTTGTAGTCATCCCGAGTCAAATTCGCAGTTGTCTCACCACATGTATGACCACCAGAGCCCTGGCCCGTCTCCATGTCCGTGCATACCGCACGCCTCGCCGCTATTACCACGTCGAGCCTCCGCTGTCCCGGTCGAGTCTAAAGGGTCGCGAACCCACACCACTCAACCTCCACTGCAGAGTACCACCGATCATCACCGACCGATGACGAGTTTCACGCTTCCATCAGACCACTGGGCTCCAGTCCGAACTGCATGTCACTCGCTTTTCCCGCTGAATAGGCTCCGACTCTCTGTCGACTTACGCCGCAGCCCCTCAATCAGCACTGAGTGAAGTCCTCCAGACTCCAGCTCCACCTTCAACATGACTCCATGGTAGATGATCAGTCCACCCCCGCGCCCCATCGACTTCAAGCTCCGTGTATACACCACCTTGAATCAATCCCGCGTCATAGTCTTGTCGAAGTCATACAAGCCCTCAGGCCTGCGCCACGTGTTTCCATGCCCAGAAGTCGGTCACCATCAACATCACGCTCATATGTCGTCGTCGCCGATCCCACCACCGTCTTCTGTACCAACTAACTTGCGTCGATCCGTCAGACTATCCAAGTCTGACCCAGCCGAACTCGTTCGACTGTACGATACGCTCGAGGCTCCCAAATCATCTTCCGTGAATTTCTATCCATCACATGATAATTCCATCTTAACTGACATGACTTCCTGCAATCCCTTCAAGCATCCCTATTGCGCCAACAAATCTTTCACCTTCGTCTGCCACAACCCAAGATTTTCAGTCCCGTCGAACTTCTCCACCTCAAATCAAGTACCCGTTGGCGCATGATTCTTCGTATAGCTGACTGTGTGAAAAAATATCCTTAGCTCAACTCCAGATGCTGGCTATTGCCTTGCCTTGCCGATGCCTACGCAAGTAGTGCTCCTGATGGATACATATCGCTTGACGGATCTTTCCCCTACGCTAGACTGATTTGCCTGCCTGTCCGTGTCACACGAGGACTCGGTCCTCTTTTGGTCTTCAAACAAATCTCAACTTGCCTCTGAAGGAAATATGCCCTAGAGGCAATAATAAAGTTGTTATTTATATTTCCTTATATCATGATAAATGTTTATTATTCATGCTAGAATTGTATTAACTGGAAACTTAGTACATGTGTGAATACATAGACAAAACAGAGTGTCCATAGTATGCCTCTACTAGACTAGCTCATTGATCAAAGATGGTTATGTTTCCTAGCCATAGACATGAGTTGTCATTTGATCAACGGGATCACATCATTAGGAGAATGATGTGATGGACAAGACCCATCCGTTAGCATAGCACTATGATCGTTTAGTTTTACTGCTATTGCTTTCTTCATGACTTATACATGTTCCTATGACTATGAGATTATGCAACTCCCGAATACCGTAGGAACACCTTGTGTGCTATCAAACGTCACAACGTAACTGAGTGATCATAAAGATGCTCTACAGGTGTCTCCAAAAGTATTCGTGGTGTTGGCATAGATCAAGATTAGGATTTGTCACTCCGAGTGTCGGAGAGGTATCTCTGGGCCCTCTCGGTAACACACATCATAATAAGCCTTGCAAGCAAAAGACTAATGAGTTAGTCAGGAGATGATGTGTTATGGAACGAGTAAAGAGACTTGCCGGTAACGAGATTGAACTAGGTATAGAGATACCGACGATCGAATCTCGGGCAAGTAACATACCGATGACAAAAGGAACAACGTATGTTGTTATGCGGTTTTGACCGATAAAAGATCTTCGTAGAATATGTAGGAGCCAATATGAACATCCAGGTTCCGCTATTGGTTATTGACCGGAGATGAGTCTCGGTCATGTCTACATAGTTCTCGAACCCGTAGGGTCCGCACGCTTAACGTTTGATGACGATCGGTATTATGAGTTTATGAGTTTTGATGTACCGAAGGTAGTTCGGAGTCCCGGATGAGATCACGGACATGACGAGGAGTCTCGGAATGTCCGAGACATAAAGATTGATATATTGGACGACTATATTCGGACACCGGAAGTGTTCCGGAAAAGTTTCGGATTTAACTTGATTGCCGGAGGGGGTTACCGGAACCCCCTACGAGGGGGGATGGTCCATAGTGGGCCTTGAGGAAAGGAGAGAGGCAGCCCATAGAGGCTGGCCGGCGCCCCACCTAGGGATCCTAGTTGGACTAGGATTGGGGGGGGGGCGCCACCTCTCCCTCTTTTCCTTTCCCTCTCTTCCTTCTTAGTGGACTCCTACTAGGAATAGGATTGCAATCCTATTCCTAGTAGGATTGCCCTAGCCGCACCATAGGAGGCCGGCCGGCCCTCCCCTCTTGCTCCTTTATATACGGGGCAGGGGGGCACCCAAAGACACACAAGTTGAATTGTTCCAGCCGTGTGCGGTGCCCCCTTCCACAGAAACACACCTCGGTCATACCGTTGCAGTGCTTAGGCGAAGCCCTGCGCCGGTAAATACATCATATCCGTCACCACGCCGTCGTGCTGACGAAACTCTCCCGTGAAGCTCAACTGGATCAAGAGCTCGTGGGACGTCATCAAGCTGAACGTGTGCTGAACGCGGAGGTGCCATACGTTCGGTGCTTGATCGGTTGAATCGCGAAGAAGTTCGACTACATCAACCGCGTCACTTGACGCTTCCGCTTCCGGTCTACGAGGGTACGTAGACACACTCTTCCCTCTCGTTGCTATGCATCTGGTAGATAGATCTTGTGTGATCGTAGGATTTTTTTTTTTAAATACTACGTTCCCCAACAGCCTCGAATAAGCACGTTGCAACCTTCCGTGTGCTCTTGCATGACTCAGCTCCAAGCAGCCACCAATGCAACTCCAGGGCTTCCAACGCGACGTTGTCTCGTGCAACGCACGCATCTACCACGGCCTGGCCTTTAGCGCGCACACACGCGCGCCTGGCCACCACTGCATCTGCTGCCACCCTGTACGCCCCTCGGATTGGGCCCCTTTGTGTCCATGTTCGATCAACTCCCCGATCTCATCAAGACCGATCAATCTGCAACACCACGACACGTCGCCTGCTCAATCCGATCTCGCCGGGGATTTCGCTGAAAAATACACCGTATGTACGCTCGCCCGATCAATCGCCACACGCACATGCGCTGCCACCGATGCTTCCGCCTTGCTTCTATTCCAATCTCGTCGAGAACCACGCCGCTACCGGCTGCAATCTCAGACTCGATACTTCCTCTAGATCAATAATCCACAGCATCCTCGTAACCTTGCTCATGATACCAATTGTTAGAATAAATCCGAGGCATACCGTCGATCATCCGAAGACCAAGCAATCACACGAGCACGACACCGAGATTTGTTAACGAGGTTCACCGATATGGCTACATCCCCGGGGCTTGACTACGGGCACTCCTCCCCGTGACACCGTCACAATATCCGCACACCGGCAACCCAGGCGCCGGCACATGCCGCCGGCTCCCCCTTGCGCGCCTGTGGTATTATGTTTGCATAGGTTACATTGTGCGTCTACCCTCGCTATATAAGAGAGGCCTAGGATACAAGTGTCCTACTAGGACACGACTCTATATCCTATCAAAAGATAATACTACTCATAGTTCAACTGTAACCTGCCTTGTACACAATATTCAACACAACTCTAACATTCTGACAGGAGATTCCTCATGTCAAATAAAATCATCTCGTATGCCACAAAAGTAGAAAATGTGTGTGTGTGAACTCCTGCCAGGATGTACTCCCTTGGTTCACAAATATAAGATGTTTTAACTTCTTTTTTTAATAGACATGTTTTAATGTGTTTGTTCACATATCTTACTCCGTACGTAGTCTATAGTGAAATATTCAAAATATCTTATTGTTAAGCGTGGGAGTAGTTTGTAGCGTTTCATGCATCCGCCGTGGTTTCTCGTTTCTAGATTGTGATCCCACGGAATCTTGGCATTACCATTCTCCTCTGTAATTCCCGCTGCAAATGGAGAGCGCATCATGAAGTCTATCTCTCTTACTTTTTGCCACAACCATCTTTGTGAACTAATTGGCAATGGAAGTACCTTTTTTTAAATAAAAAGGCATTGAAAGTACTTAGAATATACATACTTTCTCTGTTGATAGGCGAACATTATAGAAAAAACCGCTTTATGATAGGCGATTCCTCCTGTCCGAACAACCGACATGGTAGGCCATGGAAGAAGAAAATGCGTGTGAACTGCTGCCAATCTGGTCGCCAAGCGCTTCATGCGTCCACCATGGTTCTCATTGCTCGAAATAGGGGTTCTCCGCTTTGTATTACAAAGCAATCACCACTGACACAATCAACGATAGGTGCTGGGGCGGAAGCAGCACAAACACGCCCAAAAGAAATGAAAGAGAAAATACAAAAGAAACAAATGCCGACAACGACGGATCAACAAAAACGAAGAATCATCGCGACCGCTACGCCCACCGGGGATCTTCCATCAAGCTCCGAGTCCGAAGCGTCGTTACCACACAACACCTCCAAGAAGAAACGCGACGATGACAACGCTGCTACTAGGGTTTCCCCCGGTACGCGGCTAGGAGAAAGGAAGGGTGGCAACCAACGCCCTTCAGGAAGGTCCGACGACACCCTTAGGCGCAACCGCGTCGGAGTCGGCCAGGCCGACAGGGATTTCTCCCGAGCCCAACAATCCCTCCGGACACTCCGGAGCACGCCACCATACCGTCCACCACCCTGCGCCAACACGGTCTTGAGACTCCCACATTGCCTCACCACGGCACCGCGAAGTGGGACCTGCACAGCGAAGATGAGAAGCCGAGACTCGGAGCAGCAACACCGTCGGCACGCGGGAGGGCCCAACCTCCACAATCACCAATGGGATCCGACCGACATACCAGGCCCGGCCATGCCCTCAAATGCTCGTAAAGCTCCCACCGTCGCGCTGCAGAAGGTATGCCGTCGGCGTCACCGCTCCCTGTCTGAGCTACCCCTCCACTTCACCACGCCTGAGGCAGCGAGGGCACGCCGGTGCCGACCCTCTAGGACCAAGATGGGGCCCTAAGGGCCCAGATCTGGGCCGGGGTCGTGTCGCGGGCCACCCAGCTCCACGGACGCCTCGCCGCCAAGAGGACGCGCCCGCCGTCGGCCCCTGCCGCCAGGATGCCGGACCGCCGCCCACCGAGCTACACCCGCCGCTGAGACCTGCCCCAAGAAAGGCCCTGCGCGCGGGGAAGCGAAGGCCCGCCGCTGCCGAAACTACCTGGCCAAATCTGGGGGCGCCGTCCGGCGGCGGCGGGAAAGGAAGGAAAGAGGGGTGGGGGAGAGGAGAGGGAGCGGGGGAGCCGCCCCGGCCACCGCCCGGGGTGGCGGCACGAGGCGGAGTCCGGAGGGGAGGAGGGGCCTGAATTCAGTTCAAGAATCTTGGCATTATCTCTCTACCGGGCTGTCCCAAGAATCTTGGCATTATCTCTCTACAATTCCCGTTATTGCTGGAAAAAGCATAGCCTATATTCTACGTATCTCTCTTACTTTTTGCCTCTCGTATTTTGAAATAATTGTTAATGAAAACTACTTAGAATATACACAAACTTCCTGTGTTATTTGTCAAAACTTCTACTTACATAAATTTGTTGGGATGTGTAGTGAGCGGCTACTTCAGCCACCCCAACGGTTTCTTTTCGACATGCGATGCCTCCTATCTGAACACCTCAGGTGATGCGATAGACTAATGAAGGAAAAACTTGCGCGTGAACTTCTGCCAGCATGTGGTCCCCTGGCACCTTGTACCTCCACCACGATTCTCACTGCCAGCTAGTGGCCACTAAGAATCTTGGTAATATCTCCCCTCCACAATCCCCGTTGCTAATGGAAAGCGTGTAACATGTAGTCGGTCTCTCTTACTTTTTGCCTCTCATATTTTGAAATAATTGTTAATGAAAACTACTCAGAATCTACACAAACTTTCTTTGTTATTTGTCAAAACTTCTACTTACATAAACTTGTTGGGTATGTGTAATGAGCGGCCAATTCAGCCACCCCGGTGGTTTCTTTTCAACATGTGATTCCTCCTATCTGAACACCTCAAACAACACGACAGACCAACAAAGGAAAAACTTGCGCGTGAACTTCTGCCAGCATGTGATCCCCTGGCACCTCGTACCTCCACCAAGATTCTCACTGCCAGCTAGTGGCCACTAAGAATCTTGGTAATATCTCCCCTCCTCAATAATCCACATTGCTAATGGAAAGCGTGTAACATGTAGTCGGTCTCTCTTGCTTTTTGCCTCTAATATTTTAAAATAATTGTTAATGGAAACTACTTAGAATCTACACAAACTTTCTATGTTATTTGTCAAAACTTCTACTTACATAAACTTGCTGGGGATGTGTAATGAGCGGCCAATTCAGCCACCCCAATGGTTTCTTTTTGACATGTGATTCCTCCTATCCGAACACTTTAGACGATGCGACAAACCAACGAAGAAAAAACTTGTGTGTGAACTTCTGCCAGCATGTGGTCCCCTGGCGCCTCGTACCTCCACCACGATTCTCACTGCCAGCTAGTGGCCACGAAGAATCTGGTAGTATCTCCCCTCCTCCATAATCCCTGTTTCTAATGGAAAGCGTGTAACATGTAGTCGGTCTCTCTTACTTTTTACTTCTCATATATTGAAATAGTTGTTAATGGAAACTACTTAGAATCTACACGAACTTTCTATGTTGTTTGTCAAAACTTCTACTTACATAAACTTGTTGGGGATGTGTAAAGAGCGGCCAACTCAGCCACCCCAACGGTTTCTTTTCGACATGTAATTCCTCCTATCTGAACACCTCAGACGACGCGACAGACCAATGAAGGAAAACCATGAGCGTGAACTTTGGCCAGCATATGGTCCCTTGGCGCCTCGTACCTCCACCGCGATTCTCACTGCCAGCTAGTGGCCACTAAGAATCTTTGTAATATCTCCCCTCCTCCATAATCCCCATTGCTAATGGAAAGCGTGTAACATGTAGTCATTCTCTCTTACTTTTTGCCTCTCATATTTTAAAATAATTGTTAATGGAAACTACTTAGAATCTATGCAAACTTTCTATGTTATTTGTCAAAACTTCTACGTACATAAACTTGTTGGGGATGTGTAATGAGCGGCCAATTCAGCCACCCCGGTTTCTTTTGGACATGTGATTCCTCCTATGTGAACACCTCAGATGACGCGACAGGCCAATGAAGGAAAACCTTGCGCGTGAGCTTCTGGCAGCATGTGGTCCCCTGGCGCCTCGCAACCCCACCACGATTCTCACTGCCAGCTTGTGTCCACTAAGAATTTTGGTAATATCTCCCCTCCTCCATGATCCCGTTGCTAATGGAAAGCGTGTAACATGTAGTTGGTGTCTCTTACTTTTTGCCTCATATTTTGAAATAATTGTTAATGAAACTATGTAGAATATACACAAACTTTCTATGTTATTTGTCACAACTTCTACTTACATAAATTTGTTGGGGGTGTGTAATGAGGGGCCAATTCAGCCACCCCAATGGTTTCTTTTCAACATGCTATTCCTCCTAT
>LR738716.1:194968649-195050347 GCA_902687465.1 Secale cereale
CCATTGGTAATGGAAAGCGTGTAACATGTAGTCGGTCTCTCTTACTTTTTGCCTCTCATATTTTGAAATAATTGTTAATGGAAACTACTTAGAATATACACAAACTTTCTATGTTATCTGTCGAAACTTCTACTTACATAAATTTGTTGGGGATGTTTAATGAGCGGCTAATTCAGCCACCCCAACGGTTTCTTTTCGACATGCGATTCCTCCTATCTGAACACCTCAGGCGATGCGACAGACTAATGAAGGAAAAACTTGCGCGTGAACTTCTGCCAGCACGTGGTGCCCTGGCGCCTCGTACCTCCACCACGATTCTCACTGCCAGCTAGTGGTCACTAAGAATCTTGGTAATACCTCCCCTCCTCCACAATCCCCGTCCTAAAGAGAGCCTTGCCTCAGTGGTTGGGCATACGGTTGTGCAACCGAACGACCCAGGTTCAATTCCTAGAATTTATTGAGGATCAAGCTTGGTGCATGATGGAACTGCTCATCAAGAAATATCTTGATATTCATTTTAAAAATTATGAGGACCATGTTTTTATTTTGGTACTCATACTAAAATGGCCGGGAAGTGAAAATCTCTCCCATTCGAAAGCTCGATGCGTCAGTACTTGCTCTGAAAATGGATTAATGGAAGACAACGGCGACGACCTATGAGTGCGTATGTTACCAAGATGGTGGCTTTAGACATATTAATGTATTACTTTGTAAGGTCTTTGTGAATCATTAATAAAGTGGCTGCATGCATCTCATAGATGCAGAGGCCGGGGGTCGTCCTCCTTTAAAAAAATTGTGAAACAACGGCAACGAAAAAAAAAACTTAGAATATGCACACTTTCTATGAGGCAAAACTGTCTTGTCCTACTTGTGATGACAAAACTACCTACACAACAACCATACAATTTCGTACTTAATGATACCTCTCTATACTAGGTAAAATAGACACTCCATTTGAGAAACACAAACTTTCTACTTGGACGGTAAAGAAAATCAGTTTTGCTAAGTCTCAGTCGACTTACACTTCGCTTTGTCTCAGTCGATGGTATATTCCTTGATCTTGCATGAAGATTCGTACAGGGGCCACTTCCGTGGGGTAAATAACTATCAATGCGGAATGCTGTAGTACGAGATTGTAATAACCTAACTAAGTAACTAGGGAAGCAAGAGGATGGCCAACCCTTATTCTGACATCTATCTAGAGACGACCTGCGTCCATGAGCGTCTTGAGTCTGACTGATTGAATCATTCAGACAGATTCTGAGTTATCCGTCCCCCGGAAATTATTGACGGTGTTAAACTGAACGTTGGAGCGCCAGAAAGATTCCCTCGCACGCAGCAGCGCAGCTAACTCTGACTCGAGAGAGCATTATTCATCTGTAGTGAGCACCAAAGGACCGGCATGATCTGATGTTCTGAGGACTCCACTATCGGAGGTCTGGAAAAAGAGACAACCACACTTCCACAGTAATCTTGACCGGTCCAAGTCCATGCATGGCCACACAATATTAATACGTACAACATCTTTTGTCTTTGCCCAGGGACGAAGCTAGAAAAAAAGCTTGATGGGGTCATATCCATGGCAATGGGGTCATCTTCTATAGATCAACAGTGATTAGTACTAAGATAATGAAGGATTTAGTAAATCCATTGGGGTCAATTGACCCCAATGCCTACATGCCAGCTACGTCCCTGTCTTTGCCTACCTGCGCTGCCTGCAGTGTGTCCTTTAGATTCCAGTTTAAAGTTTCACGTTCAAAACTCGAATGATGTTCTCCACTTTGGTTTCATTCGGAGCAATAGAGCATAGTGTGCTGGCTCTTTGTATTCACGTTATAAGCCATGCATGCATGCATGCATCGCATCCAATCAATGGGAGAGGGCTAAAATGCTAAACTGGGGAGGGGAAGGGTTACGGATAATTAGGTCTAGAGACGCACATTGCATTGCCCGTCATGTAAAGCACGTTGACGATGGAGTTGAACCAAGCAAAGCACGGCACTTTGAGGGGTAACTAATAATTTTCGATTCAAGTTTCCGCTGGATTCTTGTCTCCCATGTCGTGTGAGAGAGCGTAGGCCTTTCGGGAGATGTCCTCCTGCAGTAGACATCGAACAGCTGCAGCAGCGCTGAGTTACATAAGACCAGTGAGTTTCTCAACTTCTAGACTACCCAGATGGTGTACAAAATTAGGCCGCTCTTTTCCTTTCTTGATAAATTGTGAGCTTTATCAGCACAAAATTAAACTGTGTTTTGGATACAAACACAATGAGATACATTGATCCATCACCCTGTGAGTAGGATGTACACAACTAACACAAATATGCGCACACACACAAAGAATCATGTCGGCAAAGTTCTCCTGGTCTGTTGGCATCCCAAAGGTCTGCGCGGAATGATCAGCGATCCGGGCCACCTGTCTGCTCGCTATGGTGGGCTGAACTGCACCATAGAAGCGTCGCTGCCTCCACAGGCCCCTGCTGCTAGATTGGCTAGGGATTCAGGTTTTGGAAAGGTTTCCTACTCTGGTTTTCCAGGTTTTAGGAACCCAGTAATGCTACCCGTACGGGGTTATACAGGTTTTTACAGGTTGACTGGCAAATAAAGTGACGTGGAAGATTCTGGTTGGATTTCAATTGGCAAAGTGGCCCCCACCATCTGAAAATCAGGGGGGGCAATGTTTAGTTAGTTGAAGGAAGCCCGTAAGAGCCCGTACATCTAGCATTTTTGTTAGGAACCTCCCTTGTAGAAGGTTCTAGTTTGTTTTTATTTATGTTTCCTATTTTGTTTTCTCTATTTGCCTTTTTGGATTTATCCTTTTCCTTTTTGTGCCGTTATCATTTTTATTTATTTTTGTCTCTCTATTTTCCAAAAAATGTTTTTGTTAATATTAGTATTCTGATAAATGAGTTTAAAATGTTTACAAATGTTACAGAAAATAAAAAAGATGTATTTTTTTGAAAAAATCACGTCTTAAGAAATTTTAAAACAAATTCAAAAATGTTTTCAAAATTTTGAAAAATGTTCACAGTTTATCAGAAAATGTTCTCAGTGAAAAACAAATCTCCTTTATTTCAAATAGTTCATTTCTTATAGAAATTTCAAAAATATATTTCCAAATTTTAAACTAAGTTTCCCAAATGTTTAAAAATTGTTAAAAAAAATCGGAAAATATTCTCATTTGTTTTTGAAAATATTCAATATAAAATTTCATGTTTATTTCTTTTTTAAAAATGAATGACCAAAATGAACTTTTTTTAGGGGTAAAAGACACTTTATTGATGAATTGGAAGATTCAAAGGGATACAAATAGGGTCATGAGGATATCCTAGCCATAGGTGGTGCCCTAATTCAGAGAAACAAAAAATTTAACCAAATTATGAGCTTCTTTACTTGTATCCCTACCTTCGAAAATAATACCACATGCGTCAAAAAGATGTTGATTTGCATTGATCTCTTGTACTATTGTGTCGTTATTTCCTCATGAGCCATGCTTTATAACATTGACAACATTCTTACTATCACATGAGATGATGATCCTTCCTAGGTTTAGGTCTTCAGCAAGTGCTTTGCTTCTCGACAAGCTACCGTTTCAAGGCAAACTGGGGCATTAACTCCTCGAAAAGACCAACGCTGAGGATCCCAAGTAAACACGCTTATCATCATGCCATACAACAGAGGATGCACCAATGGCGCCATCTCGAGAGATCCCTCCGAACATATTAATCTTGAAAACACCTGCAGAGGAGGAGTCGTTCCCTTCCTGAAGGCGCCGCCTTGGAGCCCTCGGTTCGCCGTATGCGGCATCACCTCTTGGCGGTGGCGTGTTCACGGCTGAGATCTACGGTTACTCTTGTAGTGCTAGGGGTGGTGAGGTGTTGCTGCGCTCGGCATCTTTGTATCCTGCCTTGGATGTGTGTCTTGTGTTGGCGTACGTTTGTACCGGGTTTGTTGATGATATTTGCTTTATATATAATTAAGCGGGGCGAAAGCCTTTTCCGGTAAGGCACAGCGCCATCATCTTGATGCCGCTCATTCACGAAACAGGGTCTCTTTCCAACATTGGACAGGCCACCAAAAGAATCATCCAGAGAGTAGCACTGCAACAGTCGGTCACATAAATTTTTTAACAGTGATCAGACTGTAAAATACTGCAAGCCTGTATAACAACGTCTGAATGGCTGAAAAAGATGAGAAGACCGTATATTTAAAATCACGCATCTAGTCATGAGTCATAACTGAAAAATGTAAAATCTGCTGTTGCAAAAACATAACTGCCTGCACCTCACATATTTTGTACGTACTAACTAATCTCTAGCTGGAGTCTGAAGCATCCAGCAGTTATCTCTAGGGATGGCCCGAGAAACAGCCGAACACAAAGATAGATTTGAATAGCTACTGTTCGCACCATTGAGAAAGAAACACACATTTCCTGAATGACAGCTTGGAAGCTGTACAAAGAGTTGCCCAGCAAGAAACTGCTACTTAAGCCAGAAATGCTTTACATTATCCAACAAAGACAAAGGGAGCACAATCAACACATACAGGAAGAGCCAGCGCGCTGCCTATTACACCACCAGTGCAGTACAGTGCTTCTAGTTAAACTGAACAGGATGGTGGAACTTTTGTCGAAATTCATGCTTGTCTCCTCGAGAGATCGAGAGCTAGCGCGCTGCATATTACTTCATCGTGTGCACAAATGTGCTGGAAAGAATGGAGCCAATCAAGGAGTAAACAGCTGCATATACAAAGTTTTCTAAGCATATGCTGGGTGCCTAGTTTACACAGGGAAGAGATGTCTCCTACACCAGTACAGTGCTTGTAGTTGAACTGAATCTGACAGTGAAACTTTTGTACAAATGCCGGGTCTCCTCGAGGAATAGACTGAATGAAGGCAGTTTACCCATTCAGAAAGAGCACACATTTTCTGAATGACAACTCTGAACTGGGATTGTTGACTGCAGGAACTAATCTGGCCTCAAGAAGGTTTCCAACAACATAGATCAGCCACAAAACTCAGGTACCCAATGATAAGCCAGTACTAATCTGGTTACCACTGCAATTGATTAACAGATGAACTGTAAAACCAAGATTTAATTGACAGTAATACACACCAATTGGCGGGCTTATATTAAACTGTAAACAACCGTAAGCAAACATATACTATATAACAACGTCCGAATTGTTGAGAAGAAGCAGAGCGTAACCGTCTTAACCAATTCTACAATTTTGTATCACACGGACTCCATAGGACATTATCCAATGGAGGGAATACAGCTCACTGGTGTACCATAAAAGGGAGAAGAATCAAGCTAAACACTCTTAAACTTCAGAGTTGGCTAGCTGGACAACGAGCAGCAGCATCTCTGCGGTTATTGGCTTGTTTGTTGGAAGTATCAGAAAGCTCCCTCAGAGAGTAGACTAGGGTGGTTGGGATGTGTGCTGGTTTCTCTCTCCATGACAGTCTTCATGGCTTCAACAATGCCGTCATCACCAACAATCAGATTTTCGAGAACTTTTTTTAGGACCTTTTCTCTATAATTTTTCGGTAATCAATACTCCCTCCGTAAACTATTATAAGAGTGTTTAGATCACTACTTTAGTTATCTAAACGCTTTTATATTAGTTTACAGAGGGAGTACTACATTTGTAAGAAGCTGTAATAAAATTATTGCTTGAGCCAGAATAGAAGCATCATGCTAGGCGCAACAACACTGATCGATCTTGCAGTAGGCTCCAGTGAGGGCTTGCCGCTGATGCTGCATGCGGTCTGGCAACGGTCTTGGCACTT
Source organism: Secale cereale (assembly GCA_902687465.1). Taxonomy (NCBI): domain Eukaryota; kingdom Viridiplantae; phylum Streptophyta; class Magnoliopsida; order Poales; family Poaceae; genus Secale; species Secale cereale. The sequence goes on from LR738716.1 coordinate 194,974,441, forward strand.
CTCCACATGGAAGCACAATGGAGAATTCACTCCATCTTCAATTGTACGTGCATAGCAGGACGATGATGATAGGGTGGAAGACATGATCATAGGAACCATGAAAACCGCAACCATCCGGGTCGCGTTGCTCTTGGGTGCCATGACGAAGAGATTTTTGAAAACTTTTTGGGCACCACCATCTCTTATACTACATGTTTGCATCTTTTTTTGCGAATAAGAACTTCTCATTACTCAACCAGGGGAAACATTGTCAAGTTTACATAAATCCTCAACTTTCTATCGAAGCATGGCGTGCTTTGTACAAACCCAACCCATGATCTGTTAAATTGTGATCCAAATTATACCGTATTGGACTAGACGTAGTACATACGGTGTGGGCTTTTCCGTTGACGTCGACGTGTACGAGTACAACTCGTTTACTTGTCCTCCAAGGACTCTTATGTATTGCCCTCAATATATACCCCATGTAGTCGCACCTAAGACGGCCTGTCGTCTCGTGCTTGTAATACTCCTCCTCATAGTGATTGTGCCTTCGTGCGTCCGTGGTTTTCTCCCGCAAGGGTTTCCACGTAAAAATCCGTGTCTCTCTGTCTCGTTTATTCTCGTTATTATCTAACAACTGGTATACAGAGCTGAGGTACATATACGAGATTTGAGACGAGAAGATTAGGGTTACATCGTTTGCGCCGCGGCAAGCTTCTCTAACGATTCGTCGATCCGTCGGATCGATTTCCACGATCGAGACCGACAGAGGATTTACCTCGTGCGCGCGGCCGTAACAGAGATCGACACGAAGTCTGATTGTTTTTTCCCGGTCGTCGCTAGCACCCGAGGCTGCCGATCTTCATACAGGCTACAAGTACCGAGTTCGCCGCTGCTACTACATCGATCTGGCCGTTCCGCTGAATTGCTGCGGCTGGCCGCTTCAAGTCCCGAGGTACAAAGACAAAAGCCGATTTGTGTTGAAGCTGCTGCTACTAGTTCGTCACGTGAAGGACTACTAGTACAAGAGTAGTACTAGTTCATCCCTTGTTTTTCTATCGTCAACTCCTGTCGTTCACTTGAAGCTACCAGGTGCTATTTATCCTATTTTTCGTCTGCACCGCATATTAATTCTATCAAGAATTTTTCTACCGGCTTGTACTACTTTGTGTTCACAGATTTATCTACTCATGGCATCCATGAAGTACGATCTTCCGCTGCTGGACCGTGACACAAGGTTTACCCTATGGCAAGTCAAGATGCGGACGTTGTTGGCACAGGCCGACTATGATGATGCACTGGATAGTTTTGGGAAGGACCGAATTCAGGACTGGACTGCTGATGAGAAAAGAAGGGATCGTAAGGCTTTGTCACAAATTCAACTCCATTTGCATAATAATATTTTGCAGGAAGTTTTGAGCGAGAAAACTGCCGCCGCTCTATGGTTAAAGCTGGAAAGCATTTGCATGACAAAAGATCTTACCAGCAAGATGCATCTGAAGCAAAAATTATTCCTGCACAGGTTACCCGAGGGAGGTAATATTTTGAATCATATTTCTGAATTTAAAGAGATCATATCCGATCTAGCTGCAATGGAGGTTAAGTATGAAGAGGAAGATACTGCTTTAATGTTACTTTGTTCACTGCCAAGTTCTTATACAAATTTTAGAGACACCATATTATACAGTCGTGATACCCTCACACTTAATGAAGTTTATGAAGCTTTGAACTCTAAGGAGAAGATGAAATTAATGGTGCCTCATGATGGTTCGAGTTCATCCCAGGCCGAGGGATTATCTGTTCGTGGCAGGACAAAGGAGAAGAACTCCAATAATGAAAACAGAGGCAAAAGTAAGAACGGCCACAGGGGCCAGTCGCAATCCAGAGACAAGAAGTATTGCAGATATTGCAAGAGAGACGGGCATGACATCTCCGAGTGTTTCAAGTTGCAGAACAAGGAAAAGAGAAAAGGTAACAAACAAGGTGAAAATTCTGCTAACGTTGCTCGTGATGATAATTCCGATGATGCTCTTGTCGTTACTGCTGGATGTGCTGAGACCAATGATGAGTGGGTACTTGACACTGCATGTACTTTTCATATGTGCCCGCATAGAGATTGGTTTACTACTTTTGATTCCACTACTGCTGCTGGTTCCGTTTTGGGTTTTGATAATTCACCATGCAAGATTGAAGGCATAGGTTCCGTTCGAATCAAGATGTTTGATGGCACAATCAGAACTTTGACAGATGTTCGGTATATTCCGAAGATGAAGAGAAATCTTATCTCTGTGAGTGCCCTTGATGCAAAGGGGTACAAGTATTCAGGTGGAGATAGTGTTTTGAAGGTCACCAGAGGTTCCCTTATTGTGATGAAAGGTGACTTAAGTTCTACCAATGGTCTTTATTACCTTCGAGGTTCTACCGTTTCAGGTAACGCTACTCCAGTTATTTCAAAGAATTTTGATTGTGATGCTGCTAACCTTTGGCATATGCGTCTTGGACATATGAGTGAACTTGGTTTGGCAGAGTTAAATAAGAGAGGTCTTCTTAAAGGATACGAAACTGGTAAATTGAAATTTTGCGAGCATTGTATCTTCGGCAAGCACAAAAGGGTGAAGTTCAATACTTCGACTCATACAACTGAAGGCATTCTTGATTATGTGCATTCTGATTTATGGGGACCGTCTCGCAAGAAGTCATTAGGTGGTGCTAGTTACATGCTGACTATAATTGATGATTATTCAAGAAAAGTTTGGCCTTATTTCTTGAAGCATAAATGGCAAGCATTCTCAGCATTTAAGGAGTGGAAGATTATGATTGAAAGACAAACTGAAAAGAAGGTAAAAATACTTCGCACTGATAATGGTATGGAATTCTGTTCTAAGCAATTTAACAATTATTGCAAGTCTGAAGGCATTGTCAGACACTACACCGTTCCTTATACTCCTCAACAAAACGGTGTTGCTGAGCGTATGAACAGGACCATTATTTCCAGAGCCCGTTGCATGTTGTCAAATGCAGGTTTGCATAAGCGTTTTTGGGCTGAGGCCGCTTCCACTGCTTGTTATCTCATTAACCGTTCACCATCTATTGCTCTTAATAAGAAAACTCCAATTGAGGTATGGTTTGGTTCACCTGCTGATTATTCACAGTTGAGAGTTTTTGGTTGCACTGCTTATGCTCATGTTGATAATGGAAAATTAGAGCCTAGGGCTGTTAAGTGCATCTTTCTTGGTTATAAGTCTGGTGTTAAAGGTTTTAAATTGTGGAATCCTGAAACCCAGAAGGTTGTTATTAGCAGAAACGTTATCTTTAATGAATCTGCTATGTTACATGATGTTTCATCTACTAATGTTCCCGTTGAGAGTGAACAGCAGGCTACTCTTCAGCATCCTACTGTTCAGGTGGAGCATGTTATTGATTCAGATGATACATCCGGTAATGAAAATGTTGATGCACATGATGATCCCGTCGTTGATGATGAACATGTCACTCCCACTCCAAATCAGCCTATTGTTCCACCCGGTTGGAATCTTGCACGTGACAGAGTTAGGCGGGGTACTGATAAACCTAAAAGGTTAATTGAAGAGTGCAATATTGTTTCTTTTGCTTTATCTGTTGCAGAGGAAATTGAAGGTAATGCTGAGCCTTCTTCATATTCCGAGGCTATTATTTCCGGTGATAGTAATAAGTGGATGACCGCTATGCATGATGAGATGGAATCACTCGAAAAGAATGGCACTTGGGATTTAGTAAGATTACCGAGAGAGAAGAAACCTATTCGTTGCAAGTGGGTTTTCAAGAGGAAAGAAGGTGTTTCTCCTAATGATGAGACAAGATATAAAGCAAGGTTAGTTGCTAAAGGTTATAGTCAGATTCCAGGTATTGACTATAATGAAGTCTTTTCTCCTGTTGTGAAGCATAGCTCTATTCGCACTTTACTCAGTATTGTTGCCATGCATGATTTTGAGCTTGAACAATTGGATGTTAAAACTGCATTCTTACATGGAGAATTAGAAGAGGATATTTATATGGAACAACCTGAAGGTTTTGTTATTCCTGGAAAAGAAAAGCTTGTCTGCAAGTTAAAGAAATCTCTTTATGGATTGAAGCAATCCCCTAGACAGTGGTACAAGAGATTTGACACTTTTATGCTCTCTCAAGGTTTCAAAAGGTCTAATTATGATAGTTGTGTTTATTTGAAAACTGTCAAAGGTTCAACTATTTATTTGCTCCTTTATGTTGATGATATGCTTATTGCTGCAAAGAGTATGTCAGATGTTGATGAACTAAAGAAGCAATTGAGTAATGAATTTGAGATGAAGGATTTGGGTGCAGCAAAGAAAATTCTTGGCATGGAAATATCCAGAGATAGGCCGTCTGGAAAGGTATATCTAAGTCAGAAGGGATATATTGATAAAGTTCTTCGTCGTTTTAATATGCATAATGCCAAGCCAGTAAGTACTCCGTTAGCTGCACACTTCAAATTATCATCAGCTTTATGTCCTAAGTCAGATGCAGATATTGAGTACATGTCTAGAGTTCCCTATTCGAGTGCAGTTGGTTCACTTATGTATGCCATGGTTTGTTCCCGTCCGGATTTATCATATGCATTGAGTGTTGTCAGTAGATACATGGCTAATCCTGGAAAAGAGCATTGGAGAGCAGTTCAGTGGATTTTCAGATACCTGCGAGGTACTTCTAATGCTTATTTACAGTTTGGGAAAACTGGAGATGGACTTGTTGGTTTTGTTGATTCGGATTTTGCTGGTGATTTGGATAAGAGAAGATCACTCACAGGTTATGTTTTCACCATTGGTGGTTGTGCTGTGAGTTGGAGAGCAACTTTGCAGTCTATTGTGGCTTGTTCCACTACTGATGCCGAGTATATGGCTATTTCCGAGGCATGCAAAGAAGCTATCTGGTTGAAAGGTTTGTACGCTGAGCTTTGTGGAGATTTATCTTGCCCTACCATATTTAGTGACAGTCAAAGTGCTATATATCTTACAAAGAATCCAATGTATCATGAGAGAACGAAGCACATTGATGTCAGATTTCACTATATTCGAGATGTTGTTGCTGAAGGTGATTTGAAGGTATGCAAGATAAGCACTCATGATAATCCAGCTGATATGATGACAAAGCCAGTTCCTACCAATAAGTTTGAGCTTTGCTCAGGCTTAGTTGGTATTTCTCACTAGTCCTATGGACTTTGACGCACAAGGTGTTAATGCTGATTTGGATGGAGTTATTAACTTTCTTCGACTACTGGAGGGAATTTGGATCAAGGTGGAGATTGTTAAATTGTGATCCAAATTATACCGTATTGGACTAGACGTAGTACATACGGTGTGGGCTTTTCCGTTGACGTCGACGTGTACGAGTACAACTCGTTTACTTGTCCTCCAAGGACTCTTATGTATTGCCCTCAATATATACCCCATGTAGTCGCACCTAAGACGGCCTGTCGTCTCGTGCTTGTAATACTCCTCCTCATAGTGATTGCGCCTTCGTGCGTCCGTGGTTTTCTCCCGCAAGGGTTTCCACGTAAAAATCCGTGTCTCTCTGTCTCGTTTATTCTCGTTATTATCTAACATGATCAAACATGGACGTGTTTGGTTGCCAAATAGCTGCACTTGTTTAGATCCTACATTTTTTGGGGGGAAATAGTTGCTATTTTATTCATAGTTCATGGCTCCATCAGCCATAAGCTCCGAGCTAACACACTCAGGGCGTTTAGATCCTGCGTATAATACAACAACGGTACAGAGGCAGGTAGCGAACACAATAACCAGCTGGATCAGGGTGTTTGGTATAATACAACAACGGAACAGAGGCAGGTAGCGAACACAATAACACACTCAGGGCGTTTAGATCCTGCGTATTCTAGTACCTTCCGGCGTCTGGGCGTCTGGTACGAGAGGAGGCATCCTCCTTGCTTGGGATGCTTTGGCGGTGTCCATTTCCCACCCTCACTACACGACTAACGCTCTAACTGCCCTAGTTAGCCACGGCGATGGGGCTCAGTGGTGGATCGCGGTGGTTTATGGCCCCCAACAAAACAATGAGAAAATCGAGCTCATACAAGAGTTGGTAGATATCCGTGAGCTTATTGCGGGACCGTGGACCGTTGTGGGCGATTTTAATCTTTTGGTGAATCCGGAGGATAAGAACAATGCGCTTGTTAACAGGAGGATGATGGCGAGGTTTCGGGCAAAACTAAATGCCTTAGAACTTAAAGAGTTATACCTTAATGGAAGGAGATATAGGTGGTCTAACGAAAGGGCGGAGGTCACTCTGGAGAAGATTGATCATGTCTTTGGTACGACATCTTGGGAAGAGCTATATCCAACTTGCCATCTCACAGCCCTCGGCTCTGCCATATCGGACCATTGTCCACTTCTCTTGGACCTGACAGCGGACTTGTGCATGGGTAGGAGATTCAAGTTTGAATCATTTTGGACGAAAGCTACTAGTTTTCACCAAGTTGTCGAGGAGGCATGGGCTTCCATCCTGCCGGGTGGTAATCCTTACGTGCTCCTTGACTTGAAGCTGACGGCAACCGCAAAAAGTCTACAAAAATGGAGGGACAGGTGGCTTGGGAACATCAAACTGCAGATTGGCATTGCTATGGAAGTTATCTATCGGCTTGATAAGGCGATGGATGCGCGGGCTCTATCACCTCAGGAAGTAAATCTACGGCGGGTACTTGAGCTAAAGCTGCTCGGGCTCTGCTCTCTGGAGCGTACGATTGCAAGGCAGCGGTCTAGGATCCTTGTGCTTCGGGAAGGGGATGCAAACATCAGTTTTTTCCATCAACACGCATGTCATAGGCAACGGAGGAATATGATTACTGCGATCAGGCATGGGTCTACAATTGCCACCACCAAAGATGAGATCGCCGAGGAAGTGGATAGCTACTTCTCCAAGATTCTTGGCACGGCGCCACGACGGGATCATTCAATCAATTTGGATTCGCTGCTTTTCACAAACAGAGTCCTGGCACACCTTCAGGCCCCATTCACAGTGGAAGAAGTGGAGAGTGTGGTTAATAAGATGCCGCTCGATAAAGCACCTGGGCCTGACGGGTTTACTGGTAGATTCTGTTCTTCATGCTGGCATATAATCAAAGATGACTTAATGAGAGCTTTGCAAACCTTCTTTGATGGAGACATGAGGGGACTGCCAGCCATAAACAAAGCCATCATTACGCTACTGCCCAAGAAATATGGTGCAGTGGATGTCACAGAATACCGCCCGCTGAGCTTGGAGCATGGTGTCATCAAATTTTTTGACAAGGTGCTTGCGACGAGGTTGGCGTTGGAGCTGCCGCACATTGTGGGTAGGCATCAAAGTGCCTTTGTTAAGGGCCGGTCGATCCACGATATTTTTATGTTGGTACAATGCTCTGCTCGAAGACTGCATGCGCTGAAATCACCGGCGGTGATGATAAAATTAGACATTTCGAAGGCATTCGACTCGGTACAGTGGCCCTTCCTTATGGAGGTTCTCCAGGTGCTCAGTTTTGGTCTTCGCTGGAGAGATTGGATCTGTGGGATTCTGTCAACCTCATCGACTAGAATCATGGCTATTGGTACACCTGGGAGGCCTATCCTGAATTGCATCGGTCTAAGGCAAGGGGATCCTATCTCACCCATGCTCTTCATCATGGTTATGGAGCCACTTCAATGCATGTTTGAGCTGGCAACAGAGAGGGGGCTCTTGGCCTCGCTGGCGCATACAGGGATGAAACACCGGCTATCCATGTATGCAGATGATGTTATGATCTTCGTGAAGCCAAATAAAAGAGATCTCCTGGTGTGCATTGCGCTTTTGCATATCTTTGGAGAGGCCTCGGGGATGCATGTCAATCTTGCAAAGAGCGCTGCCTATCCGATAAGGTGCACGACTGAACATGGAGACTGTGGAGAGGATAACTGGATGTAAGCCTGCTGCATTTCCTTGCAAGTACTTGGGGATGCCACTCACAATTCGGAAACAATCAGCAAATCAACTTACCGGGCTGGTGGATCAACTTGCCGGAGCTCTTCCCAGGTGGAAGGCAACTAAGATGCCAAAGAGTGGTCGGCTGCTTCTCATCAAGTCAGTGCTCTGCGCGATTCCGGTGCACACGATGCTCGCAATTGGTTTGCCTCAAAAAACTATAAAGGCAATGAACAAAATCTGTCGTGGATTTCTCTGGTGCGCCGAGACTCAGGCAAGTGGTGGGCATTGTGCTGTCGCATGGGATCAGGTGTGCGCGCCTTTGTGGGCTGGTGGCCTAGGCATACCGAACCTCAACTGGATGAACACTGCGCTACAAGCACGGTGGATTTGGCTTCAGAAAGTGGACGGTGCCAGGCCTTGGGCCGAGTTCAAGACCAATGTCCCGGCGGCATCTACTCATATTTGCAATGCGGTCATCCGAGCCACTGTTGGTAATGGCGACACAACACTGTTTTGGGAGGATAAATGGCTAGATGGAGAGAGAATCAAGGAGTTCGCGCCGCTGATTTACAACCGGGTAAGGAAACGAGTCAGAGCCAACCGTACTGTTGGCCAGGCCATGCATGATCACTCTTGGGCAAGGGACATTGGCCCGGAGATGACCTCAGTTGAGCTAGATGAATACATGGAGCTTTGGACTAGGGTGGTGGATGTGGTGCTTGTTCAGGATGAGCAGGACACTATTCATTGGACATGGGAGAGGAATGGCGAATATTCCGCAAAATCTGCGTACGAGGCAATGTTCTGGGGACGGGAGGTCGCGCCAATGGCAGAATTCATCTGGAAAGCGAAGGCACCTTTGCGATGTCGTTTCTTCATCCGGCTTGCTGCACGAAACCGGTGCTGGACATCTGACCGTTTAGCAAGGCAAGGCCTTGACCACCAAGAAAGATGTCCACTATGTGATCAAGAGGAGGAGTCAATAAACCATCGCATGTTACACCGTGTGTTCGCAAAGGAGATCTGGACGGCGGTCCTGCAAGCTTTGGGCAAGATGGAGCGAATGCCGAGGACTAGCAGCAAAATTGAAGACTGGTGCGTAGACAAGGGAGGCACAACTAAGCAGAAGAGGGATCAGGCGACAGTTCTCACCTTGGTTATGTGGGCGATATGGAAGCACCGCAACGCCATTATTTTTTATGGTGCATCTCCGTCCAAGAACTATGTCATTCTTCGGATATGCCAGGAGGGTAGAACATGGAAACAAGCGGGATTGATCAAAGGCGACACAGGAGGCTTCTTCCATGAGGTGGAAATGTGGGCTAGCGTGAGTAGTTAAATTGTAACTGAGTTAGTAGTTCTAGGGGTGGAGTCGTGTACATGTAATATGTAAACACTGACGTGGAGGGGCTCTTTTACCCCCACTCCTTTTATATAGTAAAGTACCCACACTCGTGCGTACTCGAGAAAAAGAACTCTGATGTTCTTGGCTTCTACTTCCAAATTAATCAGGGTAAAAATGTTTTGTCTCCTCATGAGAGAGCTCGCGATGATCCTTTGCGAGATTCCTGGACAGGCCCAAAACCATGAGCATCATCTTCATGCATACCATATTCAGGAAGCGACAGAACACATACATAATCATCTGCTACTGAAGAATCTGGAGAATAACAAGCAACATAGTGACTGGCAACATCAAAATTTAGTAGCATAAAAATATAACAAGCATGCATATAGCTGTGAAAGCCGATTAAAGCTCGTGAAGGTGTTGACCAGTGCCACACAACTTTTCATGTCAACCAACCAAAGAAGGTTGCTGATGAAAATAATCCACCAAGAATGCATATCTAAAGGAGGCTGAAAATGCAATTTCAGAAACACAGTGCACATACACACAACACAATTAGTTGGCCTGCCAATTTAAATAACTGAAAAAACCTCACATATGTACTAATTGATCTCTGTCTGAAGCATGCACCAGTTATCAAGGACGGTGGGAGTAACAACAAACAACCGAAATAAGCTTCCCTCATCAGAGACCAATTTGAGCATCAAGTCATCACTAAACATGTAGAAACTTCAGAATGAAGGTACACCACTAACAAGAGAGTGCCTCTGTTGCAACATCAAATGGTCTGCTACTAGAGAGCAGCTTTCAATTAAAATGTAAGCATATATAACAGGGCCAAAATCACTCTTCTGACCTTGTCAGAAAACTTGTTCACAAAGTGAACTCCATACGAAATTATTTCACAATCTTACCTTTTTTTAGCAACGCCACAAACCGCGATGTTGCTGCTCCACATGAAAATGCAATGTTGCTGCTGCACATGAAACCGCGATGTTGCTAGCTCGTGTTGCTACCCTGACCCACGATCAGGCCGAGCTGGCGTTGCTCGCTGACATGGCAGGCTGGAAACGTCAAGGGCCATGATGTTTCTAACAGAAATGTCAAAGGCCATGGTGGGGTTGCTAATCCAGAAGAAAAACAGTGCTCTGACGCGTGCATAGTGACGAAACTGAAGATGAAATGGATCTGACCGATCGACCATGAGCCGCTGGCGCTGCAAAGCAAAACTAAACATCGCATGCGTGCATGCATGCATGCCCCACTCTAGGTTCTAGTTCCTCATGCATCCACTTCAATTTGCCACGCCGCCACGTATGCACGGCCCACCCAGTGGCCAACGACGCATTGATTCATGCATGCATGCACGGTCGCGCGCCCGGTTCGTGCACGTGGCCATTTTATCTTCAATTCGATCACTCTGCGCGCGTCAGTGCACTGTTTTTTCTTTTATAGGTTAGCAACGCCATGGCCTTTGACGATTCTGTTAGAAATGCCATGACCCTTGGCGTTTCCAGCCCGCCACATCAGCGAGCAACGCTAGCTCGGCCTGACCGTGGGTCAGGGTAGCAACGCGAGCTAGCTCGGCGTTTTCATGTGGAGCAGCAACACCGCGGTATGTGGCGTTGACAAAAAAGGTCAGACTATGAAATAATTTTGTGAAGAGTTTATTTTGTGCTATACTTTTCTAACAAGGGCAGAATAGTGATTTTGGCCATATAACAACGTCCACGTCGTTGTGAAAGCAAGAAGAGCTTACAAATTGCATAGTCCAATGAACTAGCATAAAAGTGGCACAAAGCTTGTCGATGCACAACCAGAGGTTGTCAAAAATAGAAAGAAAATAGTACTTGATATATTCATTAACGTAACATTGATAGAAAGTGTATATTACAGTGCAAAAACTGTAAGCATAGAAGGTAGAACCGAACTGTTGACAAAACGAGAAGGCCTCATGGGCTGTTCAGTTCAAAAAACTATATAGGTAACAGGGGCACGAAGCAACTGATAGCAGTGTCAGTCATCCTAAGTTGTACAGGATAGGAGAAGTAATCAACAAGAAGAATGATCTCCTCAAGAGATGGACCTTGCATGTGCTGTGCTAATTGTCGATTTGCCAACAGCAGAGGACAAGTCAGTAATATCCAGCAGAACTAAATCATCAATTGCAGCATCATCTTGACTCTCGAGTCCATTCAGCAAGAGAGACTGTTGTGTCTGTCCAGCATCAGCTACTGAAGCATCTATATGTTTTAGTAGCACTGCAATTGATTGGGAAAGTTAGAATCTATAACAAGGATATCAAGCATATATTACCGTACAAAAACTGCAAGCATAACAGGTAGAACTATGGGAGCTGTTCAGTTGAAGAAAGAGTGACTACTAGTAAGCAGATATACAAATAATAAATCTAGACAATAAGTATAGTAACGTACGTGTATATGCCTGCCTGGCGTTACTCCAATCATCAGGATTATCGTCGATAATCCTCGAAGCTTAGGGTAAGGTTGCTGTTGGGATGATTGCTGACTTGTCTCTCCAGAGAAGCCTTGATGGCGTCAACAGTGCTATTTGTGGCATGCCGACAATCTAACACATATCTGAAATTAACTAGGCTGGAGAGGTTCTCAATCCCGAAATGGAAAGCACCAGCACTTCTGAGAGATTGATTTTCAACATTGTGAAGATAAATCTTCAGTTTTTCTAGCTTGGGCATACATCTTGCTGTAAACATGAGATCCAACATTCTATACCCCTGTGTATAATAAAACACTGTCAAGCATGGGAACCCAGTTTCACGACTAATTGGCAGCTTTGTATCTTCACAATTAGACTCATCTTTGCTTTTTAGTTCAAGAGTGAGAAGAGCGGGCAAGCCTCCAAGCATGCACAAATCTTCATGCTGGATTATCTCCAAGTCCAGGCGTAACTTCTGCAGGTTCACGAGGGATCCCATCCAATCCGGAACCTTTGGGAAGCTTGACCACTGGGTAACAAGTTTCTGGAGGTTTAGCGGCGGGGTGGTGCACCATGTGTTCAGTAACATGCTGTTACCAGCACCCCAAAGAGTTAGAGAACGAAGGTTCTGTGTGCATAGGTTGTGGAGAGAATAAGCAATAACTTCCTTATTCTCGTGCGCGGCATGAATACCATCAAGGTTGAAGTCCAGCTTCCTCAGATTCTTTAGCTGTCCAAGCTCTTGCAGAAAATTATATGACTGCATGGAGGCCTTCACCCATTTCAAAATCTCCAGTGCTTGCAATCTTGCAATTCCATCAGGAAACCTAACACTTTCGTGGACAAGTAAATGTACCAATTTGCTGAGATTGACAATGCCTGCTGGTAAATCCTTTAAATGTATGCCACTTATGTCCAATATCTCTAAGCACCGTAGATGTCCGATTTCTTCCGGGAGCTCTTTTACACTTGTGCTGCTAATGTTGAGGTACCTTAGCTGAAATAGCCTCCCTACATTTGCAAGATGGTGGTTTTCCAATTGTTTGCAACTTTCGAAGTCCATAGCACGCATATGCCTGAACTCCATCATTTGAGGGATTTTCATTTTATACCCAAACACATTAAGTGATCTAACATGAGACAATATCAGGCCCACCGGCGCATCAGTAATTCCTTCCTCTTCAGATTGCAGGGACAACCGACGAACTCTGCTTCCTGTCTGGATAGTTAAATTGAGGACACCAATAAAAGTGGCAAAGTTCTCTTCAGTGCACTTGGACACTATGAAATCAAGAATTGTGTCATGAACTCGACAAGCACACACCTTTCTATATTTGTTAAATGGTACGAGTTGAGACGTGACTTGTTCTTCTGACGAAAACAACTTGTTCATTTGAAATGATTCATTTCTAGACCAGTGGTTATGTAATCCATACGTTGTCAGCTGGTAAGATAGTAGCATGTCTGAGTCCGCGGCATGAAACATCCTCAGCAGGTGCAGAAACTCCAAACCCAGCTCAGTTTTTGTATATGTAATTGATGCAGTAAAAGTGCAAGTTGAACGGATGATTGTATTTCCTTGCCGATAAACACGGGTTATGATTGTATTTCCTTGCCGATAAACATGGGTTATGATTCATATTAAACAAGTAACGCCATTGATAGCCAAAGTCTCACCATTCGCTATGCTGAAAATGCTAATTAAGCTTAGATGATGCCCTACCACGTTGATTTAGCCATCCATGTTGATTGTCACCATGCGTGTCTAGTAGACCGGTTATGAATATGAATATATTGACATATTTGTGCCAATCAATAGGAAGAAAATGCATAGATATAGTTTAGATAGGTTGGTTCTACCTAGCACTCAACAAATCAGGCTAAAAAAATACAGGATGATTGTGAAGCATCAACTAAGGGTTTTGGCCATCAGACTTGTTCTTCTTGACCTGCTGAGGGAAACAGCTAGTGCATTTCCGAACCAGTAACGTGTGTACGTCCACCCCTGCTAGTGCTACTTGCAGGATGACGAGTGAAAGGTGATATAACTATGTATATATTTGATTTGCATATCACCATCTATCATTAGCTAATAAGAGCCTTCTCGCCAATTAAAAGCAGCCACCAAAGTCGCTATGGTCGCCCTTTGCTGCCGGCGTGGCTGAGGAGCTCCGACGCAGCGCGTTGAGGATGAGCTTTGTGGCGACCATGGCGAGGCACTCAGGCACCCAAGGAGATGGCGGCCATGGCAAGTGGCGTTGGGCTCAGGCAGCACCTGCTGCTGGCCTGCGAGATGGCGCGAGCCTCCGACCGGCTTCTCCCATATGTCGGCTCGAATGCGGGATGGAGGCCATGGCGACGCCACCGAGCCTCCCGGCGGTTTCGGGCGCGAGCTGGTGGCCACAGAGCTTCCCAGCCGGCAGCAAAGAGGCAAGCAGCAGCGGCGGCCGGCAACATGCGCAAGCAGCAGCGGCAAGCAGAGCGCGCACGCAGCAGCAGCTTGCACAGCATCAACCTCAGAAGTTGACAAACCATCCATGTGCTGCCGACCATGATGCCAAAAACAAGGACGCCCGGCAAATGCGTGGTCAGCAGGTAAGCTCTTCTAGATCGTTCGCACTAATAATTTGTTCCTAACCTGCCATTGCCGAAGTCGTGTTTTTCCGCTTATTTTAATAAATAAAAAGGAGGTGCCAAAAAAACTGTGGTGCTTCATAGTCAGAAACTTGATAGCTGTCAAACTTAAATACTTTTCCCCCCTAAATCTATGGTAAATAATGGTATCTTGTTGCATAAATTGGGTTATTAAGTTTTAGATAAGGTAGTATACAGTCAGTTTCACCTATTGAGTCGCGTACTTGAAGGATGCATCAAATTATCAGGACAGATCTGAATATGATCAGCATTGGCCAGTTTGTGCCATTGCTCTATAGGTCCGTATCATCCCTAATTGGGAAATGGAACCATCATCTGCCTGCCCATTGTGATTCTGTCCAATTATTCTTCAATATTTGTATGTAATAGGCTGGTATCCAGTCATTACAATTAACTTAAGCTGGAGCTTCACAAATTGAAAGGCATAAGCACTTTTTCAGAATTCTCAAACGTTCAACATAAACTCTCTGTTTTATGATCAGGTCAGGTGATACACAATATTGTGGAAACAATCAACGTGTGCATCTTTCATTTTTTAGGCTGCAATTTGTAAAGTAGTTATTGTGCAAAGACGGCTTCAGTTTGCAGCTTAGGCATAAGCATTCTTTCAGGATTCTCAAACATTCAATATATACTCTGTGTTTACGAACAAGTGATGTACAATATTGTGGAAATAATCAACAAGTGCATCTTGTAAAGTAGTTATTGTGCAAAGACAACTTCAATTTGCTAAAAAAAAAATTGGTGTGGAGAGACTCAATAGTTATGTGTTCCACTATCTACAATCCATTTGCTTAATAGTATCACATTGCAAATTTCTTTTTATAATGATCCTGCAGCTAAGGAAAATAATGCTCGATCTTCTGGTACATGCCTCGAAATGTCGCTCTCGTAGCTGCCAATTTCCTAACTGCCTTAAGGTCAAGGAACTATTTCTGCATGCGAACCAGTGCAAAAGGCGTGCTTCAGGAGGGTGTGCCCTGCGCAAAAAAGTGTGGTACATGATTCGGCTCCATGCCCAAGCTTGCAGAGATTCAGGATGCAGTATGCCGAGGTGCAGGTGGGTTGGCGCGTCTATCATTTGTCCTGCTACCTCCACCTCTCTTCTGCATACGCGTATAGTATTGCAATCTGGAGTAACACCTGACCACCAGTTCTGGAAACTACACAGGGATTTGAAAGACCATCTTAGAAGGTTGCACCAGCAGTCCGAATCCAGGAGAGGGCTGCTGTTAACGAAATGATTACACAACGGGCAGCAGAGAATCTAGGCAAGACGTTCAGATGGATCTTTCAACTGGAGATGGAAGAAGGTGTTGGGCATTCTTCGCCGATGATTAACATATGGCTCGGAAGCCTGCCTTTTTTCTGAAGGAAGGGTCAATCTCGTTGACGTCATGTCGTCTATTGTTGAAAGACAATGGTTAAGCTGTTTTGTTCCCCCCTCCAATTTAGTTTCTTGTTACCTCAGGAGGGGTATAGTAGGAAGAAAAAGGGAGATGGGGATGTGCACATAGGGCTCTGTTTATTTCTGCCCCCTCCCATTTTGTCGGTCCAATATTTATCTTTATTTAAAAGTATAAAGCAAAGTAAGTAAATCCTGCATCTGTGCCCTTTCTTTCTTGTCAAGAAATGCGTGATCCAGTTAGATCATCACATTAGAAAATTTGAATGCGAAAATGCTCGTCTAGTTTGGACGAAGGGAACATATTATAGTGTCAGGTTGATTAAATGAATGAAATCTACCAGATTTAAAATGGTTACTAAAACTTACAGATTCTTCCAAATGATCACCAAAAGCGATAAATCACGGGTGGACATGCAGCCACGCGAGGATGGTATTCTCATCAGTTCGCTGCACAAAGATCAGTGCAGTATTTGTACAACGAGCCATGTATATTGATTTCTTCGCAGGGTATCAATGTTGTATAGTGTCGTTCATGTGTTCATAAATGTCCCGGAGCAGTTCTTTAGCTTCTTTAGCGACGCCCATGGTAATGAAGTCCCTCTACTCCCACCAGTCAATATAAGTTGAGGTTCATGTCGTAGAGTCGACTGTGCAGATGTATCCAGGGCGAAATAATTAGCTAATACTAGCTCTAGCAGTTTGCCATTCCTGATTCTGTCGAGCGCTAATGTTCTAAGCGCCTAAATGGAATATTTCCATGAAAGTTATTAATTATAATATCGATGCTATTGCCATGTGATTTACTGTTCATGCATTGTAAGATTTTAAATTCTGCCACAAATTATGAGCAAAACATGTGTGCCCTCTAATCCATACGTGTCAGCCGCACTCAGGAGGGAACATTAATACATGCTTAACATGCACGATCAATGCCTTGCCGAATCCAAATGCATCATTAAGTGAACGCGGCCCCATACATCTAAATTGATGGCATTCAAGACCTGGACAACGGTCACATGCTGAGGGTCAAGAAGGTGGTGAACATATGAAGCTAATGTTCTGTCCTCACATTGTCAAACAGGAAAAAACAGTGGTATGAGCGTATGGATAGCAAACGACAGCCTAAATGAATCAACATTGTCAACGCATGGGTAATACTGGAGCATTAAAATGAATGCATGTCTCTCATGCATTGATACAACACTACAGCTCAATTATACACACACAAAATGGGCTTGGGCAAAAGCAACCCACAAAAATAAAAACGGCAGGCCACGCTTGTTAAGTGACATTCAAGGTGTGCTGGTTCGAGAAAGAGACGCGTTTAAACGCCTACCATCAATGGACTAATGGACAAAGCCGTATACATACGAATTTAAAGCTTCTCGGCCCACTCTTTGCTCAGTATAAGCTTGGCGGCGGAGAGCGGTACACAACACCATAGGGGCTCTACCCGCACCTAAACATCAAACTCAAAAGGTTGCGCCGGCTCATCCAAGAGGTCAAGTGTGTGTCATGCCACTTAGGCTCCGACGCCCTAGGCCCGACCTCCACAAGTAGCGCACAGTCAAAGTACGACAAGTTTCTGCTGAGGGCACAACTCAACAAGTCCTAAAGAAAATAAAAAAGGCAATGGCCAGTGGCAGAGTCCAAGACATTGCCACATCGAGTCCCAAGGGCTAATCCAGCTCTAGAGGTGAAGAGAGAGATGATGGCGTCCTGATTCGGCGGACGGCTAAGCGGCCGCCAAATACGCAAATATCCGCACATTTTGAAAATCCCATCAGTAGGTCGTCAGAGAGGTGCACGATGAATCACAAGTTTATTTTGAACCGTCCAGAGCGTTCATGCAAGCATCCCAATACCCAGCCAATCTAATGTGATGAGATTGTTGCGCGGAAGCCTGGAGTTCCTCCAAGAGGCCGAGGAAGTTGTTGTTACACCAACGTTAGCCAACCACCTCACGAAAGCAACTCCAAAGAAATTGCACGAAAACACACTTGAAGAAGATGTGATTAGTCTTGAATGGTCTCGCATAATGGGCAAGTACCATCTCCGGACCATTCCTCTTGAGGATCTCCACCCCTGAAGGTACCCGCCCCGGATTTATTGCAAAAGAAAAATCCGGATCTTTAGCGGGAGTCGAATTGTCCAGATTTGGGCCATTGAGTTGAACAAGTGCATAGGTGTGAAAGGTACAAATGTGCATAAGTACAGCGTCGTGCAACTTGCACACGTGACAGATTGTGTGTTTTTCTTTTTTCTTATTTGAGGGAACAGAATGTGTTTCTATCCTGGTAAGTTGAAGGAGCTGGGTGTAACGGTTCAGTGTTGAAGTCGGTTTGCAACTCATGATCCATTTTTGAATTCACAAAAAAATCCAAGTTTGCGAAATATTTTTGAATGCGGACAATCATTGGAAATTCGCAAACAACTTCTGAATTTGTGCACAGTTTTTAAAATCCGTGAATGTTTTTTTAATTCATTAACATTTTTTCCAAACCAGGAACAAATTTTGAAATACGTGAACTTTTTTTTGCAAATTGGCGAGCGTTGTTTTGAAAGTCGTCAACATTCTTCAAACTGATGAAGATTTTTAAAAAAATAATGATTTTTTTAAATTTTCAACATTTTCTGAATTCATGAACATATTGTGAATACATCAATATTTCTTCCATGAGTATTTTGGAGCTCCAAACATATTTTGAATCGGCGGACATGTTATGATTTTCTGAACAGTTCTTAAAAAAAGAAGGAGCATTTCTAGAATTGGTGAACATTTTTTCAATTTCACAAACATTTTTTGAATACATGAACATTTTTTTCAAAATACATAACTTGTTTTTAAGATTGGAACTTTTTTGAAATCCTGAATTGTTTTGAGGAATAAAAACTGAAAAGAAAAAACAAAATGCGTAAAGCAAAAAAATGAATGATAAAAACTGTTGCGCCTCGCAAAGCACATAAGCCGGCCTAGAAGCGCATGCTGGGGAGCACCGGTTGCGCGCTTGCGCGTCACCCAACGCACTGTGTGCGAAATAGGAGCTCCCCTCGGCCCTGCATGTGGCTTCCTGGTTTTAGAGCATCTCCAGCCGTTCGTCCTCAGGACGCCGACGCGTCCAGTCGTCGCCCTCAGGTCGGCCTCACGGCTAAACGAAATTGGCGTTTTTTGACACAAACTCGTCGAACTTCATGCAAACTCGGCGACATTCATTCAAATATGTAAAAACAAAACACGGCCTAGCTACGCCGTCCTCGCCGCCGTCCGGCTTCTACATACCTAGGCGCTTGTAGAAGACGGTGTAGTCTCCGCCGCCGTCGTCGTCGTCCTCGTCCTCGCCGTCCTCGTCCTGCCACCCGCCGCCGTCCTTGCTGCAACCCTGTCCAGGGTCGTCGACGCGGGATGACCCAGCCTCCTCCTCATCGCTGTCGAGGTAGAGGACGCCGTCCACCTCGCGGACGGGCTGGCGGTGGTGCGCCTTGTGTTCCTCAAGGGCGTGGCGCTGGCGAGCCACCTGCTCGCGGACGTAGTCCTTCCTCGCCGACCTCATGGCCGTCTCGTCGGCGGTGGCCATGGCGAGGTGCTCCGGCTTCACCGGGAGCGGCTCCGCCTCGGTTTTCGGACGGACGAGGCGCAGGCTACCGCCGCGGCCTTCCTCGGGCGGGTGCGGCGCCCTAGCGGGGACTCCCCTGCCGTGTCCTGTGGTTCGGGTTTGACGGCGAAGGCCGCCGACGAACCGCCCGAGGAGGACGAGGTCGTCGCGTCCGACATCCGCTGCGGCATCCACGAGCTGCCACGGCGGCGAGAGAAGGACGCGGGTGCGGGGCCGTGGTACTCGAGGCATGCTGACCGGCACGCTGCATCGCGGAAGGCGCGGCATCAATGGAGGCGACGGCGCGGCAGCGCGGCAGCTTTGGCATTGATTCCCGCGGGAAACGAGGCGATGTGGATGACGAAGCGGCGCGTCGCTGCACTACTAGGAAAAGGCCTATTAATGGCGCACCTAATTTGGCCATTAATGACGCATTAGGGATGCGCCATTACTAGCACGCCATTAGTATATTTTACTAATGGCGCACCTCTGGTGCGCCATTAGTATCTGGTATACTAATGGCGCACCGCAGATGCGCCATTAGTATGCACAGTAGTGCGCCATTAGTATGCCTCCCAGGGGCCAGGTGCTTTGGCATACTAATGGCGCACTCTGCTGTGATGCGCCATTAGTATGAATATTATGTTTTTTTTATTTTTTAATTTTCTGTTTTTTGCACAGGTTATGCATATATATAAATATAATTTTTCGTGGAGCCAACATATATGGTACACACATCGAAACTATTAGAATCTACTCCCTCCGTTCCGATTTACTCGTCGTGGTTTTAGTTCAAATTTGAACTAAAACCACGACGAGTAAATCGGAACGGAGGGAGTATATAATAGCTCATAGAACAACTTAGCATCATGCATCATCGATCATAAAAATAATAAAAACTCAACATTGGTATTAAATAATAAGTCTTACACATCATTATCGACCATACAACTTCTACTACGTAGCAATTTTCTAAGATAAAATGACATAAAACAAGATGGCGTTTGTCTCTAAATCAATTAGATTTAAAGGGCCATTATGGAGAACGCAGATTATCTTGTCTCCATTTCTTGCCCTTCTCACTCTATTGCTTCCAAGTACCTCCTTACGAGTTTTCGTTATTTTTCGCCATTCTTTGATTCTCATTCCTTCATTTTTAGAAGAAATCCGATATGGACACGTGTGATTTGTAGGTTCACCTGGCAGAATGTTTAAAACTTGTAGTTGACCAGATTGAAACATGACAGGAGGCACACAGTCACTAGGGAGAATCTGTTGCAAAACATAGTAAGACTTCGTAGTTAGCATTGTAGTTCAGTTCGAGAAGAACTAATGCAAAACATGCACGAATGTCGTAATAGTAAAAAAATCTTACCATGGTATCTCCATTGATATTAACGTAGTTCAAGACGTGCACTAGTGGGACGTATTGACTATATTGTGGATCAATATTACGATATTGAATGTAATCCACAAGAAAGGAATAAAAGAAGATGATCTGCTCTTTGTCTTTATAAGTACATTCTGAGCCAGGGGTGTAGTAGGTTCTGTCTAGCATCATCCTCACATTATTTGAATAATCAAAATAACCTATCAATGGAAATAAGTTGTCAACTATTTTGAAATAAACAATATAAATTACTAAATAACTATGTTTGATAAACTCACTTTTCGGTAGAATTGGAATCATATCGTTAACAAGGACCCAAATGTCCAAATCGTCTTCGGCGATGGAATCCGGATTACCAAGATCCATGGTGAGAAGCATACCCTCATAAAAACCATATATCTTGCAAAATGATTCCCAATTCTTGCAACCAAAAGTGGTTACGTTATCTGAATTGTACAAATCCACTTCTAAATCAACATTATGCATGGTCCTTAGTTGAATTTGCTTTGTCTCCGTAGTTTCATGATCTTCAAATCCCATCCTCTCCAAGACATAGCGTCTTGCATGACACGGGATAAACTAGTTGCATGTAAAAGAAGAAAATTAATTACTTACACGTTGAAGTAGCTAGAAATCGTGCTTAATTAATTACGAAACAAGACTTGTCGTTGCGTACCGTTTCGACATCGAAGGTCTCGTCGAGCTTAATACTGAAGTAACGACCGTCTACCAGGTGAGGCCTGTCGCACAGACCCCGGTCGTCACCGCACCAGGAGCACTCCGGGATCCTATCGTCGTCGGAAGACGACATTTCCTATGTTTCAAAAAGATTAAACATTATAAATTAAAAATATGTACCTAGACAAGCTAGCTGTGGTGAAGGAAATATGCCCTAGAGGCAATAATAAAGTTATTATTTATTTCCTTATATCATGATAAATGTTTATTATTCATGCTAGAATTGTATTAACCGGAAACTTAATACATGTGTGAATACATAGACAAAACAGAGTGTCCCTAGTATGCCTCTACTAGACTAGCTCATTGATCAAAGATGGTTATGTTTCCTAGCCATAGACATGAGTTGTCATTTGATCAACGGGATCACATCATTAGGAGAATGATCTGATGGACAAGACCCATCCGTTAGCTTAGCACTATGATCGTTTAAGTTTTACTGCTATTGCTTTCTTCATGACTTATACATGTTCCTATGACTATGAGATTTTGCAACTCCCGAATACCGGAGGAACACTTTGTGTGCTACCAAACGTCACAACGTAACTGGGTGATTATAAAGGTACTCTACAGGTGTCTCCGAAGGTACTTGTTGGGTTGGCGTATTTCGAGATTAGGATTTGTCACTCCGATTGTCGGAGAGGTATCTCTGGGCCCACTCGGTAATGCACATCACTATAAGCCTTGCAAGCATTGCAGCTAATGAGTTAGTTGCGGGATGATGTATTACGGAACGAGTAAAGAGACTTGTTGGTAACGAGATTGAACTAGGTATTGAGATACTGACGATCGAATCTCGGGCATGTAACATACCGATGACAAAGGGAACAATGTATGTTGTTATGCGGTTTGACCGATAAAGATCTTCGTAGAATATGTGGGAGCCAATATGAGCATCCAAGTTTCGCTATTGGTTATTGACCGGAGACGTGTCTCGGTCATGTCTACATAGTTCTCGAACCCGTAGGGTCCGCACGCTTAAGGTTTCGATGATAGTTTTATTATGAGTTTATGAGTTTTGATGTACCGAAGGAGTTCGGAGTCCCGGATGAGATCGGGGACATGACGAGGAGTCTCAAAATGGTCGAGACGTAAAAATCGATATATTGGACGACTATATTCGGACATCGGAAAGGTTCCGAGTGATTCGGGTATTTTCGGAGTACCAGGGAGTTACGGGAATAGAGGAGAGAGGCCAAAAGGAAGGAGGCGTGGACCCCCCTTCTGGTCCGAATTGGACAAGGGGTGCAGCCCCCTTTTCCTTCTCCCTCTCCCCCTCTTTCCTTCTCTCCTACTCCGGAAAGGAAAGGGGAATCCTACTAGGACTTGGGAGTCCTAGTAGGACTCCCCACACTTGGTGCGCCCCCTCCAGGGCCGGCCTCTCCCTCCCTCCTTTATATACGGGGGCAGGGGGGCACCTCTTGACACAACAATTGATCTCTTGATCTCTTAGCCGTGTGCGGTGCCCCCCTCCACCATAGTTCTCCTCGATAAATATTGTAGCGGTGCTTAGGCGAAGCCCTGCGACGGTAGAACATCAAGATCGTCACCACGCCGTCGTGCTGACGGAACTCTCCCTCGACACTCGGCTGGATCGGAGTTCGAGGGACGTCATGGAGCCGAACGTGTGCTAGAACTCGGAGGTGCCGTAGTTTCGGTGCTTGATCGGTCGGGCCGTGAAGACGTACGACTACATCAACCGCGTTGTTCTAACGCTTCCGCTTTCGGTCTACGAGGGTACGTAGACTCACTCTCCCCTCTCGTTGCTATGCATCTGGTAGATAGATCTTGCGTGATCGTAGGAAAATTTTAAAATACTACTTTCCCCAACAGTGGCATCATGAGCCAGGTCTATGCGTAGATGATATGCACGAATAGAACACAAGTGAGTTGTGGACGATACTAGTCATACTGCTTACCAGCATGTCATACTTTGATTCGGCGGTATTGTTGGATGAAGCGGCCTGGACCGACATTACGCGTACGCTTACGCGAGACTGGTTCTACCGACGTGCTTCGCACACAGGTGGCTGGCGGGTGCCAGTTTCTCCAATTTTAGTTGAATCAAGTGTGGCTACGCCCGGTCCTTGTGAAGGTTAAAACAGCACATACTTGACGAAATATCGTTGTGGTTTTGTATGCGTAGGTAAGAACGGTTCTTGCTAAGCCCGTAGCAGCCACGTAAAACTTGCAACAACAAAGTAGAGGACGTCTAACTTGTTTTTGCAGGGCATGTTGTGATGTGATATGGTCAAGACATGATGAGTTATACGGTTTTGTATGAAATGATCATGTTTTGTAAAGTTATCGGCAACTGGCAGAAGCCATATGGTTGTCGCTTTATTGTATGAAATGCAATCGCCATGTAATTGCTTTACTTTATCACTAAGCGGTGGCGATAGTCGTAGAAGCAATAGTTGGCGAGACGACAACGATGCTACGATGGAGATCAAGGTGTCGCGCCGGTGACGAAGGTGATCATGACGGTGCTTTGGAGATGGAGATCAAAAGCACAAGATGATGATGGCCATATCATGTCACATATTTTGATTGCATGTGATGTTTATCTTATTATGCTTCTTATTTTGCTTAGTTCGACGGTAGCATTATAAGATGATCCCTTACTAAATTTCAAGGTATAAGTGTTCTCCCTGAGTATGCACCGTTGCGAAAGTTCGTCGTGCCGAGACACCACGTGATGATCGGGTGTGATAAGCTCTACGTTCAAATACAACGAGTGTAAGCCAGTTTTGCACACGCAGAATACTCGGGTTAAACTTGACGAGCCTAGCATATGCAGATATGGCCTCGGAACACTGGAGACCGAAAGGTCGAGCGTGAATCATATAGTAGATATGATCAACATAAGATGTTCACCATTGAAACTACTCCATCTCACGTGATGATCGGACATGGTTTAGTTGATTTGGATCACGTGATCATTTAGATGACTAGAGGGATGTCTATCTAAGTGGGAGTTCTTAAGTAATATGATTAAATTGAACTTTAATTTATCATGAACTTAGTCCTCGTAGTATTAGCATATCTATGTTGTAGATCAATAGCTGGCGATGTTGCTCCCCGTTTATTTTTTATATGTTCCTAGAGAAAACTAAGTTGAAAGATGTTAGTAGCAATGATGCGGAATTGTTCCGTGATCTGAGGATTATCCTCATTGCTGCACAGAGAATTATGTCCTTGATGCACCGCTAGGTGACATACCTATTGCAGGAGCAGATGTAGACGTTATGAACGTTTTGACAAAAGCTCGGTATGATGACTACTTGATAGTTTAAGTGCACCATGCTTTATGGCTTAGAACCGGGACTTCAAAAACGTTTTGAACGCCACGGAGCATATAAGATGTTCCAAGAGTTGAAATTAGTATTTCATACTCATGCCCGTGTCGAGAGGTATAAGACTTCTGACAGTACTTTGCCTACAAGATGGAGGAGAATAGCTCAACCAGTGAGCATGTGCTCAGATTGTCTGGGTACTACAATTACTTGAATCAAGTGGGAGTTAATCTTCCAGATAAGATAGTAATTGACAAAGTTCTCTAGTCACTATCACCAAGTTCGTGATGAACTATAATATGCAAGGGATGACGAAAGGAATTCCCGAGCTCTTCGCAATGCTGAAGTCGGCGAAGGTAGAAATCATGAAAAAGCATCAAGTGTTGATGGTTAACAAGAGCACTTGTTTCAAGTAAAGGGCAAAGGGATAGAAGGGGAACTTCAAGAAGAATGACAAGCAAGTTGTCACTCCCGTGAATAAACCCAAAGCTAAAACTCAAGCCTGAAACTAAGTGCTTCTACTGCAAAGGAAATGGTCACTGGAAGTGGAACTGCCCTAGATACTTGGCGGATAAGAAGGATGGCAAAGTGAACAAAGGTATATTTTGATATACAGATTATTGATGTGTACTTTACTAGTGTTCATAGCAACCCCTGGGTATTTGATACCGGTTCAGTTGCTAAAATTAGTAACTCGAAACGAGAATTGCAGAATGAACAGAGACTAGTTAAAGGTAAAGTGACGATGTGTGTTGGAAGTGGTTCCAAGATTGATATGATCATCATCGCACACTCCCTATACTTTCGGGATTAGTGTAAAACCTAAATAAATGTTATTTGGCATTTGCGTTGAGCATGAATATGATTTGATCATATTTGTTGCAATACGGTTATTCATTTAAAGTCATAGAATAATTGTTATTCTGTTTACATGAATAAAACCTTCGATGGTCATACACCCAATGAAAATAGTTTCTTGGATCTCGATCGGGGTGATACACATATTCATAATATTGAAGCCAAAAGATGCAAGGTTAATAATGATAGTGCAACTTATTTGTGGCACTGCTGTTTAGGTCATAATGGTGTAAAGCGCATGAAGAAACTCCATAGTGATGGACTTTTGGAATCACTTGATTATGAATCACTTGGTGCTTGCGAACCATGCCTCGTGGGCAAGATGACTAAAACTCCGTTCTCCGGAACAATGGAGCGAGCAACAGAATTGTTGGAGATCATACATACAGATGTATGTGGACCAATGAGTGTTGAAGCTCGCGGCGGGTATCGTTATTTTCTGACCTTCACTGATGATTTGAGCAGATATGGGTATATCTACTTAATGAAGCACAAGTCTAAAACATTTGAAAAGTTCAAAGAATTTCAGAGTGAAGTGGAGAATCATCGTAACAAGAAAATAAGAGTTTCTACGATATGATCGTAGAGGTAAAATATTTGAGTTAGCGAGTTTGGCCTTCAGTAAAAACAATGTGAAATAGTTTCACTACTCACGCCACCTGGAACACCATAGTGTAATGGTGTGTCCGAACGTCATAACCGTACTTTATTAGATATGGTGCGATCGATGATGTCTCTTACCGATCTACCACTATCACTTTTGGGGTTATGCATTAGAGACAGATACATTCATGTTAAATAGGGCACCATCTAAATCCGTGGAGATGACACCGTATGAACTGTGGTTTGACGAAAAACCTAAGCTGTCATTTCTTTAAGTTTGGGACTGCGATGCTTATGTGAAAAAGCTTCAACATGATAAGCTCAAACCCAAATCGGAGAAGTAAATCTTCATAGGATACCCAAAAGAAACTGTTGGGTACACCTTCTATCGCAGATCCGAAGGCAAGGTCTTTGTTGCTAAGAGTGGATCCTTTCTAGAGAAGGAGTTTCTCTCGAAAGAAGTGAGTGGGAGGAAAGTGGAACTTGATGAGGTAATTGTACCTTCTCCCGAATTGGATAGTAGTACATCACAGAAACTGGTTCCAGTGATTCCTACACCAATTAGTGAGGAAGCTAATGATGATGATCATGAAACTTCGGATCAAGTTACTGCTGAACTTCGTAGATCAACCAGAGTACGTTCCGCACCAGAGTGGTACGGCAACCCGGTTCTGGAAGTCATGTTACTGGACCATGATGAACCTACGAACTATGAGGAAGCGATGATGAGCCCAGATTCCGCAAAATGGCTTGAGACCATGAAATCGGAGATGGGATCCATGTATGAGAACAAAGTGTGGACTTTGGTTGACTTGCCCGATGGTCGGCAAGCCATCGAAAATAAATGGATCTTCAAGAGGAAGACTGACGCTGACAGTAATGTTACTGTTTACAAAGCTCGACTTGTTGCGGAAGTTTTTCAACAAGTTCAAGGAGTTGACTACGATGAGACTTTCTCACCCGTAGCGATGCTTAAGTCTGTCCGAATCATGTTAGCAATTGCCGCATTTTATGAAATCTGGCAAATGGATAACAAAACTGCATTCTTTAATGGATTTATTAAAGAAGACTTGTATATGATGCAACCAGAAGGTTTTGTCAATCCTAAAGGTGCTAACAAAATGTGCAAGCTCCAGCGATCCATCTATGGACTGGTGCAAGCATCTCGGAGTTGGAATATACGCTTTGATAAGTTGATCAAAGCATATAGATTTATACAGACTTGCGGTGAAGCCTATATTTACAAGAAGTGAGTGGGAGCACTACAACCTTTCTGATAAGTATATGTGAATGACATATTGTCGATCGGAAATGATGTAGAATTTTCTGGAAAGCATAAAGGAGTGTTTGAAAGGAGTTTTTCAAAGAAAGACCTTGGTGAAGCTGCTTACATATTGGGCATCAAGATCTATAGAGATAGATCAAGACGCTTGATAAGACTTTCGATGAGTACATACCTTGATATGATTTTGAAGTACTTCAAAATGGATCAGTCAAAGAAGGAGTTCTTACCTGACTTGTAAGGTGTGAAGTTGAGTAAGACTCAAAGCCAGACCACGGCAGAAAAATATAGAGAGAATGAAAGTCATTCCCTATGCCTCAGCCATAGGTTCTATAAAGTATGCCATGCTGTGTACCAAACATGTTGTGTACCTTGCCATGAGTTTGTCAAGAGGGTACAATAGTGATCCAGGAGTAGATCACTGTACAGCGGTCAAAATTATCCTTAGTAACTGGATGACTAAGGAAATGTTTCTCGATTATGGAGGTGATAAAGAGTTCGTCGTAAAGGGTTACGCCGATGCAAGCTTTGACACTAAATCCAGCTGACTCTAAGTATCAATCTGGATGCGTATTGAAAGTGGGACCAATTAGCTAGAGTAGCTCCATGCAGAGCATTGTAGACACATAGACATTTGCGAAATACATACGGATCTGAATGTGACAGACCCGTTGACTAAACTTCTCTCACGAAGCAAAACATGATCACACCTTAGTACTCTTTGGGTGTTAATCACATAGCGATGTGAACTAGATTATTGACTCTAGTAAACCCTTTGGGTGTTAATCACATGACGATGTGAACTATCGGTGTTAAATCACATGGCGATGTGAACTAGATTATTGACTCTAGTGCAAGTGGGAGACTGAAGGAAATATGCCCTAGAGGCAATAATAAAGTTATTATTTATTTCCTTATATCATGATAAATGTTTATTATTCATGCTAGAATTGTATTAACCGGAAACTTAATATATGTGTGAATACATAGACAAAACAGAGTGTCCCTAGTATGCCTCTACTAGACTAGCTCATTGATCAAAGATGGTTATGTTTCCTAGCCATAGACATGAGTTGTCATTTGATCAACGGGATCACATCATTAGGAGAATGATCTGATGGACAAGACCCATCCGTTAGCTTAGCACTATGATCGTTTAAGTTTTACTGCTATTGCTTTCTTCATGACTTATACATGTTCCTATGACTATGAGATTTTGCAACTCCCGAATACCGGAGGAACACTTTGTGTGCTACCAAACGTCACAACGTAACTGGGTGATTATAAAGGTACTCTACAGGTGTCTCCGAAGGTACTTGTTGGGTTGGCGTATTTCGAGATTAGGGTTTGTCACTCCGATTGTCGGAGAGGTATCTCTGGGCCCACTCGGTAATGCACATCACTATAAGCCTTGCAAGCATTGCAGCTAATGAGTTAGTTGCGGGATGATGTATTACGGAACGAGTAAAGAGACTTGTTGGTAACGAGATTGAACTAGGTATTGAGATACCGACGATCGAATCTCGGGCATGTAACATACCGATGACAAAGGGAACAATGTATGTTGTTATGCGGTTTGACCGATAAAGATCTTCGTAGAATATGTGGGAGCCAATATGAGCATCCAGGTTCCGCTATTGGTTATTGACCGGAGACGTGTCTCGGTCATGTCTACATAGTTCTCGAACCCGTAGGGTCCGCACGCTTAAGGTTTCGATGATAGTTTTATTATGAGTTTATGAGTTTTGATGTACCGAAGGAGTTCGGAGCCCGGATGAGATCGGAGACATGACGAGGAGTCTCAAAATGGTCGAGACGTAAAAATCGATATATTGGACGACTATATTCGGACATCGGAAAGGTTCCGAGTGATTCGGGTATTTTCGGAGTACCAGGGAGTTACGGGAATAGAGGAGAGAGGCCAAAAGGAAGGAGGCGTGGACCCCCCTTCTGGTCCGAATTGGACAAGGGGTGCAGCCCCCTTTTCCTTCTCCCTCTCCCCCTCTTTCCTTCTCTCCTACTCCGGAAAGGAAAGGGGAATCCTACTAGGACTTGGGAGTCCTAGTAGGACTCCCCACACTTGGTGCGCCCCCTCTAGGGCCGGCCTCTCCCTCCCTCCTTTATATACGGGGGCAGGGGGGCACCTCTAGACACAACAATTGATCTCTTGATCTCTTAGCCGTGTGCGGTGCCCCCCTCCACCATAGTTCTCCTCGATAAATATTGTAGCGGTGCTTAGGCGAAGCCCTGCGACGGTAGAACATCAAGATCGTCACCACGCCGTCGTGCTGACGGAACTCTCCCTCGACACTCGGCTGGATCGGAGTTCGAGGGACGTCATCGAGCTGAACGTGTGCTAGAACTCGGAGGTGCCGTAGTTTCGGTGCTTGATCGGTCGGGCCGTGAAGACGTACGACTACATCAACCGCGTTGTTCTAACGCTTCCGCTTTCGGTCTACAAGGGTACGTAGACTCACTCTCCCCTCTCGTTGCTATGCATCTGGTAGATAGATCTTGCGTGATCGTAGGAATTTTTTTAAAATACTACGTTCCCCAACATGTGGCACCATCCTAGGCTCATTAGGACTAACATTGTCAACACTTTTGCACTAGTTCTGCTACATACCATTGTCACTAGATATCTACAGTTTTATTACTAGAGCCACCATACAAACCTCATCATACTAGAGTTTGGTGGCCTGGACCTGCATTTGTTCTTGGTTGCTTTTCATACTAGAGTTTTACTATCACAACAGTGTTTTTTTAAATATAATATCACAACAGTGCTTTTTTATTAACAACAAGTTCATCATGTCAATTACTCCAAGCAACAACAGTTTGCCTAGTAGAAAAGTTAACAGCAACAAGTTTTTCATGTGTTTTTCAGAGTACAAGTTACTGAAACTAATCTAACTACTGAAACTACTGAAACTAGTCTAACTAGTCTAACTACTGAAACTAGTAAGTGTGGGTGTGGTAATAAAACATCACTGAAAAAACATCTCTAGCAAATTACTAGATGGCGTCTGATTTCAAGCATTTCTTGCAAATTACTCGTTTAAAAGGGTTACACGCGAGCCTCTTTTAGCATAGTCTAAGTCAACCCATGGCAGTATTGTGCCTGGCAGTATTACCACTATGTTCATCCATACAAATTTACTGACATAGGACAATATTTTCTAGTACATCATGGACAGCATAACATGATGGGGCAGGAGTTCGGGACAACAAAACACATAAAGAAGCCGCATTGTCAAAACAGCTCCGATACTTGGATCATACAGACAGCGACACTTATTTTCGGACGGAGGGAGTATCCTGCAGGCAGAATGGTGAAACCCACCCAGGCATATTAACGGCAAGTCCGATCAGCTCTTAACAGTATATCATCAATTATATATCATCAAATGACCCATTAATCAAACAGGGACTACCATTGAAGAGCAAGCTCGAATCTTAAAGGTATATCAGTATATCATCATCTTCATGAGAACAATAATCAGGAAACAACAGATTTCCACTCTCACGTAGAATAGGTAGGGGGAAGAGCAGGAGCTAGTTTAAGCAACCGGGCTAATCAAATTTTGATCCAAGTGACCTAAATTTTGATCCAAGTGACCTAAATTTTGATCTCAATCGCGTACTTCAACGAAAATGGCAGAAATACAAAAAAAAAATTACTTTGTGGTGGTGATTAGAGAGGAAGGAGGGAGGAGTGATGGCTACCTGCGTATGGAGTGGTCGCCGGCGTAGCTCCGGGCGGCGGCGTTGCTGCAGAGTCGGGGAAGGCCGGGGCGTCGGGGGCGCGGGCGTCGAGGCCGGGGCGTCGGGGGCGCGGGCGGCGGCGGCGTAGCTCCGGACGTCCGGGGCGTCGGGGGCGCGGGCGTCGAGGGCGTCGGCGGCACGGCGCTCGGCTCAGCGGGGGTGGCGCGAGGGCGGCGGCGCGGCGTTGGAGGGAGAGAGAGGCGTCGGGGAGAGGGGGGAGATCTGGCGAGGGAGAGAGAGGAGGGTGTGGCCGGTGGGGGGATATGGATGAGGGATTACTAATGGCGCACCGCACCTCTGTGCGTCATAAGTATGTAGATTCTAATGGCGCACGTTCCCCAGGTGCGCCATTAGTATGTTTGGACAGGCGCGCTAGTTCAAAAAAAAAACTCCTTGATACTAATGGCGCACTCTGGACATCGTGCGCCATTAGTAGTTCGAGCTCTAATGGCGTATCTGTTGCTGGTGCGCCATTACTATATTCTAATGGCGCACTGCGTGTCCGGTGCGCCATTAGTATCAATTTCATCTATAGCCCTTTTCCTAGTAGTGCTGACAGGGCGGGCCCATCACAGTTCGCGCAAAAAACGGTCCGTCCGGCGCCCCCAGGCGACCCCAGCGCGCCGGGTTCGAGTTGGGTACACCGACGTCAATTTCGGCCAAATCCGACAGAAAACGTGCTTATGGGACGCGACTAGGCCATTTTTTCGACGCCGACGCCGAAAAAATGGCCTGGGGGCTGTTGGGGACGCGGCTGGAGATGCTCTTAGATGTGGTTTCGTATATTCATGTCGTTTTCCAACGCGTGTTCCAATGGATTTCGTAGCAGTTCGAGTTTCACTCGAGCTATAAGATTATTCCATATGGGTTTTAGTGAGTTTCAGTGTGGGTCCCTTATCCTATATATTATTTAAAAATGCATCCCCACTATATGTAATTCTTTCAACAAGCAGCCTTTCACCTCACTAGGCGCCGAAAAAATGGCCTGGGGGCTGTTGGGGACGCGGCTGGAGATGCTCTTAGATGTGGTTTCGTATATTCATGTCGTTTTCCAACGTGTGTTCCAATGGATTTCGTAGCAGTTCGAGTTTCACTCGAGCTATAAGATTATTCCATATGGGTTTTAGTGAGTTTCAGTGTGGGTCCCTTATCCTATATATTATTTAAAAATGCATCCCCACTATATGTAATTCTTTCAACAAGCAGCCTTTCACCTCACTAGGTGTGCCATGTTAGCGTTCACTAGTACTATTTTTACAGCCATACATACAGGCAGAGCCAGGATTGACCGACGGCCCAGGCAAAAAATTAAGGGCTAAAAACTACCCTAAAAAAACTCTAGTTTCACGGCATACAAAAGTCAATCTCTGTTAACGAATAAGAACCCAAACATAATATTTTCAAAGGCAGTATTTTTTCATATGGGTCAACTATGTAGCATAGATGGTACAAAAAATTGATACAAAATCAAAGGATTAGTTAATCTACACCTCCCATGACTACATCTTTAATAGCAAATTTTGAAATGCATAATCAAGTAAAAAGCTAAAAATAGGTGTGCAGATTAATACTAGTACTGTAAGGTTGATGCTTGAACTCTTTTTCAAATGTGCAACACCATTTTGAAGCATCAATTATATATTTATATAACATCAATGAAACTACTTCCATAATTGGACACAAAGACCTCTAAGTCCAAGTCATAAACGGAGTACTGGACTAACCTTTGGATAGATTGTACAACTAGATCATGAATGCGAAATTCGACTGGATATGTAGTAACATGATGCCGCAGAAGGGGATTTGGAGGCCGGACAGGGCAGCAGCCCGCAGCAGCACAACCTCCTGCCGCAAAAGGGGATCGAAAGGGGATTTGGGGGCGGGGGCGAGGGCAAGGGGGTGCCCGCAGCGGGAACGACGGCAGGCGGCGGCGCCGGCGGCAGGGACACAACTCCTAAGCCACGCCTCCTAGGGTTCGTCCAAGTCGGGGGAAAGGGGCGCCGTGCAGGCAGACATGTAGGCAATGAAAAAAGGAGATGGGCCTTAGTGCCTCATTGCCCCAGGCAATCTTCATTCTAGTCTACAGAAGATGGGCCTCACGCCCCAGGCAGGTGCCTGGGGCCTGTCTCCGCCCATGGCCATACACCACATACACTATCTTTAATTCTAACAAGATGTACTCTCCCACCTCACCAAGTCATGCATGCCTGCAGTGGCGGAGCTACCATAGAAAGGCTGGGTGGGCCAGAGAGTGCAAACTTGGCTATCAAACTGAAAATCAGTGCACTGTTGTGGGTTGGGCTTCCTATAAAACAATTTTTTCTTTAGTTCTAGGCGGGCCATGGCCCATCTGTTCTTGTCATAGTTCCGTCGATGCATGCCTGCCACATCATAATTAGTCACATAATTATCCATGTTATGCATCTTACACAAACTCATGTTATTGGCATGCCATCTTATTCATGTGGTATAAAAAATGACTGGAACTGGCAGTTGACATTGATCCACATGATGGATCAAAGAGTGAAAATATGAATTGAAGAAGGCAATACATGAATGCAAGTATTGGCTGGTGCCATCTATTCATAAATACTAAAGCATTTTATTGAGAAACTCTACAATGCTATAATTTTTTGGGGGGATATATTTATGGAAATGGGAAAAAGGATTGCTGAATATTAATCTGACAGTCTGACTTGAGATGTTTTTATTATAATATTGAATATAATTTATTTCAAAAAGTCCATCAACCATTAAGTTTGAGACATAAAATAAATAAAGGTTAGTCCCTTGGAAATATTTGAATTTATTGTATGATTTGAAGGTTACTCCCTAGGAATTTTTTATTATAATTATATGAATTGAAGAGCTCTTATATTTCTTTACAGAAACATTTGTAACATATGTGATATCCTTGGAAATATTATCCAAAAATATATCATATTTACGGATAGATTTTCGGATTTTAAGTTCTCGTCTTAATTAACTATTCCTTAGATAATTTTTTGTATGATTAACGTACATTGGGCTCTTGATGCACCGTTTGAGTGTAGCTCCTGCACTGTTTGACGCTTACAGTATCAATTTGTGACTTGGCCGACTAATTTGGCAACAAGGAATATACAGAGCCTGTTTGGTTTGAATCCCCAGCCTACCATGCCAAATAATTGGCGTTGAGCAGATGCTTCAGCAGTGTTTGGTTCGAAGCCCATATTTTGGCGAGCCAACGCTGCCCTCAGCTCTCTAGTTCAATTTCTTGCCAACGCAACGACAAGATGCGGGCCGAGAAAAGCTACACCAATTTTTTTGCTCGCCCATGGTTGGCAGGGCTAACTTGGGCAAAAACCAAACAGGCCCACAGACTCGAACAAAGTGAATGGAGAACTTTTCTTCCTGGTTTACTAGTAGTTTTTTCTACTGGTTATCAGCCAGTTTTTCCATTTGGTTTTCTAACAAACATGAAAAAAGTTGTTAGTTTAAGAAAGCAAACATTTTTAAAAAATGTGAATTTATTTCAAATTTAAGATTTCCTTTTAAAGCATTAATTTATTTTAAAAATCGTGACATTCTTTTTTACAAAAAATATCTGGTTTCTTGGAAAATAGATACTTTTTAGAAAATTTCTACTTTTCTGAAAAAACATGAACATTTTTCAATAAATGTTAAGCATGTATGTGTAAGTTTTCAAGTTCTTGTGTTGCTTCACCAATCATCATCAATATATTTAACAGTGATTATGTAGCAAGGATGTAGTACACTCTTAAAAATACTATAAGCATGTATGTGTATAACAGCAGTGAAATCATCAAGAATGTGTGGAGCTTATTTACCTTATAAAGGATGCTGGGGTGATAGGTGCAACCGATGGCTCCACGTCAGCTATGAATAGTGAGCGACCGGGCAGCCAATGAGCGAGTGAGCGGCGGTAGCGAGAGAAAAGAAAAAGAATTGGGATGGACCGCAACTAGCCTGATTGGGTGACCCCTCTCTCTTCCAAGAAAATATCTCCCCTCTCCCTTCTCATCCGGCTCTCCTCTTCCCCATGCCGTTGCAGCCTCCTCCTCTTCCCATCTGTCACGGCTGCCTCGCCCCCTCCGTCTTCAGCACCTCCCCTTCCTCTCCTCCTTCCCTGTCTCCGGATCCAGACCACGTGATGTGGTCGGAGCGGTCGGAGCGGGGTTAACAGGCCGTGGGTAGTCTGGCGCCTCCACCCCTTCGTCCTCTTCCTCTCTTCTTCCTCGACGACGCCGTGCCTCCCCTCAACAGCCAACACCAACGGCAGCGCAGGGATCTATGGTGGGGAAGAGAAAGGAGTTGCAGCCGACCACGAAGGGGAGGGGTCAAGGGCCAAGCCTGCGTTGGCTGCTCCGATGACGGAGGCGGAGGTGGAGGACCTCCCCAAGGCCATCGTGCGGCGGCTGGTCAAGGACAAGGACGCCATGGCCGCCTTCACCGAGAGTGCCCACATCTTCATCCATTGCCTCTCTGCCAGGTACGTGCCTTCTACCATGCATCTCCTTGTTCTTCCTTACCTCCATTTTTGCTCTGATTCTTAGGGGTAAACCTGTTTGATTTGGTTTATTAGGTTAATTAGGGTGACCGTTTCTTTTTGGGTTATCTGGGTGCGAATTTGATGCTTGTGTTAAATGTTCGAGGTATCTTGGGCAGGAAAACATGGTGGTAGTTAATTTATTGGTGCCAGTTAGTACTACTGGAGATTAATTTAATTGATTGGCTTAAAAAACTTTCATATATCAAAATAGTGTTAGTACTTTTGTGTTGTGGTATTGAATGGTTTACCAAAAGGAAGAGGGTTAATTTTGCTTGCTGAAATGAACTCAACTAGCGACCTTGCTCCTGAAGATTACACCACAACTGAAAAGATTGCAGAGCAACATTATGATTTTATGAATGGATTTATATCAGCAAATCTTGCATCTTAGTTGGTCCAGCTATACCTATGCCAACATCTGAAAGTTATTGGTGTTCTTTTCCCCTTCTGAATATTTATTTTAATTTGTAGGAGCTTAAGCCGGGTTGCTCATCAGTAAAAACTGAGAAGTGTGTTTCTTCATAGAAGGTTGCGATATGGAGGAAGAATTTGGTTATTTGGAGTTTGCACTGGAGCTTTTGGAAGATAATTCCATTACTAGATTCATAACTTTTGGATTTCATTCAATATTCAATCACAAAATTCACTTAAAAGAACAACTACGTACATATGATTGTTGCACTCCTGATAT
This sequence comes from Secale cereale, assembly GCA_902687465.1. Taxonomy (NCBI): domain Eukaryota; kingdom Viridiplantae; phylum Streptophyta; class Magnoliopsida; order Poales; family Poaceae; genus Secale; species Secale cereale. The sequence continues at coordinate 195,011,006 of LR738716.1, forward strand.
CCTATTGTATTGCTTCTTAGTGATGATTAATTATGAGAACAAATATAAAACTGCTGCTGCCTTTGCTAATGGTTGGTACTCACTTGCTTTTGGATCTTCGATGCTGCCATTTTTTTCCTATCGAGAACTGATACTTTTTTGCTTTCTTTTGTTGTTATGCTAAATTTGTATTCTGATTTTGTAAACTAGGTCTGCACAGAAATACATTTAGTCCTAAAAAAATGTTAAATGAAGACACCCTGATGATGCTAAAGCATTTCTAAATCTCAAGTATCGAGGAAGTTAACAACATGGAATGTATGCTAAGCGCTCTGTGGTACAGATGGTTTAGTAGTTCCATACTACCTTGATTGAGTAGATGCTTATAACTGTGTCATGTTTCATGAATACTTAAGTGATCTGCGTGTGCATCCATGATAGATGTTTATGGCTGCGATCTTTTTAGGAAGTTGTTTTTAAATTCTAATTGTTTGTGGTTCTTATATATAGCATGTTATAAAAAATTAATTCTGTTACGTATAGCTATGGCTGCCCACAAGCGGTGAGCCTAAGAACCCTGTCGGATGTTCATTGCATATAGCTCGGGAGGCAGGCAAGAGGAACCAAGCGGATCTCCTTCCATGACGGCACCCCAAGTAGAAACAAAATCTTCCATGCGGCGGCAGCCATTAGTGAGATCTGGAGGGGAGCAGCAGTCGGGACCTCGATCCGGAAAAGGGGAGCAGCAACACCCCTCTTCTTCGCACGCGGCGGCCTTGCGCAGCTCCGCCTCCATCCCACGCGTGCAGCTGCCACATGAAGGCAAGCGAGCACACATGGTGAGAATCCCCTGCGTCCTATAATTTTTTTTTTGGTCCAATATGAATATACATGGGAAGTTGATGTGGGATTTGTTCTTACAGAAATAGATACAGCAAGTGGATTTCCTCTCACCTCAACAGTTACTGAATTCAGTACCAGAAGAAGCCTGCTATGCCACTCATTTTGTACTATCAGTGTAAACTTTGAGAACGAGAAGAAGCCTGCTATGCCACTCGTTTTGTACTATCAGTGTAAACTTTGAGAACGAGAAGAAGCCTGCTATGCCACTCATTTTGTACTACTGGTGTAAACATTGAGAACTATATGAATTGATGTACCTTGTGGTCTGGAAATATGTATATCTCTGTCTCCTTTTCCTAGCACTTCTCATTTATGAAACAATTATTTCCCTATACCGTAATTAAATATCTTTACATTTGAACATAGCTTATACAAGGAATTTAATAGCTTTTTAAGTAATTGAGTGAAACCTGCTCTTGTAGGCTCCTGATTGTGTGGATAGTTTGCAGCTTCAGAATTATTTTATTCTTCGCCATATGGCATCAAGGTGCAGCTGCTCATATGATTTCCACTCGCAATGGAATTAGGAGAAGTCAGTTACTTGATCTGACTGTTTAAAGTTCCACGGTTTTTCAATATATGTTAGCTCTGTTCAGAGATCTAAAAGACTATCAGGATACACAATTTCTGAATACAGTATGGAAGTACGTGTTGTTCTATGTTCTTGGGCACGTAATAAGCTTAGGAAAAACACTGCCAAACTTGCGACAGAAAAAGATACAAATGCTCACAATTATTATCTTCTGGTGACCATTTTAGGCTTGTCTCAGGAAGTGAGTATGCAAGATAACTTCAGGCAAAGTGTACAGAGGCTGCAACTGAAGCCGGACTTTGAAGGTTGCAAGTTGGTGGACCATCAGTTATTATCAGGTTCAACCCCTTTGCCATGTAATACTGTGGTGACATTGCCTCTTATGTATAATTGTGCACGCAGTTTTCTGTTGGAACAATCACTGAAAACGATGATAGACTTTGTCTCACATGTGCCACTCACTGATGAGAAGTAGACTGAAATGAATGGTGCTAGAGAAGGAGTGGCCGGGAAAGTACACCAGTGATGCCCTGCAAGGCGAGCAGAAGAAAGCTAAGGATATGCTCCGTGTAATCCCTAAGAAGCAAAAAGGGAGCAAAAGAACAGGTCCGCTTCAAGGGTAAAATCCTCTGTAATCCCTATATGTTGATGTCTTTGTACTGCTGATTTGTTATCTCCATGAGTCAAGGTATGTATGAGTGGGTAGAGGCAGGGAGGATGAGGAAGGAGACAAGCAGGAGGAATAGAGATTCTCACGAGCACACTCACGGACCGCCTTCTCACCTTTCTAAGAGCGTGTTCGGATTCTCTCCACTCCTCAACTCTGCTCCGAGAGCCGGCGGAGCGGCGCCGAACACTCAAACTCCCCAGAGTTGCAAATCCGGAGCGGAGCAGGCTGCTGTGCAATTGTACGGAAGATAATGCATTTTCATTTCTAGCACATAGTTAGTTTCACTCCAGGATAAACACCTGAAGATAATGATCTGAACATACTCTCTCAGAAGTAATCTAGGTCGCAAAACAACTTCACGATACTACTTTGCAATCAGAATACATTCTGCAAAAAATAAACAAGTACCACTGGGGCATATACCTACTGGCGGCAAATACAAGACTCATGCAATGCATCTTTACTAATATAGATTGCTTTATAAAGCCAATGTATGCTATAATCAAGTGATCTCAATACTTTCTTTTAAGCTATGAAGCTACCATGTAATGGATTATAAGTATATTTGCTAAGTTGGTTCTGAATCAATCTTATATGCATGGGCGCAACTCGCTTTTTGCTAAGTTGGTTCTGAATCAATCTGATATGTAATGGATTATAAGTGATCTCAATACTTTCTTTTAAGCTATGAAGCTACCATGTATGCTATAAGACTTGGCTCGCTCTCGCTTTTTGCGCCATGGGCGCAACTGGTCATCTAGTTGAACATATAAAAGCTGCTACACTACCCGCCATTCCAGAGCAACCGCGTGCGCCGCGCCTGTTGGGCCGAGCGATCTATGTACTGTAGCCGTGCTTTGGCTGCTGGCGGCAGGTAAGCCGTTGGTTGTTTTTCACGTTTCAGAGCTGCTTCATAAGTGGATGACGAGTGGGGCTGCCTATGTGTGGGGTCAATAGAACACAATGGTTTTCCTCCTGGCTTGCGTAAGCGAAGAAACATACCCTAGACCGACGAGCAGTAAAAGGAAAAGGCGATGCGGCTTCCTCCTCCCCTCGCTCTCTTCTCGCCTCCTCCTCTCTGCCCTCTCGCTCGCCGCCGCCGCCGCCATGGCCTCCCCTACCGCTTATCTACAGCTCCTCGAGCGAGCCCAATCGCTGCCCACTCCATCCCTTTTAGCCCATGGATTCCGGGGCATCCCCTCTCGGCTACCACCTCTCCTCCTCTCTTCGTTCCCCAGGTTCTTGATCTGGAGCGGGAGAGACAGATACGGCCAAATCGCCGGCGCCGGCGTGGGATTATAGAGGCCGCCACCTCTACTCACCTCCTCCCATGTTCTGGTGGCGGCATCGGGGAAGAAAGGAGCGACAGCCATAGCAGGCGCGGTGCTGGCGAACGCTAGCAGCAATAGCCGCATCAGGAGGCGGTGTTGATGAAGTGGTGATCTGTGCGGTCGCTGCCGCTGTCGTCCTCCAGCAGAAGGTCAAGCCAAGATGAATCAACAACACCACAGCGGAAACGATCATGGGTCCTGGAGCCGAGGTAACCCTCTCATCCCCTTCCTCCATTCTCATCCCTCCCTCCATCCTTTTTGCTTGGTTCCGCTGCTGCTCTCTCTATCTCTCTCACACTATTTGCCCTCACCCCTCTCTCTTCCGTTCATCTCTTATGATTTAATCCCCAAAAATATCATCTTTGTTTGTTCTGTGCCTACAAGGTGTTCGATAAAATTTCAATTAGGCTTTAGCAAAATATTAATGCTAATAATATATGTATTTTTATCCTCTCCTGTCTTTCACTAATTTATTTTTTCTGAAATTTAGCTGCAGATTATAAGACTTGTCTGTACAGTGTATTACGTTCTGATTATGTGGCTTGAATGTACTATATATGGCGTCTGTTATCACTTTTTCGCATTCTCTCACCCACCCTCTCTCTTCCATTCCATCGCCAGTGTTCCTCTGCATCAGAAAGACGACTTCAATGAACCATTCAAGGTGAGATATTAGAAGAAACTGAACAATCAGGCCGTGTTTCCAATGGATGGTTCAGCTCCCTCTAATCCTCGCTTTGAGGGGTTCATGCATGTCCCTAGCTGTAACCCAATATGTTTCCAATTTAGCTGCAAACGCCAACGCCAGGCAATCAGTCAACTGGAGGTGAGATATTGGAGGAAAACAAGCTGATCGGTGACCATGATTAGCTAGCCATGATCTGTTTGTTTTCCTCCAACTCTCACTTTCAGTGGCTGACAAGTGCCTCTCCGGAAAAGAACTATCTATTCAGTCATTCAGATGCTACCCTGCAATGGAGCCGTGGTGTTGCTGCTAGCTCTAGGGTTCTGGTCAAGTTGTTCTTTTTAGGACTTGGTATCTAATATAGGAAGGGTAATTTGTCCCCAATCTAGGCCTTGGATGTACAACTTCTCCATCTTCCTCATTTTCTTATGTTCTGGTTTGTATTGTGTTGCCATATGTGCAGGTCGAGGAGGACCAAGCGCCGATGCACGCCGTGGTTATGGACTGGGCACTGGTTGCCTCCATGGGAGACCGCAAAGTCTTCAGCATGGGTGTGGAGGAGCAGGGAGAGATGAGGAGGACGGACACATGGGGTGGCGCTCATGTCACTGTGGAGTTGAGGGGCGTTGCTGGCCACGTCACAGACAAATGAGAAGGAGGACAACGCCCAGATTTGGCCTTGGCCCCGCGGAGTTGGCGATGGCACCATGAGGCTGTGATCTGAGCGCCAGTTCAAGGTGAGGAACCCCTCTAGCCACATCCAGCTTCTCCCGTGAGTTTGTGCTAAAAGGATGAGTTCTTGTTGGGGATTTGAGTTTTTTCATTTAACATACTCTCATCCTAGGGTAGCAGCACTCTCTCGGTGGATGTGGCTGCGCGTTCGACTGGCCGGCCATGGAGATCCGGCAAGAACGTGGCCCTACTCTCCTTGCCCTGAGCTTCTGCAACAACATCAACTTATGTGTAGTATCAAGTATCAACCAGAGAAATAGTACACAAATCATGTTCCTGGTATTTTCTCACTCTCTTGATTCACATACGATGTATTGTAGTTAGTTCAGGTGATTATCAATTGATATAAGACCAACCTCTGTACGTGCATATCTCTTACTTGAGAAGAATGCACATAGCCACTTAGACACTATTGCTGAGAACATAGTACTGTTCAATGATTATCTTGTTCGTGCGCTTGTCTGAATAAAGTGCAGAGGTTATATAGGAATTGCATCATGTTACTTTGAAATCAGACAGCAGGTTGTTGTTGGTTAATTCCGTTAATAGTAGAAACCTGAAGGAAATATGCCCTAGAGGCAATAATAAAGATGTTATTTGTATTTCCTTATATCATGATAAATGTCTTTTATTCATGCTAGAATTGTATTAACCGGAAACTTAGTACATGTGTGAATACATAGACAAAACAGTATGTCCCTAGTATGCCTCTACTAGACTAGCTCGGTGATCAAAGATGGTTATGTTTCCTAGCCATAGACATGAGTTGTCATTTGATCAACGGGATCACATCATTAGGAGAATGATGTGATGGACAAGACCCATCCATTAGCATAGCACTATGATCGTTTAGTTTAACTGCTATTGCTTTCTTCATGACTTATACATGTTCCTATGACTATGAGATTATGCAACTCCCGAATACCGTAGGAACACCTTGTGTGCTATCAAACGTCACAACGTAACTGGGTGATCATAAAGATGCTCTACAGGTGTCTCCGAAAGTATTCGTGGTGTTGGCATAGATCAAGATTAGGATTTGTCACTCCGAGTGTCGGAGAGGTATCTCTGGGCCCTCTCAGTAACACACATCATAATAAGCCTTGCAAGCAAAAGACTAATGAGTTAGTCACGAGATGATGTGTTACGGAACGAGTAAAGAGACTTGCCGGTAAACGAGATTGAACTAGGTATAAAGATACCGACGATCGAATCTCGGGCAAGTAACATACCGTTTGACAAAAGGAACAACGTATGTTGTTATGCGGTTCTGACCGATAAAAGATCTTCGTAGAATATGTAGGAACCAATATGAACATCCAGGTTCCTCTATTGGTTATTGACCAGAGATGAGTCTCGGTCATGTCTACATAGTTCTCGAACCCGTAGGGTCCGCACGCTTAACGTTTGATGACGATCGGTATTATGAGTTTTTGAGTATTGATGTACCGAAGGTAGTTCGGAGTCCCGGATGAGATCACGGACATGACGAGGAGTCTCGGAATGTCCGAGACATAAAGATTGATATATTGGACGGCTATATTCGGACAACGGAAGTATACCGGAAAAGTTTCGGATTTATCTGGAATGCCGGAGGGGGTTACCGGAACCCCCTATGAGAGGGGATGGTCCATAGTGGGCCTAAAGGGTGAGAGGGAGGCAGCCCATAGGGCTGGCCGGCGCCCCCACCTAGGAATCCTAGTTGGACTAGGATTGGGGGGGCGCCACCTCTCCTATTCCTTTCCCCCTTCTTCCTTTCGGTGAATCCTACTAGGAATAGGATTGCAATCCTATTCCTAGTAGGAATCCCTTCCCTAGTCGCACCAGGAGAGTTGGCCGGCCCCTCCTCCCTTGCTCCTTTATATACGGGGGCAGGGGGGCACCCAAAGACACAAGTTGAATTGTTTTAGCCGTGTGCGGTGCCCCCCTCCACAGAATCACACCTCGGTTGTACCGTCGCGGAGCTTAGGCGAAGCCCTGCGCCGGTGAACACATCATATCCGTCACCACGCCGTCGTGCTGACGAAACTCTCCCGTGAAGCTCAACTGGATCAAGAGCTCGTGGGACGTCATCAAGCTGAACGTGTGCTGAACGCGGAGGTGCCGTACGTTCGGTGCTTGATCGGTTGGATCGCGAAGAAGTTCGACAACATCAACCGCGTCACTTGACGCTTCCGCTCCCGGTCTACGAGGGTACGTAGACACACTCTCCTCTCTCGTTGCTATGCATCTGGTAGATAGATCTTGCGTGATCGTAGGAAAATTTTAAAATACTACGTTCCCCAACAGTGGCATCATGAGCCAGGTCTATGCGTAGATGATATGCACGAGTAGAACACAATGAGATTGTGGACGATACTAGTCATACTGCTTACCAGCATGTCATACTTTGCTTCGGCGGTATTGTGAGATGAAGCGGCCCGGACCGACATTACGCGTACGCTTACGCGAGACTGGTTTCACCGTTACGAGCACTCGTTGCTTAAAGGTGACTGGCGGGTGTCTGTCTCTCTCACTTTAGCTGAATCAAGTGTGGCTACGCCCGGTCCTTGTGAAGGTTAAAACAGCACATACTTGACGAAACATCGTTGTGGTTTTGTATGCGTAGGTAAGAACGGTTCTTGCTAAGCCCGTAGCAGCCACGTAAAACTTGCAACAAACAAAGTAGAGGACGTCTAACTTGTTTTTGCAGGGCATGTTGTGATGTGATATGGTCAAAGACATGATGAGTTATACGGTTTTGTATGAGATGATCATGTTTTGTAAAGTTATCGGCAACTGGCAGGAGCCATATGGTTGTCGCTTTATTGTATGAAATGCAATCGCCATGTAATTGCTTTACTTTATCACTAAACAGTAGCGATAGTCGTGGAAGCAATAGTTGGCGAGACGACAACGATACTACGATGAAGATCAAGGTGTCAAGCCGGTGACGAAGGTGATCATGACGGTGCTTTGGAGATGGAGATCAAAAGCACAAGATGATGATGGCCATATCATGTCACATATTTTGATTGCATGTGATGTTTATCTTATTATGCTTCTTATTTTGCTTAGAACGACGGTAGCATTATAAGATGATCCCTTACTAAATTTCAAGGTATAAGTGTTCTCCCTGAGTATGCACCGTTGCGAAAGTTCGTCGTGCCGAGACACCACGTGATGATCGGGTGTGATAAGCTCTACGTTCAAATACAACGGGTGTAAGCCAGCTTTGCACACGCAGAATACTCGGGTTAAACTTGACGAGCCTAGCATATACAGATATGGCCTCGGAACACTGGAGACCGAAAGGTCGAGCGTGAATCATATAGTAGATATGATCAACATAAGATGTTCACCATTGAAAACTACTCCATCTCACGTGATGATCGGACATGGTTTAGTTGATTTGGATCACGTGATCATTTAGATGACCAGAGGGATGTCTATCTAAGTGGGAGTTCTTTAAATTAATATGATTAAATTGAACTTTAATTTATCATGAACTTAGTCCTGATAGTTTTGCATATCTATGTCGTTGTAGATCAATGGCCCGTGCTACCGTTCCTTTGAATTTTAATGCATTCCTAGAGAAAGCTAAGTTGAAAGATGATGGTAGCAATTACACGGACTGGGTCCGTAACCTGAGGATTATCCTCATTGCTTCACAGAAGAATTATGTCCTTGAAGCACCGCTAGGTGACAAGCCCCCTTCCGCTGATGCAGACGCTTTGAACGTCTGGCAGTCGCGGTCTGATGACTACACGATAGTTCAGTGTGCCATGCTTTACGGCTTAGAACCGGGACTTCAACGACGTTTTGAACGTCATGGAGCATATGAAATGTTCTAGGAGTTGAAGTTAATATTTCAAGCAAATGCCCGAATTGAGAAATATGAGATTTCCAATAAGTTCTACAGCTGCAAAATGGAGGAGAATAGTTCTATTAGTGAACACTTGCTCAGAATGTCTGGGTACTACAATCATATGACTCAACTTGGTTGCAAAGTTGACGAGGATAGTGTTATTGATAGAGTTCTTCAATCACTGCCACAAAGCTATAAAGGCTTCGTGACGAACTATAACATGCAAGGGATGCAAAAGACAATTCCCGAGCTCTTCGCTATGCTCAAAGCTGCGGAGGTAGAAATCAAAAAGGAGCATCAAGTGTTGATGGTTAACAAGACCACTAGTTTCAAGAAAAAGGGCAAGGGAAAGAAAGGGAACTTCAAAAAGAATAGCAAGTCAGTTGCTACTTCAACGAAGAAACCCAAATCTGGAGCCAAGCCTGAAACTGAGTGCTTCTACTGCAAGGGGACTGGACACTGGAAGCGGAACTGCCCCAAGTATTTGGCGGATAAGAAGGATGGCAAGATGAACAAAGGTATATATGATATACATGTTATTGATGTGTACCTTACTAATGCTCGTAGTAGTACCTGGGTATTTGATACCGGTTCGGTTGCTAATATTTGTAACTCGAAACAGGGACTACGGATTAAACGAAGATTAGCTAAGGACGAGGTGACGATGCGCGTGGGAAACGGTTCCAAAGTCGATGTGATCACCGTCGGCACGCTACCTCTACATCTACCTTCGGGATTAGTTTTAGACCTAAATAATTGTTATTTGGTGCCAGCGTTGAGCATGAACATTATATCTGGATCTTGTTTATTGCGAGACGGTTATTCATTTAAATCAGAGAATAATGGTTGTTCCATTTTGATGAATAATATCTTTTATGGTCATGCACCCTTAAAGAGTGGTCTATTCTTACTGGATCTCGATTGTAGTGATACACATATTCATAATATTGAAACCAAAAGATGCAAGGTTAATAATGATAGTGCAACTTATTTGTGGCACTGCCGTTTAGGTCATATTGGTGTAAAACGCATGAAGAAACTCCATAAAGATGGACTTTTGGAATCACTTGATTATGAATCACTTGGTGCTTGCGAACCATGCCTCATGGGCAAAATGACTAAAACTCCGTTCTCCGGAACTATGGAGCGAGCAATAGATTTGTTGGAAATCATACATACTGATGTATGTGGACCAATGAGTGTTGATGCTCGCGGCGGGTATCGTTATTTTCTGACCTTCACTGATGATTTGAGCAGATATGGGTATATCTACTTAATGAAACACAAGTCTGAAACATTTGAAAAGTTCAAAGAATTTCAGAGTGAAGTAGAGAATCATCGTAACAAGAAAATAAAGTTCCTACGATCTGATCGTGGAGGAGAATATTTGAGTTACGAGTTTGGTCTTCATTTGAAACAATGTGGAATAGTTTCACAACTCACGCCACCTGGAACACCACAACGTAATGGTGTGTCCGAACGTCGTAACCGTACTTTATTGGATATGGTGCGATCTATGATGTCTCTTACCGATTTACCACTATCGTTTTGGGGTTATACTTTAGAGACAGCTGCATTCACGTTAAATAGGGCACCATCTAAATCCGTTGATACGACGCCTTATGAACTATGGTTTGGCAAGAAACCAAAGTTGTCGTTTCTTAAAATTTGGGGCTGCGATGCTTATGTGAAAACACTTCAACCTGATAAGCTCGATCCCAAGTCGGAAAAATGTGTCTTCATAGGATACCCAAAAGAGACTGTTGGGTACACCTTCTATCACAGATCCGAAGGCAAAATATTTGTTGCTAAGAACGGATCCTTTCTAGAAAAAGAGTTTCTCTCGAAAGAAGTGAGTGGGAGGAAAGTAGAACTTGATGAGGTAATTGTACCTTCTCCCATATTGGAAAGTAGTACATCACAGGAAATTGTTCCAGTGATTCCTACACCAATTAGTGAGGAAGTTGATGATAATGATCATGAAACTTCGGATCAAGTTTCTACTGAACGTCGTAGATCAACCAGAGTACGTTCCGCACCTGAGTAGTACGGCAACCCAGTTCTGGAAATCATGTTACTAGACCATGATGAACCTACGAACTATGAGGAAGCGATGATGAGCCCATATTCCGCAAAATGGCTTGAAGCCATGAAATCTGAGATGGGATCCATGTATGAGAACAAAGTATGGACTTTGGTTGACTTGCCCGATGATCGGCAGGCCATCGAAAATAAATGGATCTTCAAGAGGAAGACCGACGCAGACGGTAATATTACTGTTTACAAAGCTCGACTTGTTGCGAAAGGTTTTCGACAAGTTCAAGGAGTTGACTACGATGAGACTTTCTCACCTGTAGCGATGCTTAAGTCTGTCCGAATCATGTTAGCAATTGCCGCATTTTATGATTATGAAATCTGGCAAATGGATGTCAAAACTGCATTCCTAAATGGATATCTCAAAGAAGAGTTGTATATGATGCAACCAGAAGGTTTTGTCGATCCAAAAGGTGCTAACAAAGTATGCAAACTCCAGCGATCCATCTATGGACTGGTGCAAGCATCTCGGAGTTGGAATATACGCTTTGATGAGGTGATCAAAGCATATGGTTTTATACAGACTTTTGGAGAAGCCTGTATTTACAAAAAAGTGAGTGGGAGCTCTGTAGCATTTCTAATATTATATGTAGATGACATATTGTTAATTGGAAATGATATAGAATTTCTGAATAGCATAAAAGGATACTTGAATAAAAGTTTTTCAATGAAAGACCTCGGAGAAGCTGCTTACATATTAGGCATCAAGATCTATAGAGATAGATCAAGACGCTTAATTGGACTTTCACAAAGCACATACCTTGATAAGATTTTGAAAAGGTTCAAAATGGATCAGTCAAAGAAAGGATTCTTGCCTGTTTTACAAGGTATGAAGTTGAGTAAGACTCAATGCCCGACCACTGCAGAAGATAGAGAGAAAATGAAAGTCATTCCCTATGCCTCAGCCATAGGATCTATCATGTATGCAATGCTGTGTACCAGACCTGATGTGTGCCTTGCTATAAGTCTAGCAGGGAGGTACCAAAGTAATCCAGGAGTGGATCACTGGACAGCGGTCAAAAACATCCTAAAGTATCTGAAAAGAACAAAGGATATGTTTCTCGTATATGGAGGTGACAAAGAGCTCGTCGTAAACGGTTACGTCGATTCCAGCTTTGACACTGATCCGGATGACTCTAAGTCACAAACCGGATATGTATTTTTATTGAACGATGGAGCTGTCAGTTGGTGCAGTTCCAAGCAGAGCGTCGTGGCGGGATCTACGTGTGAAGCGGAATACATAGCTGCTTCGGAAGCAGCAAATGAAGGAGTCTGGATGAAGGAGTTCATATCCGATCTAGGTGTAGTACCTAGTGCATCGGGTCCAATGAAAATCTTTTGTGACAACACTGGAGCCATAGCCTTGGCGAAGGAATCCAGGTTTCACAAGAGAACAAAGCACATCAAAAGACGCTTCAATTCCATCCGCGATCTAGTCAAGGAGGGAGACATAGAGATTTGCAAAATACATACGGATCTGAATGTTGCAGACCCGTTGACTAAGCCTCTTCCACGGGCAAAACATGATCAGCACCAAGATTCCATGGGTGTGAGGATCATCACTTTGTAATCTAGATTATTGACTCTAGTTCAAGTGGGAGACTGAAGGAAATATGCCCTAGAGGCAATAATAAAGATGTTATTTGTATTTCCTTATATCATGATAAATGTCTTTTATTCATGCTAGAATTGTATTAACCGGAAACTTAGTACATGTGTGGATACATAGACAAAACAGTATGTCCCTAGTATGCCTCTACTAGACTAGCTCATTGATCAAAGATGGTTATGTTTCCTAGCCATAGACATGAGTTGTCATTTGATCAACGGGATCACATCATTAGGAGAATGATGTGATGGACAAGACCCATCCGTTAGCATAGCACTATGATCGTTTAGTTTAACTGCTATTGCTTTCTTCATGACTTATACATGTTCCTATGACTATGAGATTATGCAACTCCCGAATACCGTAGGAACACCTTGTGTGCTATCAAACGTCACAACGTAACTGGGTGATCATAAAGATGCTCTACAGGTGTCTCCGAAAGTATTCGTGGTGTTGGCATAGATCAAGATTAGGATTTGTCACTCCGAGTGTCGGAGAGGTATCTCTGGGCCCTCTCGGTAACACACATCATAATAAGCCTTGCAAGCAAAAGACTAATGAGTTAGTCACGAGATGATGTGTTACGGAACGAGTAAAGAGACTTGCCGGCAACGAGATTGAACTAAGTATAAAGATACCGACGATCGAATCTCGGGCAAGTAACATACCGTTTGACAAAAGGAACAACGTATGTTGTTATGCGGTTCTGACCGATAAAAGATCTTCGTAGAATATGTAGGAGCCAATATGAACATCCAGGTTCTGCTATTGGTTATTGACCAGAGATGAGTCTCGGTCATGTCTACATAGTTCTCGAACCCGTAGGGTCCGCACGCTTAACGTTTGATGACGATCGGTATTATGAGTTTTTGAGTATTGATGTACCGAAGGTAGTTCGGAGTCCCGGATGAGATCACGGACATGACGAGGAGTCTCGGAATGTCCGAGACATAAAGATTGATATATTGGACGGCTATATTCGGACACCGGAAGTATACCGGAAAAGTTTCGGATTTATCGGGAATGCCGGAGGGGGTTACCGGAACCCCCTACGAGAGGGGATGGTCCATAGTGGGCCTAAAGGGTGAGAGGGAGGCAGCCCATAGGGCTGGCCGGCGCCCCCACCTAGGAATCCTAGTTGGACTAGGATTGGGGGGCGCCACCTCTCCTATTCCTTTCCCCCTTCTTCCTTTCGGTGAATCCTACTAGGAATAGGATTGCAATCCTATTCCTAGTAGGAATCCCTTCCCTAGCCGCACCAGGAGAGTTGGCCGGCCCCTCCTCCCTTGCTCCTTTATATACGGGGGCAGGGGGGCACCCAAAGACACAAGTTGAATTGTTTTAGCCGTGTGCAGTGCCCCCCTCCACAGAATCACACCTCGGTCGTACCGTCGCGGAGCTTAGGCGAAGCCCTGCGCCGGTGAACACATCATATCCGTCACCACGCCGTCGTGCTGACGAAACTCTCCCGTGAAGCTCAACTGGATCAAGAGCTCGTGGGACGTCATCAAGCTGAACGTGTGCTGAACGCGGAGGTGCCGTACGTTCGGTGCTTGATCGGTTGGATCGCGAAGAAGTTCGACAACATCAACCGCGTCACTTGACTCTTCCGCTCCCGGTCTACGAGGGTACGTAGACACACTCTCCTCTCTCGTTGCTATGCATCTGGTAGATAGATCTTGCGTGATCGTAGGAAAATTTTAAAATACTACGTTCCCCAACAAAACCATAGTATACTTTGAGATTCAGGCAGAAGAAATATAATCCAGGATAAAAAATTGCAGCCTACTTGTGTTCCTTAGAGTGTATTATCTTCGTACCTCTCCATTCTTGATACATATGGCCACCTCTGTTCTGGACAACACTCTCAACAACCTCTCTTCATGGCACAAAACTGAAAGTATGTCATGAATATATTTTCCTTGCATGCTTGTCTAAATAAAATGCGCCCTTATTCTTGTGAGCGAAACTGAAGTTCGCTACCTGTGTAAGATCAGCCATAAGTATTGTTGTGATTGTGGCTGATTCCTGCGAGTGAAATTGTGCCATGACCATTGTTTATTTAGTGAAATGGCTTATTCCAATCATCCATCAACTAGCTTTGTGATAATCACAGCAACAATCCATGATATCTTGCAAAATGCCTGATTGGTGATTATCTATTTTATACGATGTCTTTCACCCGCAAGCGCTGAGCTTTTTTCCCTTCCAAGTTTCTCTCTCTTGCTTTATTTCACGAAATATATACCTCTTCTCATTCCATGATTCAGTATGTTGATTGCTTATCACAAGTGATTACATGCAATCATCCGACGATAAATTAGTATAGTTAATTAGTTACGCCAGGTTGCTACATTTGTATCTCCCTTTTGCCAATATAAAATATGATGGAATGGTACTATTTAGAAGCATCGTCTCTTTCCTGTGCGGCATCACCCTTCTTGTCTGTTCCCCTTACTCCTGTCAATTTGCTCTAATCTGGTTCACAGATTTCCTGGAGGAATTTGACCATCCTATATCTTTTATCTGATTTTTATTGGATACCTGCTTAGTTGTTGTTGGGTTCCTCTTGGTGTGTTAGGTGAGAGCATGGTACCACTTCTCTTCCTATTTTGTTCCTTTCTTACTTGGAGGCATTATTAATAACAAAAGAATCATGACATGCATTGAAGATTTAATATCCTTATCTTGCTAAGCGGGGCACATAGGTTTGCATTTGGGTGTTGTTTGTTTAATAAACAGTGTGCAATAGTTAGCTATAATCATTTGATCTTTTCCATGGACATGATGATTATGTTTAGTAGGATTGTCAGTTTCACATCCCAGAGGAGCTCTAATCTTGGGCATATATATAAGATCACAACTTTGTACTTGAATGCTTACCTGTCAAGTGATAGTGGGCATGTGTGATGCCAACACGCTAGAGTGAGCTTCGCCTAATCCCTCTGTATATATGCAAGCTTGTGTGATGTGCTCTGTTTCCTCCTCCCTTTTTTGAATTGAGAGTGTTCTTTAGGTTGGCAGCACAAATTATATAGCTGAATTAGTTGCATAGTAATTAAATAATTGTTGGCACTGTCAATGACCCATTATACCTCCATGTGGAATTTCTTGATATACTTTCAGGGAATGTGATGATTTACAAATTTTGTTGTCCTTGAAAAATTAGACACCGGATGTGTTTGATTCTATCATAGAAACTAATTTTGGCCAATGGGTGATTATAGTGACACCTCAATGGTGACCAAGCGGAGTTTGATAGGTTGAAAATGCAGTTTCTTTTGCAATCTGAAACTTTGGTTTGCTATGCTAGACAATGCTAATAAGATTTGAACAGACAACATGTCACTTCATACTAATTTGTAATTTCATTTTACATTGCAGTGAGACTCCAACAATTTTAAGCACAACATATGGAAAGGAGTCCAAACGAGCTTGATGTCAATGGAGTGGTGGGAAGAACTCGAAGCAATGGAGTCCGAATGGGCTTCTGATGCTGGGACGCCATGTGAACAACTTCATGTGAAGATTTCACAGCTCTCACACATTGTCCTTGATCTTCAGTGCTGACCATACATTGGCCATTCGGCACTGCACTCCAAAGACACTAAAAGCCACCGGTAAATATCATTTCCCCTCTTTTATGCACAATGGCTGGGATATTTATCTGTTCTCCGTTGTGTTCTCTGAGGAAAGCATTCTCTCTTATCTATGGATGTCACAAGTTAATTTCACTGTGTGCCTTATCATGGTTATAACTTCTGTCTATTTACAAATTTTGAGGGGTATCTTTGTTATGTTTTTGTACCAGTGTATTTATATACGTGATCTTCCTCATATTGTTCACATATTTTGGTTGTTGGTTCATACACTATAACATCCTTTTGCCCATCCTTTGGTCATCCAAGATATGCGTATATGCCTCTTTCTGTGTACATGTGCGGCATGCTTAGCTTTTTTATCCCATATGCATTAAAGATAAAAAACACATTCAACGAGAGGTTCCGAGGTTCTCCCGCCGTAAATAAATATAAGAGCGTTTAGATCACTACTTTACTGATCTAAACACTCTTATATTTCTTTTCAGAGGGAGTAGTCAAGTACTCAGGTGCATTCATTTATGATAGTTTTCACAATATGCCATTTAGGAATTAGATCAGAAGAATTTTGTTATTTTTCAAGCTCTTCTAAACAGTTTCAGTTCTCATAAAGTCCAAGCATAGATTAAGTGCCATATATCAGTTGCAGGTGGGTATGTAGCATCCTTCTCTATTTCAGATACTTGATTCCCCTTTCATTTTCCTATGATATTTACACTTGGCTCAGAGTTTTGGACTATTTCATTTGAGAGGCATCAATCTTTATGTGAAAGTCAGGAATATATGGTGTTGTTTCGGCTTCTTTGATTGAGATGCGAAAAATGCTTCTTTTACGTACTGAGCAACATTTCCTTTGATTCCTTGTTTTTCTCCCAAGGTGCTAATTGAGAGCTATTTACGTATGATTAATCATACACCTTGCAGCCACTCAATCGTTGGCAACTTTTGATAGAGACTTTTGTTTTCTTCGTTTCCCACCTTCTCGTTTGCGGGATCGGTGGTGCTGCTCTCATTTCTTTGGTTTCCTGCTTCGTCTTCCACTGTGCCACTGCTCATTGTCCAGGTGCGAAGGTGAGGTCTTCTTCTATTACGATGGTTTCTACATGTTTGATAAAATACCCCTATGAACTGTGTGCTATTCTTCTCTCTTATTCTTCTTGCTTCAGCAGGGTTTATGTTCTTGATTAGTTGATGTGTCATCCGTGCCGTTGACTATCAAGGTTAGGTTCCTTCCCACTCCTTTTTTTGGTTTCTTCCTGTTAGAAGTGATGTGGCCTGATTCTTTCCTTTTGCCACCCTCTAGATCTGTGTTCTTATTAAATTTAGTGATTGGAGCTTCTCTGCTATGTCGTACGCATTGCTACTTTCTCGTTGTTTAATTATTTTATATGGAACACGTTGGCATTATATGGAAAAGAAGGCATGTATTAGATTCTTTGCGTATTTCCAACGCCGTGACTGCAGAGGTATCCTTCTCTCTGTATCAGATCTGATTTTTCACGTATCGGGTTTGCATATGCTTGCGATTACCTACGCCATTTGCGCTCAAATGCCGTATATATATGCACTGGTTAGGAAAGAGAAATTCAGAGAAATATAATAAGGAAAGGACAGAAGATGCTGAGGAAAATGATACTTGGATAGTTACATCTACATTTCAGCTATTGCTAAAATTGATCGCTCCTCTCCTATTTAGTGAAATATGCATGGGCTCTTTTATGTTATGTGGTTAGGACCAGCAACTCGATTAGGTGCAGTCTACTTCAACCAACATGTCTTTAACCTAAACTGAACAAATCCATTTTAGCTTATATATTTCTAAATTTATGTTTCTATGGTGTCATGGCTTTAGTTTGTGTTGCACATTTATGTGACAATGGTGACCATCAAACAAGAAAATTGCTCGCCACCTGTAGCCTATGTCTGACCTTCGTATTTATCTTTTCATGGTCATGGAAAATAAAATGCTCAGCGGATTCGTCAAGGCCACGGCCGTGGCATGGCGAGATGCCCATGAAACACCGTTTGCTTTCATGCCGACATGGGCTGCTGATCCACCCAGCGCGCGGATGACCGCATGGATCGCCAATCCATCGCCCTCGCTATGGCACCACTCCACCATGCCGACCGGCATTGCATACGCCATGGACCACCCAGCAGCCACCTCGCACGGTCCAGAATGTTATCTCGCCTCCATTCAAGCTCAGGTCAATTGTCCTCTCCATTCTGTGGTTGTTACCTGGAATATGAATGGCCGTTATTTTCCTTTCATTTTAGCCATTCTTAACTTACTGCTTCCTCATTTCTGAATAAATGCATCTATGTTGACACCCAATCTGATTTTAAATTGCACTGAAACTAGAAAGCAGAAGATGCCTTGGTATGTTATATGTTGCAATAAAAAATAGAAAGGGATCGTTTCAGAAAAATTGAAATGCTTAGTCAGCGAATATATATATCTGCACCCTATTTGTGTATCCAGGTGGCTATAGTGAGGGCATAGAATCCATTTTGAACTATTTATCCATGGCATATATTCTTCTGCTGCTCCCCTTTTTTTGTTGCAGTAGGTAGTTTTTAGGAGGCATAGCGAGGCTGTGAGATGATCTATTTACCTGTGTTCAACCAAGTTAGAGATAGTTTTAGTCCCAGTCACCTTAAATAAAGTTGTAGGGGATTCTCTGTAGGTATTTGAGAGTAGTTTCTTTGCCGAAATCGGTTAAACTGTTTAATAGCTACGAACATAACAATGAGCGACTCAGTTGAAGTTTCAGCTAAACTTAGTACTGGTTATTTACATTTTTGCTTGAGGGAAATATTAATGTATTCGTGAAACAGAGATTTAACATTTTTTGTATGCAGCTTGATATAACTTTTATATTTATGTACTGCAGGCTTTTTGTTTAATTCCACAGAACAGTGCCTTTAGTAGGCGACAACAAGGCAGTCAGATAATCTTAATTTGGGGAAATAAGATCAATGAAAAGATAGGTTACCTGATGATGCAATTGTAAGATGAAGGGATATGATATTTCGTCAATGATGTGAAGTTGTGAACTGCGAAAGGATGCTCTTGGTGGCAGCATCTCTTGGTGGCAGCATCCTTGGTGCCCGCGTCTCGTCGTCCCTTCTTCTTGTTGCTGTCGGCTCCTCTCCCTCGGTTCTCCTGGCTTCGCCTCGCTGCGGCGATGCAGGCGTGACCAAGCTCATGGTCGGCCGGCGGGCGGTGGCACGACCATCAGCCGTCGGTGCTAGAGCGGGGTCGCGGGGCGTGAGGAGAGGGAGGGGCAGATGCGTGAGGAGGAGGAGTTCGTTGTCATGGTGGCGTGATGGAGGTCGTGGCCGACCGACGCGCGACACCAGGTGCCGGCGCGCGCAGAGGAGGTCGTGGTCTTGGGCTTAGCTTTTTGTGGAGAGCCCGCCCATGAAACTATCAGCCGGATCTGGTACCAGACATCCATGGAAATAATTTGGTTATATAGTTTGCTCATTGTAAATAATACTCATTATAGACTTCTTAAAATACTATGCATCATCATTTTCATTGGGTTATCTTGAAATGCTATGTATCAAAACTAAGTTTCTATTTGCTTATGCTCATTGTAAATTTCTTGGAACAGTATGTATCAGTGCTATCAAATCAACATATGCTATCATCAGGTAATGTCATTACTTTCTCTATGCATAAAACTATCACATGCACAAGCTTTGAAGGCTTGGCTGGCCGATGCTTTTTGCGCCATTGGCGCAACGGGCTACCAAGACTTCTATGTTTATCAACCTTTTGGATCTTATGCAATCCCCTAAGATCATCCTGTGCATTTAACTATCGGTTATTTGCTGCGGGCTTAGACTGTTGTGTGGTATGCTTTTGAAACAGCCAACATCTATCTATCATCAATTCGTACTTGTTTTCATATGTTCCATTTTGTGTTTACATATTTTAATGCACACTCTTCCAATACTTGGCTTACACTTGGCCTTTGCGCCATGGGTGCAACGGGTCATCTAGTTTACCAAATACTGCTGAGAGGTCAAGAAAAGTCCTAGCTACTCCATGAATGAAATGATAATCAGCCACAAATACATGACTGAAGGAAGATACAAAAAGGTAAAATCACATAAAAGTAATAGCCAACATGAATAATGGTCACCAAATAGATTGGCATGAAAACATCGAGTAAAAACTTCAAGTTGGGACATGAGAAAGAAAGACAATTATATCTAACTAAAAAATCTTAGAAACTTGTGAAGTGGACGAGGTGGAAGGAGCAGCAGCAACTTGATTCCATCTTGGTGATGGCAGTTATTTGAACTGTTGATGGGAATCAGGGAGGCACCACCAAGAAAAGCAACAAGAGAGAGCGCGTCCAACATCAGCCTGGGAACAATGTACACACAAGTGCAGTTAGTTAGCCAGCCCCAGTGATATCTCTCTCGCGTTATCAGTAAAGCAAGACCGGTCAAGCAAATAATACTTTGATTGCAATGGCACTATGGCTTTAGCCAAGATTCATTTATTGTATATGCACTTTGCGCGACTTCTCTGATTGAAAAAAACGCTATCCATGGACAAAGAAAGATAAAGATAAACAGTTCAGAGTAGTATAAGTAAGTACCTACAGGCACGTAGGGTATGCATCCCTCGTACAACAAATTAACAGGTAGTGAAAATGGCTGCGAACAAGAGCTTCTTGGACACATTTGGTGAGTCAACCGCTGAAGAAATGAAGTGGTGAACCGGCATGAACTACCTTAGCACATGATGCAACGGAATTAGGTAAGATAAAATCAAATCTAGCTTGGGAATCAATGTGTGGTCTTGTCCGGGAGAGAGAACTAATACCTCAAGTTTAAGATGAATAACAGAATAGAGTTGGTTTGTTGGGATGTGTCTTCGATGTTCTCTCTGCAGCAGCCTTTGCAGCCTTATACATATGGCCTGATGCTATTATACATGTAAGAATTAAGAGATTGGGAAGGTTTTCGATCCCAAAATTAAAAACACCATCCTCAATATCTCTATCTAAGCAGAAAGCCATGGTAAGTTTGTCTAGCCTGGGCATGGATCCTACCTCAAACTTGAGATGCAGCGGGTAATAGTATGCATCAAAATAGAACTGCCTCAAGCATGGGAACCCGACGTCACCACTGATTCTGAGCTTACTGTAGTTAAAGTTGAACCCATAGTAACTAATTCTAGTGAGTCCATCTGGTCCTCTTTTCAGAATAAGATCCACTAGAATGGGTAAGGCTCCAAGTATGCAGATATCATCATGCCTGACTTCATTCAATTGAAGACATAACCGCTGAAGGTTGACGAGGGAGCCAACCCAATTCGGGACACGTGAACCAACTGAAAAATTGATCTTAAGTGATTGGAGGCTAAGCGGAGTAGAAGAGCACAAAAATCCCTGCATGAAGTTCCTCCCATCATTGATAGTTAGAGAACGGAGGTTCTGTCTGGATAGGCTTTGAACTGCAGAGGCTATAACCTTTATAACCTCCAAAGTTCTTATTGTATCACCATCATGGGAAGAATAAATACGAAGACCGAGAACCAGTTCCCTCAGATTCTTTAGCTGCCCAAGTTCATGCAGCAAGTTAGATGTCTGCTTGAAGACTGTAACCCAATTGAACACCTCTAGTGCTTGCATCTTTGCAATTCCATCGGGAATTTTGACACAATCCGGCATGAGGAGACACACCCATTTTCCAAGATTGACAATAGTTGCTGGTAGTTCCTTGACATTGGTGCGTCTTATGTCCAATACTTCTAAACAACATAAATGACCAATTACTTCTGGAAGCTCTGTTATCTCTCTGTTTCTCAGTATCAGGCACCTTAGCTGAAACAACCTCCCAATATTTGAAAGATGATGGTTTTCCAATTTCATGCAACCTCCAAAGTCCAAAACACGTAAACGCCTGAACTCATCAAGAGAAGGGATTTCAAATGATTGAACAAACACATTGAGTGACCGAACATGAGACAACACTAGACATGTTGGTATTACAGACTTTCCTTGATCATCAACTTCGAGCGAGAGTCGACGGACTTTCCTTTGTGTTCCAACAGTTAGACTAGGAACACCAACTAAACTAACAAAGTTCTCTTCGATGGACTTGGATATGATGAAATCAAGAATTGTGTCATGAACTCGACAACTCTTCACCTTGCCAAATCTGTTTGTGTGTGCAACCTGGATCAAACTTCTATTGATGAGCTCATTGAAATACCTCTCTCCCAACTCAAATGCCGTATGTTTGCCATCCTTGTGAACAAATCCTTCTGCAATCCATCTCCATATCAGGTTTTTTGTCTGAATAATAGCATCTTCTGGAAATATACTCAAATACAAGAGACGCGTTTTGAGATGAGGAGGAAGATCAAAGTAACTAAGTGATAATATCTTTATCATTCCTTCAATGGTAGGATTCCTTTCAAGCGCACGGCCAATTGATTTTTCCACTACATTCCATATATCCTCTGTTCTTTCTCTATTAGCCAACAAACCAGATATAGGAATGATTACCAAAGGTAAGCCAACACACTTTTTCAACATTTGATAAGAAAGCCTTTCAAGATGTGAATGACAGTCTTCGTTGGATTTGAATAGCCTTGTGTGAAATAGTTGTCTTGAAAGCACCATATTAAGTGGTCTTATACAATAAATGGCACCACTAAATGATGAACGACATGATTCTGCAACATCCTTTTTACGAGTAGTGGTGATAATGATACTGCCAAGACTAGTCATGGGGAATGCAAGTTCAATAATATCCCATGTGACCACATCCCATATATCATCAACAACAACAAAATACCTACACATCAGTTTGTGGGTGATATTAATACATATATACTGTACAACAAGATACAAAAATAATTACTTAAAGAACACTCTGCGGATGGTCTTACAGACACACCCCTCACTTGCTGTTCAATCTAGCAGTTTTGGAAGATTCATATGTCTCATGAGCTGGCCAATTAAAATGACTCTATTCAGTATGGTGGAGTGACAATTGACAAATCTGGCCCTTTTTCTAAAGTGCAGCCAACATGGCCCTTCTTCAAAACTTTAACCACATAGCTTGGAGTTAGAAAACACTTGGTGTTCTTGTAAGCAAAATGAAGATTCCATGGTCACGCAAAAGGCTATGGTGTTGATCTCTAGTAGCTCAACGCCAAGTTTGGTTTGAAGTTGACCGAAAGTTGCAAAGGCAGTCTGAACTTTTGAATGTCTAGACAATATGATATCAAATTTTCCTAGATATTCAGGGAAACAAGATTGAATTATTGGAATATATACTCGAATTTTTAAAGTGTGGATTTTACTCGCGCGTGGTCTCCTACTGGATTGACACCTTGGTTCTCAAAAACTGAGGGAAATACTTACGCTACTGTGCTGCATCTCCCTTTCCTTTTCGAGGGAATACAACGCAAGCTCGAGAAGTAGCAAGAATAATTTCTAGCGCCGTTGCCGGGGAGGCTTACGCAAAAGTCATATACCAAGTACCTATCACATACCCTTATCCTTCGCATTACATTTTTTGCCTCTCGTTTTCCTTTCCCCCACTTCACCCTTGCCATTTTATTGGCCCTTCTTCTGCCATGTGTTTACCGTTCGCGTGCCTCTTGTTTGCTTGTGTTGCTATGTGCCCTCATTTAGCTTGCATCTTCACTTGCTAAAGTATGAATCCTCATCCACTTGCTAATCTCTTTAAGAGACCCAATTATGTTGAACCTATTGCTAGTGAGCTGCGTGCACTAGATTATCTTTATGGGGTTTTGCTTGAAATTTATGAATCTGAAAATTGTGATGAATTGATAAAACAAAAAGTGATTCATGTCAGCTCCTTAAATAAAAATCATGATTGCAATGATGTTACTATAAATTCTATTGATGTCAATTGTGCTAATAATATGCAAAACCCTAAGCTTAGGGATGCTAGTTTTGCTATGTCTACTACTTGTTACAATGATCATGATTGGGGTAATGATTCTTACGATCTTGAAAATTTATTTAAACCCCATCATGAATATGAGATTGATAATAATGTTTGCCATAATATTGAAAGTGGATTTGAAAGAGTGTCAACTTTTGATCCCACTATTTTGGAAGAGTGTCAACTTTGCATGCATATGGATCATGTTGAGAATATGTTATGTGATAGCTATATCGTTGAATTTGCTTATGATCCTATATGCAATTATTATGAGAGAGGAAAATATGATTGTAGAAATCTTCATGTTACTAAATTACCTCTCGTTATGTTGAGATTGCTCTTGTTTGTTTCTTCTTCCTTGCATACGTTAGATCTTGCTTGCTATGATAATTTGTTTGCTTATAAGATGCCTATGCATAGGAAGTATGTTAAACTTAGATGTGTTTGTCACATGCTATATGATGCTCTCTTTGTGCTTCAATTCTTATCGTTCATGTGAGCATCACTGAATTATCATGCCTAGCTACGGGCGTAAAACGATAGCGCTTGTTGGGAGGCAACCCAATTTTATATTTTTTGTTTTTGCTGATATTAGGGAATAAATATTGCATCTAGCTTCTGTTTAGATGTGGTTTCATATTTTGTTTAGTGTTTGTGCCAAGTAGAACCTTTGGGAAGACTTGTGTGAAGTTTATGTGATCTTGTTGTAAAAAACAGAATCGTTAGCGCTCGCTAGAATGGTCATCAGATTTTACTGGAGCGTGCTATTTAGTTGATTATTTTTGCAGATGATTAATAGACAAATTCCTCACGTTCACCAATTTAGTTTGAATTTTTTGGAGTTACAGAAGTATGCGAAACCTGCAGATTACTACAGACTATTCTGTTTTTTACAGATTCTGTTTTTCGTGTGTTGTTTGCTTATTTCAATGCATCTATGCATAATATTGTGAAGTATGAACCATAGAGAAGTTGGGAAATTATGTCGGATGCAATTCATCATGTAGAAGTTATAACCTAGAGTGACACGGAACTAGCTCCAGTTTATCAATGCAATGTAGGCATGTATTCTGAATATAGTCATACGTGCTTATGGAAAAGAACTTGCATGCCATCTTTTGTCCTACCCTCACGTGGCAGCGGGGTCATATTGGAAACTAAGGGATATTAAGGCCTCCTTTTAATAGAGTACCGGACCAAAGCATTAACACATAGTGAATACATGAACTCCTCAAACTATGGTCATCACCGGGAGTGGTCTCGATTATTGTCACTTCGGGGTTGCCGGATCATAACACATAGTAGGTGACTATAGACTTGCAAGATAGGATCAAGAACACACATATATTCGTGGAAACATAATAGGTTCAGATCTGAAATCATGGCACTCGGGCCCTAGTGACAAGCATTAAGCATAGCAAAGTTATAGCAACATCAATCTCAGAACATAGTGGATACTAGGGATCAAACCCTAACAAAACTAACTCGATTACATGATAGATCACATCCAACCCATCACCATCCAACAAGCCTACGATGGAATTACTCACACACGGCGGTGAACATCATGGAATTGATGATGGAGGAAGGTTGATGATGATGATGGCGATGATCTACACTCTCCGGAGCCCCGAACGGACTCCAGATCAGCCCTCCCGAGAGAGATTAGGGCTTGGCGGCGGCTCTGTCTCGTGAAGCGCGATAATTTCTTCTTTCTGATTTTTTCTCCCCGAAAGTGAAGATATAGGATATGGGGTACGTTGGTGGAGCACCAGGGGGCCCACGAGGCAGGGGGCGCGCCCCGGGCAGGGGGGCGCACCCCCACCCTCGTGGACAGGCCCAAGGCCCCTTGGTGTGGATCTTCTTGCAGGTATTTTTTATATTTTCCGAAATAATTCTCCGTTGATTTTCAGGCGATTCCGAGAACTTTTTATTTCTGAACAAAAACAACACCATGGCAGTTCTGCCGAAAACAGCGTCAGTCCGGGTTAGTTCCATTCAAATCATGCAACTTAGAGTCCAAAACAAGGGCAAAAGGGTTTGGAAAAGTAGATACGTTGGAGACGTATCAACCTCCTTCAAGGAGGAGTGTCTCGTGTGTTGTTCCAGCAGTCTGTTTTCTTTCTTTCCTTTTGCCGTGTGTGTGCGCTCTTGCCCGCAGTTGCTTTGCTTAAGCCTTCTTGTCGAAACTTGCACTTTCTTGAGGGAGCGGTACTAGCATGAATAGTCACTGTACTACCGCAATAGAGCACACCGGTACTACCGCAACCAGCACGGCAATAATTCTTTTACTGCCGCTGGAGAGCGGTACTACCGCCCTGTGTGCGGTACTTCCGCCAGGGCGGTACTACCGCGATGACCTGCGGTAGTACCGCGGTGGTTTGAACGACTGGGGGTTATAAGCGGGCAGGGGGAGTTCTAACTCCCCCATACCCATTCAACTCGTCTCCCCCACGTCGCCTCTCTCTCTCTCTCTCTCTCTCTCAAGAACGGCTCTGGAGGACCTCGCCGATCTCCGTCCCCGGCCACTCTCCTCGCATTCCGACCGGTGGGATCGTTCCTCACCTCGACCTCTTGCCATGGATGAAGGTTTCTCCCCAAAATCCCTTCTTCTTTTTGCCCTTGTGTTGTCTCCAGGTTTTGGGGACATGCATGTTTGTTCTTGTGTTCTTGTTGACCTTATCCATGGAAGATTAGGGTGTAGGAGAGTTGTAGTGTAGTAGAAATTCTAGTAAGTATGTTGCTACAAAGGAGTTGTGTTCAGCCGTAGTACCGCTCGCCCGTCCTACGCGTTCATTGTCCAGATCCGCTTTCGGATCTGACCCTGAGCGGTACTACCGCTGGCTAACAGCGGTACTACCGCTCTGACGCATCAAGGTACTACCGCTCCTACGGCGCGGTACTACTGTAATGGACGCGGAAGTAAATTTTTAGTACCGCGCCTGGTGCGGTACTATCGTAACACTTCGGTGCGGTACTACCACCCCTTGGCGGCACTAAAACTTTACTTCCGCAGCTTCGAACAGTACTACCGTTCGGTCCACACCTTCTTAGTAGCCAATACATATTATCTTTTCTACATGTTTCTTGTGCTTTGTTGTGGCTTTTGCATTGATTCTCTCTGTCTCTCTTTCGTGCTCTTGTGTTTGTGTCATAGGTGGTGGCTCTGGTTCCAATGTCCGTCGCTCGAATCCCAGTCGTGACACAGGGTCCAAGCGTCTGCGCACCCAAAGTGATGTTCCTAAGGGCTCCAATGCCCCCAACGCAGAACCAAGACCACTGCCACCAAGAACAAGGAACCAACTATGAGCATGGACGAGATGCCATCACATGAGTTCATTGCTAGGAGGAAGATCAATCCTTATGCAGATCCCCGGGCTCAGTTCCATGGAGATGAATTGTTCTGGACCAAGCAGCAGTATCGTATCTTCATAGAAGTACTCAAGAGCAAACACAACTTATATGTGGATGCACATTGGATTGACATGAATCACATGAGGAAGGAGGCGCACCGGGCCTATTTTGCTGAGGCTCTAGATCTTGTGGAGCAGTTTGGCATTGAGCACATCATGTCATTTCATATGGACTTTTACCCAGAAATTGTGGCACAGTTCTATGCTTTGGTTCACTTCCATCATAAGGAGGAACGCAACATGACTTGGATGACCAATGGACATAAGATGACTGCTACATGGAAGGTCTTTATGGATCTGCTTCAGGTTGCTGATGAGGGGCTCCACACTCCTGTTGGAGCTCGCCCTCATGCCAATGAAGAATCTGCCAACAAGGACCGGCTGCTGCCTTTCTATGTGGCAAGAAGACTTGGGTGATGAACCCCTTTCTGGATATTATGCATAGGATCTTCCGCAACTCTCCGTTTCCTCGCATTGGGGACAAGGACAAGGTACATTCATACCTCGTGGACATGATGCTTATGTGTGAGGAGGCCAGCAGTGCTCAGACTCAACCACTTGATATCTCACATGTCATGTGGTGTGAGCTCCGCTTTGCAATACACACCCGCAAAGTGCCTATCTACGGTCCATATCTGTTTTTGCTGATATCCAAGACTTGGGAGAAGCTATATCCTGATGAAGAGTTTGAGGCCCCTCACTGGATTCGCCATGAGCCTATCAGACTTCGCATCAAGAGTCGATGAGCTAACACCACTACCCGTGCAGAGGCTGCTGCAGCTAAGATGGATGAGGATGAGGAGCAAGTTGAGGAGGAGGCAGCTGATGAGGACAGTTCTGGAGGGTATGCTCCCTCCACGTTTGTGTTGGGGAACGTAGCATAATTCAAAAAAATTCTACGCTTTCACCAAGATCCAACTATGGAGACATCTAGCAACGAGCAAGTAAGAGTGCATCAACATACCGTTGTGGAGATTGCGAGCGGAAGCTTTCAACGAAGCGTGGATGAAGTAGTCGTACTCTTCACGTTCTTCGTCACCGATGATCTAGCGCCGAACGGACGGCACCTCCACGTTCAACACACGTACGGTGCAGCAACGTCACCTCCTTCTTGATCCAGCAAGGGGGGAGGAGAAGTCGTCAGAGATCCGGCAGCACGACGGCGTGATGACGGATGCAGTGGAGATCACAGCAGGGCTTCGCCGGGCGCCCTGCGTGGGAGTATGGAGGTGTGACGGGAGGGGGAGAGGCGCCAGGGCTTGGGTGCGGCTGCCCTCTCCCCCCCACATATATATAGGGGGCCAGGGGGGCGCCAGCCCCCAGCAGATCCAATCTGCAAGGGGGGGCGGCGGCCAGGGGGGAGTCCTTGCCCCCCAAGGCAAGTGGTGGCCCCCCTTCCCTTAGGGTTTTAACCCTAGGCGCATGGGGAGGTGGGCCCCCTAGTGGTGCGCCAGCCCAGAGGGCTGGACACTTCCCCTCACGGCCTAGGGGCCCCACCGGGATGGGTGGCCCCACCCGGTGGACCCCCGGGGCCCCTCCGGTGGTCCCGGGACACTCCCGGTGACCCCCGGTGATCACCCGTTGGCCGAAACTGGACTTCCCATATATCTATCTTTACCTCCGGACCATTCCGGAACTCCTCGTGACGTCCGGGATCTCCTCCGGGACTCCGAACAACTTTCGGGTTTCCACGTGCATTTATCTCTACGACCCTAGCGTTACCGAACCTTAAGTATGTAGACCCTACGGGTTCGGGAGACACGTAGACATGACCGAGACCACTCTCCGGTCAATAACCAACAGCGGGATCTGGATACCCATGTTGGTTCCCACGTGTTCCTCGATGATCTTCATCGGATGAACCACTGTGTCAAGGATTCACTTAATCCCGTATGTTATTCCCTTTGTCCATCGGTACGGTACTTGCCCGAGATTCGATCGTCGGTATTCCCGATACCTTGTTCAATCTCGTTATGGCAAGTCTCTTTACTCGATCCGTAATCCATCATCCCGTGACTAACTACTTAGTCACATTGAGCTCATTATGATGATGTCTTACCGAGTGGGCCCAGAGGTACCTCTCCGTCATACGGAGTGACAACATCCCAGTCTCGGTTCGTACCAACTCAACAGACACTTTTGGAGATACCCGATGCGTACCTTTATAGCCACCCAGTTACGTTGTGACGGTTGGCACACCCAAAGTATTCCTACGGCATCCGGGAGTTGTACAACCTCATGGTCTAAGGAATAAATACTTGACACCGAAAAGCTTATGCATTACGAACTATACGATCTCGTGCTATGCTCAAGTTTGGGTCTTGTCCATCACATCATTCTCCTAATGATGTGATCCCGTTATCACTGACATCTCATGTCCATGGTCAGGAAACCGTGACCATCTGTTGATGAACGAGCTGGTAACTAGAGGCCTACCAGGGACTCATTTTGGTCTATGTATTCACACATGTATCGATGTTTCCGTACAATACAATTCAAGCATGAATAATAGACAATTATCATGAACAAGGAGATATAATAATAATGCTTTTATTATTGCCTCTAGGGCATATCTCCAACAGTCTCCCACTTGCACTAGAGTCAATAATCTAGTTACATTGTGATGAATCGAACACCCATAGAGTTCTGGTGTTGATCATGTTTTGCTCGTGAAAGAGGTTTAGTCAACGGGTCTGCGACATTCAGATCCGTATGCACTTTACAAATATCTATGTCTCCATCCTGAACATAATTCCGGATGGAGTTGAAACGGCGCTTGATGTGCTTGGTCTTCTTGTGAAACCTGGGCTCCTTGGTAATAGCAATAGCACCAGTGTTGTCACAGAAGAGAGTCATCGGGCTTGACGCGCTTGGAATGACTCCTAGGTCGGTGATGAACTCCTTCATCCAGACTCCTTCCTGCGCTGCTTCAGAAGCAGCTATGTACACCGCTTCACATGTAGACGCTGCCACCACGCTCTGTTTGCAACTGCACCAGCTGACTGCCCCTCCGTTCAATATATACACGTATCCGGTTTGTGACTTAGAGTCATCCAGATCTGTGTCGAAGCTAGCATCGACGTAACCCTTTACGACGAGCTCTTCGTCACCTCCATAAACGAGAAACATATCCTTAGTCCTTTTCAGGTACTTCAGGATGTTCTTGACCGCTGTCCAGTGTTCCGTACCGGGATCACTTTGGTACCTCCCTACCAAACTTATGGCAAGGTTCACATCAGGTCTGGTACACAGCATGGCATACATGATAGAACCTATGGCCGAGGCATAGGGAATGACACTCATCTTTTCTCTATCTTCTGCCGTGGTCGGCGACTGAGCCTTGCTCAATCTCATACCTTGCAAAACAGGCAAGAATCCTTTCTTTGACTGATCCATATTGAACTCCTTCAATATTTTGTCAAGGTAAGTACTTTGTGAAAGACCAATGAGGCGTCTCGATCTATCTCTATAGATTTTGATGCCTAATATGTAAGCAGCTTCTCCAAGGTCCTTCATTGAAAAACTTTTATTCAAGTAGGCCTTTACATTTTCCAAGAATTCTATATCATTTCCCATCAGCAATATGTCATCCACATATAATATGAGAAATGCCACAGAGCTCCCACTCACTTTCTTGTAAATACAGGCTTCTCCATAAGTCTGTATAAAGCCAAACGCTTTGATCACCTCATCAAAGCGAATATTCCAACTCTGAGATGCTTGCACCAGCCCGTAAATCGAGCTCTGGAGCTTGCATACCTTGTTAGCGTTCTCTGGATCGACAAAACCTTCCCGTTGCATCATATACAACTCTTCCTTGAGGAAGCCATTAAGGAATGCTGTTTTGACGTCCATTTGCCATATCTCATAATCATAGAATGCGGCAATAGCTAACATGATTCTGACTGACTTCAGCATCGCTACGGGAGAGAAAGTCTCGTCGTAGTCAATCCCTTGAACTTGTCGATAACCCTTAGCGACAAGCCGAGCCTTATAGATGGTCACATTACCATCCGCGTCTGTCTTCTTCTTAAATATCCATTTGTTTTCTATGGCGTGCCTGTCATCAGGCAAGTCCACCAAAGTC
This sequence comes from Secale cereale, assembly GCA_902687465.1. Taxonomy (NCBI): domain Eukaryota; kingdom Viridiplantae; phylum Streptophyta; class Magnoliopsida; order Poales; family Poaceae; genus Secale; species Secale cereale. The sequence goes on from LR738716.1 coordinate 195,042,437, forward strand.
CATACTTTGTTTTCATACATGGATTCTATCTCGGATTTCATGGCTCCAAGCCATTTATTGGAATCTGGGCCCGCCATCGCTTCTTCATAGTTCGAAGGTTCACCGTTGTCTAACAACATGATTTCCAGTACAGGGTTGCCGTACCACTATGGTGCGAAACGTACCCTTGTGGACCTTCGAAGTTCAGTAGTAACTTGATCTCTTTCTTCATGATCATTATCATTAACTTCCTCCCTTGTCGGTGCAGGCACCTCAGGAACAGTTTCCTGTGCTGCGCTACTTTCCGGTACAGGAGGGGTGACTGTCACCTCATCAAGTTCTACTTTCCTCCCACTCACTTCTTTCGAGAGAAACTCTTTGTCCAGAAAGCATCCATTCTTGGCAACAAAGACTTTGCCTTCGGATCTGTGGTAGAAGGTGTACCCAATTGTTTCCTTTGGGTATCCTATGAAGACGCATTTTTCCGATTTGGGTTCGAGCTTTTCAGGTTGAAGTTTCTTGACATAAGCATCGCAACCCCAAACTTTTAGAAACGACAGCTTCGGTTTCTTGCCAAACCAAAGTTCATACGGAGTCGTCTCAACGGATTTCGACGGAGCCCTATTTAAAGTGAATGCGGCAGTCTCTAAAGCATAACCCCAAAAAAGATAGCGGTAAATCGGTGAGGGACATCATAGATCGCACCATGTCCAACAAAGTACGATTTCGACGTTCGGACACACCGTTACGTGGAGGTGTTCCGGGCGGTGTCAATTGTGAAACAATTCCACGGCTCCTAAGGTGTATGCCAAATTCATGACTTAAATATTCACCCCCACGATCCGATCGCAAGAACTTTATTTTTCTGTCACGTTGATTCTCAACCTCATTCTGAAATTCCTTGAACTTTTCAAAGGTCTCAGACTTGTGTTTCATCAAATAGATATACCCATATCTACTCAAGTCATCTGTGAGGGTGAGAACATAACGATAGCCTCCGCGAGCCTCAACACTCATTGGACCGCACACATCGGTATGTATGATTTCCAACAAGTTGGTCGCTCGCTCCATTGTTCCGGAGAACGGAGTCTTGGTCATCTTGCCCAAGAGGCACGGTTCGCACGTGTCAAATGATTCATAATCAAGAGACTCCAGAAGTCCATCTGAATGGAGCTTCTTCATACGTTTGACACCAATATGACCAAGGCGGCAATGCCACAAGTATGTGGGACTATCATTATCAACTTTACATCATTTGGCATCTACACTATGAATATGTGTATTACTACGTTCGAGATCCATCAAAAATAAACCATTGACCAGCGGGGCATGACCATAAAACATATCTCTCAAATAAATAGACCAACCATTATTCTCCGATTTGAAAGAGTAGCTATCTCGCATAAGACGAGATCTAGAAACAATGTTCATGCTCAAAGCTGGTACTAAATAACAATTATTCAGGTTTAAAACTAATCCTGAGGGTAGATGTAGAGGCAGCGTGCCGACGGCGATCACATCGACCTTGGAACCATTCCCGACGCGCATCGTCACCTCATCCTTCGCCAGTCTCCGTTTATTCCGCAGCTCCTGTTTTGAGTTACAAATGTGAGCAACTGCACCGGTATCAAATACCCAGGAGCTACTACGAGTGCTGGTAAGGTACACATCAATAACATGTATATCATATATACCTTTGACGTTGCCGGCCTTCTTGTCTGCTAAGTATTTGGGGCAGTTCCGCTTCCAGTGACCCGTTCCCTTGCAATAAAAGCACTCTGTCTCAGGCTTGGGTCCATACTTTGGCTTCTTCCCGGCAAGAGACTTGCCAGGCGCGGCAACTTGCTTGCCGTCCTTCTTGAAGTTCTTCTTACCCTTGCCTTTCTTGAACTTAGTGGTTTTATTGACCATCAACACTTGATGTTCTTTCTTGATGTCCACCTCCGCTGATTTCAGCATCGAATACACCTCGGGAATGGACTTCTCCGTCCCCTGCATATTGAAGTTCAACACGAAGCTCTTGAAGCTTGGTGGGAGCGATTGGAGGATTCTGTCAATGACCGCTTCATCTGGGAGATTCATTCCCAGCTGAGACAAGCGATTGTGCAATCCTGAAATCTTGAGGATGTGCTCACTGACAGAACTGTTCTCCTCCATCTTACAGCTGTAGAATGCGTCGGAGACATCATATCTCTCGACTCGAGCATGAGCTTGGAAAACCATTTTCAGCTCTTCGAACATCTCATATGCTCCGTGGTGCTCAAAACGTTTTTGGAGCCCCGATTCTAAACTGTAAAGCATGCCGCACTGAACCAGGGAGTAATAATCACTACGCGACTGCCAGACGTTCAAAACGTCTTGGGCCGCATCGGGAGCAGGTGCATCACCTAGCGGTGCTTCTAGGACATATGATCTCTTGGCAGCTATGAGGATAATCCTCAGGTTACGGACCCAATCCGTATAGTTGCTACCATCGTCTTTCAGCTTGGTTTTCTCTAGGAACGCGTTGAAGTTGAGGGAAACTGGAGCGTGGGCCATTTGATCTACAAGAGATATTGTAAAGAATTTAGACTAAGTTCATGATAATTAAGTTCATCTTAATCAAATTTTAATGAACTCCCACTCAGAATGACATCTCTCTAGTCATCTAAGTGATACACGATCCGAATCGAGTAGTCCGTGTCCGATCATCACGTGAGACGGACTAGTCATCAACGGTGAACATCTTCATGTTGATCGTATCTTCTATACGACTCGTGTTCGACCTTTCGGTCTTCCGTGTTCCGAGGCCATGTCTGTACATGCTAGGCTCGTCAAGTGAACCCTAAGTGTATCGCGTGTGTAAATCTGTCTTACACCCGTTGTATGCGAACATTAGAACCTATCACACCCGATCATCACGTGGTGCTTCGGAGCAACGAGCTTTAGCAACGGTGCACAGTTAGGGGAAACACAATACTTGAAATTTTAGCGAGAGATCATCTTATTTACTACCGTCGTTCTAAGTAAACAAGATGCATAAACATGATAAACATCACATGTAATCAATTAAAGTGACATGATATGGCCAATATCATCTTGCTCCTTGGATCTCCATCTTCGGGGCACCATGATCATCTTGTCACCGGCTCGACACCATGATCTTCATCATCATGATCTCCATCATCGTGTCTTGAAGAAGTCGTCACGCCAACTATTACTTCTACTACTATAGCTAACGTTTAGCAATGAAGTAAAGTAATTACATGGCGTTATTCAGTGACACGCAGGTCATACAATAATTAAGACAACTCCTATGGCTCCTGCCGGTTGTCAAGTTCATCGTCATGCAAGTCGTGATTCCCTATTACAAAAACATGATCAATCTCATACATCACATATATCATTCATCACATCTTCGTTTTGGCCATACCACGTCACATAGCACATGCTGCAAAAACAAGTTAGACGTCCTCTAATTGTTGTTGCAAATTTTACGTGGCTTCTATAGGATTTCTAGCAAGAACGTTTCTTACCTACGCCAAAACCACAACGTGATTTGTCAACTTCTATTTACCCTTCATAAGGACCCTTTTCATCGAATCCGATCCGACTAAAGTAGGAGAGACAGACACCCGCCAGCCACCTTATGCATCTAGTGCATGTCTGTCGGTGGAACCAGTCTCACGTAAGCGTACGTGTAAAGTCGGTCCGGGCCGCTTCATCCCACAATACCGCCGAATCAAGATTGACTAGTAACGGTAAGAAAGTTGAACAAAACCAAACGCCCACAACTGCTTTGTGTTCTACTCGTGCAAGATGCTACGCATAAAACCTAGGCTCAGATGCCACTGTTGGGGAACGTAGCATAATTCAAAAAAATTCTACGCTTTCACCAAGATCCAACTATGGAGACATCTAGCAACGAGCAAGTAAGAGTGCATCTACATACCGTTATGGAGATTGCGAGCGGAAGCTTTCAACGAAGCGTGGATGAAGTAGTCGTACTCTTCACGTTCTTCGTCACCGATGATCTAGCGCCGAACGGACGGCACCTCCGCGTTCAACACACGTACGGTGCAGCAACGTCACCTCCTTCTTGATCCAGCAAGGGGGAAGGAGAAGTCGTCAGAGATCCGGCAGCACGACGGCGTGATGACGGATGCAGTGGAGATCGCAGCAGGGCTTCGCCGGGCGCCCTGCGTGGGAGTATGGAGGTGTGACGGGAGGGGGAGAGGCGCCAGGGCTTGGGTGCGGCTGCCCTCTCCCCCCCCCCCACATATATATAGGGGGCCAGGGGGGCGCCAGCCCCCTGCAGATCCAATCTGCAAGGGGGGGCGGCGGCCAGGGGGGAGTCCTTGCCCCCCAAGGCAAGTGGTGGCCCCCCTCCCCTTAGGGTTTTAACCCTAGGCGCATGGGGAGGTGGGCCCCCTAGTGGTGCGCCAGCCCAGAGGGCTGGACACTTCCCCTCGCGGCCTAGGGGCCCCACCGGGATGGGTGGCCCCACCCGGTGGACCCCCGGGCCCCTCCGGTGGTCCCGGGACACTCCCGGTGACCCCCGGTGATCACCCGTTGGCCGAAACTGGACTTCCCATATATCAATCTTTACCTCCGGACCATTCCGGAACTCCTCGTGACGTCCGGGGTCTCATCCGGGACTCCGAACAACTTTCGGGTTTCCACGTGCATTTATCTCTACGACCCTAGCGTTACCGAACCTTAAGTGTGTAGACCCTACGGGTTCGCGAGACACGTAGACATGACCGAGACCACTCTCCGGTCAATAACCAACAGCAGGATCTGGATACCCATGTTGGTACCCACGTGTTCCTCGATGATCTTCATCGGATGAACCACTGTGTCAAGGATTCACTTAATCCCGTACGTTATTCCCTTTGTCCATCGGTACGGTACTTGCCCGAGATTCGATCGTCGGTATTCCCGATACCTTGTTCAATCTCGTTATGGCAAGTATCTTTACTCGATCCGTAATCCATCATCCCATGACTAACTACTTAGTCACATTGAGCTCATTATGATGATGTCTTACCGAGTGGGCCCAGAGGTACCTCTCCATCATACGGAGTGACAACATCCCAGTCTCGGTTCGTACCAACTCAACAGACACTTTCGGAGATACCCGATGCGTACCTTTATAGCCACCCAGTTACGTTGTGACGGTTGGCACACCCAAAGTATTCCTACGGCATCCGGGAGTTGTACAACCTCATGGTCTAAGGAATAAATACTTGACACCGAAAAGCTTATGCATTACGAACTATACGATCTCGTGCTATGCTCAAGTTTGGGTCTTGTCCATCACATCATTCTCCTAATGATATGATCCCGTTATCACTGACATCTCATGTCCATGGTCAGGAAACCGTGACCATCTGTTGATCAACGAGCTGGTAACTAGAGGCCTACCAGGGACTCATTTTGGTCTATGTATTCACACATGTATCGCTGTTTCCGTACAATACAATTCAAGCATGAATAACAGACAATTATCATGAACAAGGAGATATAATAATAATGCTTTTATTATTGCCTCTAGGGCATATCTCCAACAGTTTGAGCCCTCGTGCGCTAAAAAGCTAAAGAGCAAGATGAAGGCTCTGTTTTGTATGCAGGCAAAGGGGCAATACAAGGCTCATGTGACTCAGAAGCAGGCTCGCCAGCGCGACAAGAAGATATTAAGGATCTTTGGTGATGATGTGTCTAATGGGTCACAGGAGATCATTACTCCAGAGGCTGAGTGGATTGCCAAGCAGGGTTTCAAGTGGTTTGATTCCGAGGAGGAGCAGCAGGAGTCTGACGGAGCACGTGACGACTGATCTCTTCCGCCTGAGCTACCACCTATGTCTTAGGTGTCCTCTTTCCCTTTGTGGTGTCTCGGTGCCAAAGGGGGAGAGAGTGTAGGATTTGCGTGTCTTGTGCCGTGTTTTATTTTCTTTTCGTTGGTCGAGCCTTATCTGCTTTCGTTGGTTTGTGTCGTGTGTGTGAGACCTTTCATATGGTGTGAGACATATGCACTCTACTCCTTATCTCGTTATTATGTCTATGCTATCTGCTAGGTTGTGAGCGTTTGCTTCACTTGCTCTGTTAATTTGTGCTCACGTTATCCTCCTTACATCCATGCGTAGAGTCTTATTCTTTGTTGCAAGGAGTATGTTGCCTATAAAATATAGGGGGAGCGTTGATCCTAGTATGTGTGCTGTGCAGTCCAAAGCATCTTCTTATATATGCACACATCTAGGGGGAGCCTACCTATATTTTATAATAATGCTGGGTTTGCTTACTATTCTCTTATATATATCTTTGCGCAAATCCCGTATTGTCATCAATCCACCAAAAAGGGGGAGATTGTAAGGGCATATTTCTCCCTAAGTAGTTTTGGTGATTGATGACAATGCTTTTGCGGACTAATCGTGTGCACTGAGCTTTTCAGATATATCACACCTAGGCACAAGACGATTAAGTGCCCCTCGGAACCTATGGAAGACGGTGTTTCCTTTTGTTTCTTTTCAGTGGAATTGAGTCATAGGAAAGTCGTACTATTAAGAGGGGGTCCGCCTCGGAAAGGTTTGCGTGGAATCAACATGTACACGTCTATTAATTCGCACCACCTTTCCTTCGTTTCTCTGGAGCTCCGGCTGTTTTTCCTTGTCTTTACAAAAACAGTGGCGTCCTACTACTACGATTGCTTGGCATGCCGTAGTACCGCGCAAAGAAGGCGGTAGTACCGCACGGCCCCACGGTAGTACCGCTCCAGGGTTACGGTAGTACCGCACCATGCGGTACTACCGTACCTTGAACACGGTAGTACCATGTGACCGGCCCCAGCGTCGTAACTAGTACGGTAGTAGGCGCGGAAGTAATTTTTTACTTCCGCGTCCTACGCGGTAGTACCGCTTCATGCAAGCGGTAGTACCGTGTCGGGTTTTTGCAACGACCGTAACTCTGCGGAAGTAGTTGCGGACGTATTTTATTTAGTCCGCACTCTTCCTCGGCCAGTCTGCCCTGCCTTGCAGTAGTACCATAAGGACGTGCGGTAGTACCGCTCCAGCAGTACTACCGCCCGGTGTTTTAACGCAACTTGGGCTAGTTCTGGCCCGTACCGCACCCTGTGTGGTAGTACCGTTGGGCAGTGCGGTAGTACCGCACGTTAAGTGTGGTAGTACCGTGCTCTGCGGGCCGAGTTGGGGGATAACAGTTGGATTTGTTCTTCCACTATATAAAGGAAGTCTTCTTCCCCAAGAAGACTCACCTCTTCCTCCCCAAGCTCCATTGTTGCTCAAAGCTCCATTTTCACCCGATCTCTCTCCCTAGCTAATCAAACTTGTTGATTTCCTAGGGATTGCTTGAGAAGGCATCGATCTACACTTCCACCAAGAGAAATTTGATCCCCCCCCCCCACTAATCCCTTGCAGATCTTGTTACTCTTGGGTGTTTGAGCACCCTAGACGGTTGAGGTCACCTCGGAGCCATATTCCATTGTGGTGAAGCTTCGTGGTGTCGTTGGGAGCCTCCAATTCGGTTGTGGAGATTGCCCCAACCTTGTTTGTAAAGGTTCGGTCGCCGCCTACAAGGGTACCACTAGTGGAATCATGGCACCTCGCATTGTGTGAGGGCGTGAGGAGAATACGGTGGCCCTAGTGGCTTCTTGGGGAGCATTGTGCATCCACACCGCTCCAACGGAGACGTACTTCCTCTCAAAGGGAAGGAACTTCGGTAACACATCCTCGTCTTCACCGGCTCCACTTGTGGTTATTTCGTTCCTTTACTTGTGCAAGCTTTCTTTGTATACCTTAGCTTGCTTGCTTGTGTGGTTGTTATTGTTGCTTCCTATAGGTTGTCCACCTAGTTGCATATCTAGACAACTTACTTTGTTGCTAAGTTCAATTTGGTTAAGAAAAGCTAAAAGTTGTTAGTTGCCTATTCAACCCCCCC
>LR738716.1:195050573-195090661 GCA_902687465.1 Secale cereale
TCTAGTCAATCATATCGATCCTTTCAACTTCCATGCTGGGTGACCCAACTTCCCATAGATCTGGCACCTCACCTTGGGAGCGGAGGCATGGTTGATGTAGTTGCCCCCGCCGCCGCCATTGTTGCCGCCGTGTCCACCACCTTCGCGACCTCCTTGCTTGTTGTAGCCGCCATCACCGTGATCACCACCATTGCTGGCTTGTCTGCGGCCACGGTCACTACCTCCGCCGCTATGCTTCGAGTAGTAGCATTGGCAGAGGACTGCGACCCTCCGCCACAAAGATTCATCCTCGTCTCGAAGCTGAGCAGCTGTGAGAACAACTTGGCCACGATGACTGGTTCCACTCAGGAGCACATGGTAGAGACCACCGGATCGAAGTCTTCTTTGAGCCCGGCTAGGATGTGGGAGACAATGTCTTCCTCGTGCACCTTGCGGCGATCAGTTTGTCGCAGAGGGACCTGATCTTCCCGACGTAGTACGTGATGGAGGAGTTTCCCTTCTGCAGATTGGCGAGGGCGATCCGGATGTTGGTGGTCTCGGAACGGGTGTGAGATGCAACCATCCGTTCCACCATGTTCCAAAGCTCCGCCGAGGTGTGGCAAGATGCAGCCTGGATGGCTATCTCACGAGGAAGGGTCGTCAAGATATAGGAAAAGACTTGCTGGTCTTGCGCATACCAGGTTTGGAAGGCAGGGTTTGGCGATTGCGCCATGGTTTTGCCATCATATGAGGTCACATCGATCTGCATGGGTGGTGCCGGTTGTTCGACGTCGAGGTACTTTGCCATCTGCGGTCCCCGGATGGCGGAGAGCACGGTCGCCCGCCACAGCACCTGATTGCCCTTGGTGTGCTTCTCGGTGGCGGCGTGAGCAAATGGCGAGGCAGGGAAGGAACTTGAAAATGTCGCCATGGATGAGCTCGAGGACAGCTCTGATTACCATCTAAAAGAAGAGGCGTGGAAGCATATGCCTTCCTGGCAGGGATGCATTCGTGTTAAATACACAGAACATAGAGTACAACGTGCTCAGGTTGTTGCTAGGCTTTGCTCCTACTCCAAGCTATACAAGATAAGGCTAATCCTATGCTAACAACCTACGCCATCTGTTACAACTCACGCACACAAATATTCGTGACAACATGTCACGCTACACACAACTACTAGCCTACCTTTTAACAGGGCCTTCCAAAGAAGAAACCTCCAGGATGTATGTATTGCTCAAAGATTAGAGTAGGGTGGTTGGGATGTGTCCTCACTGCTCTCTCAATGGCAGTCTTTATGGCTCCAACAATGGCATCTCTGCGATTTACTTCACATTTGACAGTACAAAGGCAGGGGAGGTTCTCGATTCCAAAGTCCATAGAGTCAGCTTCAAGTATGGGCCAACAAATAATCTCAAGTTTTTCTAGCTTCGGCATGGATCCTGCTGCAAACATCAGATCTACAGGGTGAGAATTCGCATCATAAATAAAAGTCCTCAAGAATTGGAATCCAACTTCACCGCTGATTGTGAGCTTTTCTTTTGGCTTTGTTACTTCCTTCAGATGTAAAATGACCAGAGTAGGTAAGGTTCCAAGCATGCAGAGATCATCCTGCTTGACTCCATCCACTTGAAGGCGTAGATGTTGGATATTTCTGAGGGATCTCATCCATATCGGAACTTGCGGCGCAGCTAAAGAGCAGTTAATAAGTTTCTTGAAGGTAAGCAGGCATAAAGGGTCCTGTAAGAGGTTGAGCTGATCCCAAATCATCAGAGAGCAAAGGTTCTGGGTGCCTAGCTTACATAGAGAAGAGATGATAGCTTTGCTGCGCTCCTCACCAACCTCACGTGTATCCTTAGTGTTAGTAGAACGAACTTTGAAACAAAGATTCCTCAAACTCTTTAGTTGGCCAAGTCCCCACAGGAAGTCATATGGCTGCATGAAGATACTAACATATTTCAACGTCTCCAGTGCTTGCATACTCTCAATCCCACTAGGAAACTTAACATCACTATCAACAAGCAGATGCAATAATTTTCGAAGATTAACAATAGATGCTGGTAATTCCTCTAAACAAGTCTGTCTCAGGTCCAGTATCTCTAAGCACCCTAAATGCCCAATTTGTTCTGGGAGCTCACTTATTTTTGTACTTCGGAGGTTCAGGTACCTTAGCTGGAATAACCTCACTATATTATCAAGTTGATGTTTTTCCAATTGGTGGCAATGCTTCAAGTCAAGAACACGCAGGTGTTTGAACTCCCCCAAACAAGGGATTATCAAGGAATCGCCAAACACATTAAGTGATCGTACATGACACAACACCAGACCCGTTGTTGGTATTACTGAATTTTGTTGTTTGCTGACTTGCAGAGAGAGTCGACGGACAACTTTGCTTTGTGCCCTATTTGCCAGCAATGGAACACCAACTAAAGTAACGAAGTTCTCTTCACTGGACTTGGATATAATAAAATCAAGAATCGTGTCATGAATTCGACAACTCTTAACCTTACCGTATATATTTGTCTTCACGGGCTGGATCAAACTTCTATTAAGGAGCTCATTAAAACACCTCTCTCCTATTTCTTGAATTGTATATTTGTCTTCTTTGTGAATTAATCCTTCGCAAATCCATCTCCATATCAAAGAATTTCTCCCAATGACAGAATCTTCCGGAAATACACTCACATATAAGAGACAACTTTTCAGATGAGGAGGAAGGTCAAAGTAACTAAGTGACAATATCTTCATCATTCCTTCAACACTGGGATTCCTTTCAAGTGCACGACCAATTGAATCTTTCACATGATTCCATGTATCTTCCATCCTCTCTCTGTTAGCCAACAAACCAGATACAGCAATGATTGCTAGGGGTAAGCCATCGCATTTTTTCAAAATTTCATCAGAAACATTTCCAAGGTGTGCTGGGAAATCTTCTATAGTGTTGAATAGTCTTCTTTGAAATAGTTCTTTCGAATGCACTGCATTAAGAGGCCTTATACTGTAAATGTCACCGTTGAATGATGAACGACATGACTCAGCAACATTATTTATACGAGTAGTCGTGATTATAATACTGCCTGAACTAGACATGGGGAATGCAAACTTAATAAGATCCCATGTATCAACATCCCATATATCGTCAATGACAACAAAATACCTGCACATGGATTCAAATGTGAAATCAGTGTGGTATTATTATAAGGACTGTACAAGAAGATATAAAATAAACTGAAGAAACTTGTTCACAATGACATCATAATAAATAGTCCCGCATAAGCAAGCTGACACACTGTACCGAGGAGTGTGCTCAAGTTGACAATTGATCGCCTGGCGCATAAGCATGCTAGGTGTGCTGCTTGGCAAGCTGAATGATAGGCAGACACAAAACTAGGAATTTATGCCAAGCACCTTTTTGAACCTTGGTTAAAATTGCATGTTCTGCCAAACCGTTTTAAAAGAACACAAAAATATGATTTCATTCAAACTTTTGTTGTTGGCCAAATAATGTTTAAACCTTTTGGAATTGGAGAAAACTTCACTATATGATGTATGAGCACATCTGCATAAGCTTTCCAACGCCATATCATTTGCGTCATTTCGATAATCCATTTAGAAATTAGGTCAGAATACGATCTTGCTCACAGGATAAGAAAAAAAAATGAGTCACTTTCTTAAATTCCTCGTAAACCATTGGGAATTTGTGAAACTTTCCACATGCAAAAATGAGCACATTTATAGCAGCTTCCCAACATCATACCAGTTGTCTCATTTCGTTAAACCGTTTGATAATGAGGTAAACATACAATCATGTTTTTATATGAGAAACCGTGGTATTCGAATCTGATCTTAAACCGTGAGAATTTTGTAAAAAACGTCCAACATAGCTAATGATCGCCATGTCCACATCTTTTCAACGGTATTCTCCCTCCATTCCTTTTTACTCCACGTATAAGATTGGTGTCAAGTGAAACTTTGCAATGTTTGACAAAATTTATATTAAATATATCAACAATTACAATACCAAATATTTATAATATGAAACTACGCTCGATAATGAATCTAATTATATTGATTTGGTATTGTGAATCTTGTTATTTTTCCTATAAGTTTGGTCAAACTAGAGCTACTATGACTTTAGACATAACTTATATGTAGACTACATGAAAACAAAGAAACTAGAAGAACAGATGCTCAACCCGTAACGCATCTCTCCCCCGAACTTCCGATCCGCACCGGGCGGCCACTATCGGCTCTCCTCTCGAACTCCCATGCATCTGCCTACCTTCCCCGCCGCCGGCAACATCACCGGGCGAAGGCCTTGTGGCACGGCTGCGGCGGACCTCCTCTGGCATCCGGGGATCTGAGGTGGCGGCAACCAGATCTTGGTCCTGTTACAATGATTGCGGGCAGTGGCGGCCGGGGTGCGTCGGTGTGCGCTGCTGCAGACGACGGGGATGGCAGGAGGCGGCTGCGTGGCAGGAGGCGTAATGCATGGTCTAGGTGGGCTACTGCCGTCATGTTCTCAACCCACTACCTCTCGTCGACTTTGGTGATAGTTCGTGGAGGTACTCTGGTTCAGTCATGCATTACGAGGATTCTGGCAGTGATGGTCATCTCTTCCGTCGGAGGTGGTCTGCCTGAGGCTGGCTGGTCCTATCTCGAGATCCGTCATCTAGTCCGGGATGCGAGTCAGGGAGACATAGTTGTCGGTGAAAACCTAGCTGGCGGCGGGCGATGGCGGAGTTCTGTTCCATTACCTTGATGAAGGCATCGTCGAGTAAATACTTTTCACCCACTCATGTTGCTTCGGGGAAACCCCCCAGTTCTGGTCTTCCAGATCGGACGATGGTGACACTGCAGTGTCGTTTCTCTCTTGGGAGCATCGTTTGTGGAGTAGTGCTGGAAGACAGAGGCGGGAGGTGGAGCGGCTTTGTCTTGCACGGAGCTTTGGTTGAGATGTCAAGTCATGTCTAGCCGATAGGTGGTATGCTATGTCATGCATGTTCAGCAGGTTCTACGCACAACACAATCTTTCGGAGAGTTCAAGTTGTGCGGCTGATGGTTTTTGGCGGCATGGTGCTGCGGTGTACCTGAGGTGACCGCGATGTGCTTAGCAGTTTGAGCGCGGGAGGTGGTTCCTTTGGGCACCGTGGTGGCGTTGACGGATGGCTGGATTGACAAGGATGATGCGGATGTCATTCCTGAAGACATGTCAGGGGTTTGATGATGATGGTGGCTTCTAAAATGTGTGCATGTGGTGTACGCTTTAGGTTTGCTGCACTATGTGGATGGATCGTCAACGACACTGGTTTAGATATGGGGAGTGAGAACACTCCATATTATTGACTTTGTAGTTTTGAGTGGTGGCTTCGGGTGGCTTGATGTATGTTCTTGTCAAATCTTTATCGAATGATTAATAAAGATGGTTGTATGCATTGATTTATGCATAGGCCGGGGTTTGAACCTCCTTTTCCAAAAACAAAAAAAATATGTATACGACCAAGGAAGTACTCCCTATATGACAAGCCCCGGACAAAGTAGGTGGAAGTTCAAAATAATAACAAGGTGTAGTTGAACTACTACTGCCATGACAAGTTGGCTTGATTGCAGAATGATATTTTGCAACTGGTAGCAGAAGCGCGCGGGGGCACGCGTGTGCGTGTGTGTGGTCATCGTAAGAAATGTGTATGGGGCTTGACTGGTGCTTAAGTGCTACACTAGAAACTATAGTCAACCTATAATCAAAAGCATTGCGCTTTACTTTAGGCTTGTCATAGTGGGAGTAACTTAGCTAGTAACATAGCACACTTCAATTTTTTTTCTTATGTGACAAGTAATTAATGAGAGATGGTAACATAATATGGTATTGTAACATAACGCTTCCCAAAACAAGATGAATCTACAAGCTAATAAATAAAGTCATCTATGATACTACTATTTTGTTACTTTGCATTATGAAGATAGTAAGTTAGATTAGTGTCATATGCATGACACTAGTCTAAGTAATATGGACTAGCCATAGCCATAATGATTATATTTTTAATACAGTGAAGATACAAAAACATTTGGAGCTATAAGATAGATCCATACTTGGTCCTCACTTCAACCCACAGAAATGAGGAACCTTATGGAGTTTTGGTGCAACCATTGGGAGACAATCACATATGATATGTACATTCAACCAATTTAGATGATGCATACAAGCAATTGTTTGGGTGTGAATTGGGGCTTTACCTTTTACGTATTTAGGTATACCAATTCACCATCGTAAGCTAACCAACAGAGAATGAAGTGCATTGAGGATCGGTTTGAGAAGAAATTGAGCTGCTGGAAAGGCAAGCTGATGTCATACGGAGGATGGTTAATTGTCATTAATTCGGTCCTCACAAGTATGCCCATGTTTCTTCTCTCGTTTTTCGAGGTTCCGGTGGGAGTCCGGAAGAGGCTAGACTTCTACCGATCTCGTTTCTTTTGGCAGAGTGATGAACTTAAGCGAAAATACAGACTTGCTAAATGGGATATCATCTATAGGCCGAAAGACCAAGGGGGTCTAGGTATTGAGAATCTGGAAGTGAAGAATGGATGTCTCCTTAGCAAGTGGTTGTTTAAGCTTTCTGTCGAGACGGAGGCCACTTGGGCTCAAATCTTGCGGAACAAGTACCTTCATTCCAGAACATTGTCCCAGGTGACAGTAAGGCTGACTGATTCGCCATTTTGGAAAGGACTGATGAGAGTTAAACCACTCCTTTTCAATAGGAGAAAATTCATACTTGGAAACGGTACTGCTACCAGGTTCTGGGAGGATACATGGCTAGGGGAGACGCCCCTCGCGCTCCAGTATCCTTCTCTGTATAACATTGTTCATCGTAGAGATGCTTACGTTGCAACAGTTATGCAGTCTATTCCGCTTAATATTCAATTTAGGAGGACGCTAGTGGGAGCCCGTTGGGAAGCTTGGCTCAGTCTTGTTCGAAGATTAATGGATGTTCAGCTGTCCCAACAGCCCGATCAGTTGTGCTGGAAACTAACTAAGAATGGTGAATTCTCGGTGAAATCCATATATTTGGATGTTATCAACTCTAGTGTGCTTCCTAGATCGAAACATGTTTGGAAAGTTAAAGTTCCTTTGAAAATCAAAGTGTTTATGTGGTTCGTGCATAAACAAGTTATTTTAACTAAGGATAATTTGGCAAAACGTAATTGGACATGATCTACCAGATGTAGTTTCTGCGACCAACACGAATCAATCAAACATCTCTTTCTGGATTGTCCTATGGCAAAAATTATGTGGCGGTCGGTCCACATAGCTTTTAACATTACTCCACCGAATTCTATCAATACGTTATTTGGGACGTGACTTGATGGGATAAATTATGATACAGTGAGACACATCCGTGTAGGAGTGTGTGCTTTATTATGGGCAGTCTGGAATTGCAGAAATGATTTGGTTTCCAACAGAACAACAAATATCAACCTTTTGCAGGTTATCTTCAGAGCCACTGCGTTGATCCATATGTGGTCGCTACTCATTCCGACGGAGGACAGGGAGCGTTTGGTTACTGGGTCTATCCGATGGGAGATGGTAGCACATGATATTTTCAACCGGTTTGGATGACGGTCATGTAATAAGATAGGCATGTAGTACTCTTATCTTCTTACGCCAGCCGATTGTGGCTTTGCCTTTTTTATCTTAAGCTCTTATGGTGCCTTTTTTCTTTCTTTTTTTGTTTGAGACTTGGAGACTTATGTTGGATATTTTGCTTATTAATAATTTTGGCCGTATGCATCATTCAGATGCAGAGGCTGGGACATACCCCCTTTTCGAAAAAGAAAAAAAATTAGATGACGGCCCAATAATAGGCTATATATATGTGTAGGCATATATTCCTACATTTGGTTGCTGTTGCCATTTTATATTCTTTTATGTGTGGCACTATAATTAATGTTGTTACTTGAGACTTAATAAATATGGATGCGTGGGCAACGATGCATTCCCTGTTTACGGAAACATTGCCCAAAACAGGTTATGGGATAAAGCAGTCCAAACAATGGATTCACACATTATGGGATATTGGGAGCACAAAGCAAGAAAAGTGAGCCAATTTGCTCCCTAGGGTGGCGACAGCACTACGGTGCCGTATCCTTCTTGTAGGCGCCGCTTTGGAGTCCTTGGTCCGTTGGGCGCGGCTTCGTCTCTTTCTGATGTTTTTTCATGATGGAGGACTCCGACGACTTTCTTGCGCGTCTCTTGTCGTTGTGTAGAGTAGTTTGGGGTGGTGTACCGTCTTCTACACCGATGTATCTTGCCTTGGGTGCGTGTGGTGTGGTGTTGAGTTGTATGTGCCGGAATATTTGATCATTGCTGTATATATAAAGAGGGGCGTGAACCTTTTTCCGTATGAGAAGGTGCACCGTTATGAGTGGAATTTTCGGTTTTCAACACTCCCTTTTATGTCTCCTTTTCCAGTCTGATGATTAATCAGTTTATTATCAATATTACTTGCAACAAGTTATTTGTTATTTACAATGAAAGTAACTATTTCCTGACTATGTTGGGGGGCGGGGGATTGATAATAATCCCATAGACATTTTTGCAGTGTTTTAAAGGTGTTTTATATTTAGGCCATCTACACTGCATTTATTTTTTTCAGGTTGAGGACGTGAATGACCAGTTGAAAAACAGTATAACAGAGCCATCTACGAGCAACCAGAGTGATTTGAGATTTTAGACCGTTCGATCACGCTTACAGATGGTCTAGATTTCACAGTCGTCACACAACTCGCTTATGTGCGTTTATCACACCATAATCAGGCTGCTGCTCCGTGGATTGACTTAGGCAATCTCTCGTGAACCGGGCCGACCAAATATGAAAAGTATAGACAGGCCCAGAAAGTAGATGAGGCCCGTCAGTGCTGTCTGTCTCTCTCAATTCCTTCCATGTTGTGCTGTGTTCCTTCACCCCCACGACGGCGGCCAAATAATGGCGAGGAAGTTCAACCGTCCCCCTGTTTGCCTCCTTTGCATTTTCCCCGTATATATGGGGTTCCTTATGTCTTTTTCATTTGCTTGCCCCGGCAGTCATCTCTTGTTAGTTGTTACCTAGGTTGGCTCTGTTTCTTTGGTCTGGATGGATAATCGCTTATTCCCTATTGTAATTGTAGTTCTGTTATTGTTGCAGAAATTGTTTGGAAATTGCTGGAGGCAAAACTGCTCGCACGTGTTGAGGGTAGCGATGGCGGCCATGTCTGCTCTTTGTCGCTTCTCCTCTTTCCACTGAAGCGGACGTGGGTAAACATTGGGATAAAGTTCCACCCCTGCTTGCTTTTGATTGTTCTTACTTGTTCTGCCCGTTCTTGCATATATCTCCTATTCCTTTTTCATTGATATACAGTGAGTTCGTTTTTACCCTGTGAAGAAGATCTGAGGAAGCCCAAGAATCTATACATGTGGTTGGAATTCATGTCAGATTCACAGAAATATTGTATGATTCGTTTTTATATCTCCTGTTAGCTTGCCATTGTCCAAGTGAGTATGAGATTTCATTCCAGTTGTCTGATATTTGTGCCTAATTTGGACCATCTTCGCATGGTTTTTGCGTTGATCAAGTACTGATGATGTGCTGATCCGTGAGTTGAGATTTAGTTTTTGTCATGACGATGCGAATGGTAGATGCCTTTTCGAAAAAAATGCTAATATTAGATTTTTTTCCCTGTCATTAGGAGTAACTTGTTGTCTTATCCATGATTGTACTCTGATAGATGTGAAGTTTATGTACAGAGTGCTCTTTATTTATACTTTTCACTAAACCAAGGCTTGTTTCCTAATGCACTTTTATTCCAGTTTCCGTATATTACTCCAGAAAGTAATTATAGCAATTTACTCTTGGAAATGTTGTCCCTTTGTCGATTGTCTATATTCACAACTATTTCCTGAAAGTAGATGTTCTGTTGTTAAGCTCCAGTAAATTTTGTGTTTCATCTAGCTAAACTTGGTTCATTCTTCCCCCACGGTGTTGAACTTAAGAACCTGTGAGAACAAATAAATATACAGTTGTATTGGGTTGTAATGGCCGCGTTCTAATTCTGGCTGTGCATTTCTCTTAGATAAAGAATCTGAAGTCAACAATCATTTCTTGTAATTAACTGAGCATTCGACTTCAGTTGTGTCATAGCCATCATATGCATCAAATTAGATAGACCAAGAAGCTTGGCAGACACCATTTTCCGTGTACACTTATATGAATTTTAATGTTATATTCATCTATGCCTTCTTTTTAAGTGATGTTGTCACGGGATTGTTCGACACAGATCTATCACTAAGAACTTGGTTTCCAACCTTTTTGAAGAATATTATATATAGAGATGATAATTAGGTGGCCTTTGGTGTGCCATTGATTTTACCCAAAAATCATTATGTGTGGAGGTGAGCTCATTTTGGGATTTGCCATGACCATTTTGCTATAAGTAGGCCAGTTACTGTAACGGAAAACAGTTGGAAATTATATTGTCCCCGTGTGAATGTTATGGATTCTAAGGATGGTGGTTCAAGATATCTTGAAGTGAAAGAAAATGAGCAGGCCATAAGCCACCTGTACCTTTGTTCTAGGAAAGAATTGCTTCAACAAGTATATTTATTCTAAATGAAAATTACAAACTTATTCGCTATATTTTAAGGAATTGGATGGTAAAACATCTTCCACTGCAGATAACAGGAACCTAAATTCGCGAGCATCAACTTACAAGTGATTCTTATCTTAAATATGCTTAGCTTGAGGTGAGACTCGGCGCATGCTCGATTGAGTAACCAGACTCAACTACACAGTCTATGTGTATCCTTACACTGGCAGAAAAAAGGTCTTCAATTTTCTGATGTAGGCTTGAAGCTAATGTGATGTTGGGTGATTTGAAGCTCCACTTAGGTTTTTCTTTCTTCACTAAGCTGTGCGCTTTTGTGTATGTTACTTCTGACTACCAAGCTTAGTTACTCATCTAGACAATTATTGTAATTTAAAAGCCTAAAGCACGCTCCCCTCCCCTCCCCTCCCGCGACTAGGGTTTCCTCCTCCTCCCCTCCCGCCGCCGCTGGACGCCGGCCTAGCCACCTGCCTCCGTCCCCTTCCTCTCCCCTCCTTCCCCTGTCCAGATCCGCCCCCGCGCCGCCTCCCCGGGAGGTGGCCGGGGCGGAGCTCGAGCTCCTCTTCCGCGGGCTCCCTCCTCCCCCGTCTCCCCCCGCCGACGCCGCCGGACGCCGCCGGCGCTGGCCCGGGTTGTGCCTGCGATGGCGGGCCTTCTTGTCCCCGCGCGCGCTCCCTTCCCGGGGCAGGGAGGCGGCGGCGGTGCTGCCCAGTTTGGCAGCAGTCCGGCGGCCCTGCGGTGGCGGCCGTCCGCAGGCGTGGTGTAGGCGTCGCTCCTTGGCGGCGTGGTGGAGCAGGGTGGCTGGCGTCGCGCCCCCGGCCCAATTCTGGGCCCGGCGGGCCCCATATGGGTCCTAGCGGGCCGGCACCCGGACGTGGCCTCGGTGTCTGCGATGCGGTGAGGAGGAGGTGCGGCTCGGATGTGGGGCGGCGGCGCCGATGGCGTGCCAGCAGCAGCGCGAGGGCGGGAGCTTTACAGGCGTACGAGGGCTCGGCCGGGCCTGGTGTGCTCCTGCTATTGCATCCAGATGGCTACCGTCGCTGACGGTGGAGGTGGGGCTCTCGTGCGTGCCGACGGTGTTGTTGCCCTAGTCCTTGCTCCGATTCTTCGCCGTGCTGTCCTCACTTCGCGGTGTCGTGGTGATACGGCGTGGGGGCTTCAAGACCGCGTTGGCGCAGGGTGGTGGTTGGTTTGGTGGCAGGCTCCGGAGCGCCCGAGGTGCGGGTTGGGATCGGGGAAAACCCCTGTCGGCATGGCCGACACCGGCACGGTGGCGCCTGTGGATGCCACCTGACCTTCCGGGAGGGTGTCGGGGGCTACCCTTCCTCTCGCCTCGTCGTATACCGGGGGAAACCCTTGGCAACAGCGTCCTCATCGTCGCGATCCTTCTTGAAGGTGTTGATAGGTGCCGGCGCTTCGGAGTCTTGGAGCCTAGTGGAAGATCCCGATGGGCGTAGCGATCGCGAGGCTTCTTCGTTTTTGTTGATCCGTCGTTGTCGGCATTTGTTTCTTTTGCTCTTTCTCTGTCGTTTCTTTTGGACGTGACTGTGCTGCTTCCGCCCCAGCACCTATCCTTGAATTGTTCGGTTGGTTGCTTTGTAATACAAAACGGGGGAAACCCTTTTTTGGCAATTATTGTAATTTGAGGTCTCAACTGTTCAGTTTCCTTCAATCGATATAATAGGAAATGCTTTCAAGAAGAAATGCACATCAGAATGAAGCATCTGAGGCAAAGCAATGTTGCAGATGGTGGCTCACAAAGATGATTCTAGATACTGGTCGCGGCACTAGAGCTACTGTCAGTCTGGTTAGTCTCCTGCGAATTGTAGTCTGTTATGTGGACACGGATACTATATATATGTACTCTGTTCTAAATACAATGGCTTAGCAAAAAAGGTTACTTGGTTGTTTACTGTTTGTTTATGTGCCTCCTTTTCACCCAAATTGCATTGCTGATGATATCTATTTTAGGTAACCTGTTTGCCTGTTTTGTTATAATTTTCTCAGTAAGTCTTATTCATATTGTTCTGGTGATGAAACCAGAGATCCATTCTTTTTCTTTCTTCTTAATTAAACCAATGATAACTTGAAAGAAATGGTTTATCTTTTGAGATGAAACAGTGTGTTTTCTTCATATAGAATGACAAGAGGATGTATATTTGATACGTGCAGTCTATTTGAGAAGCATCTTATCACAACAACTGTGCAATTCATATCTTGTTCATGCCAATTGGCGCGGCAAAGCGGCCATTGGCGCGGCAAAGCCCGCATGTTGCTTCTAATAGAGAGGAAACTAAAGTTTGTCCATGTGTGCTAAAATTTTGAGGGAGCGTTAACACGATTTGCTCCTTACATAAGCTTGTGTCATATACCAAATGGAGGGAGTGGCTTTGTCTTTGAAGATACCATCAAAAGAAAATATAAACAATATAAATGAAGAACAAATTTTCATAGGATAGGTCGCTTTTGGTACTCTCTCCATTCGATTTCTCTTATCATCAACACAGTCTTCACTACAAATATTTGATCACTACTATTTATAAAAATAGATGGGAAAATACGAGATTCGATTACATGCAACTACTTATTGTATAATCTACTGGTTATTTTCATGTGATGAAATATCAAAATAACTTTCTTAACGACGTATATATTGTAGGATGACAAGTAGGTGCAGAACATAAGTTGTACCTTTTATCTGCTAGGAAACTGTTGATCTTGATGATGACTTGTTGAATGCTCCCTGCTTCAGTGTCAGCAAAATACAGACCACTGATTTGAGTATGAATAATTCTCAAGATATTCATCGCGTCTGGATTTCTCGACACTGATAAGAAGGCCTGATATTTAAATTTTTCCTTGAGAACTTGATACACTTGGTTTGCAAGAGTAGTCTTGCCCATTCCTCCAGTTCCTACGATGGAGACTAACTTCGGTTTTTCATTTGTTGACCTACCTTCAGTCAACAATCTGATAATCTCAGACTTTGGTTCATCAATTCCCACAAGCTTTGAGGCGTGCTCAAACATAGCAAGGGCTCTAGGATCAGCGTTCACATTTCTGGTGTTGGAGAAGGTCTCGTGACTCTTGTACCTTGAATTTCTCTCACCCACCTCAATGATCTGTTTCTTCAAATCTTGGATCTCGCTTGCTATCCGACGATGGGTCTTCATCTTCCCCAGCTTCCCTAGAGAGTGCTTGACCTTCTCTATGAAGCCATCTGGTTTAGCATCTTTGTCATCTACACTTTGCATGAAGTCGTCAATGGAGTCCTCCATGTTGTAGGAGAGCTCCCGCACCTCATTCATCCAAACTTTATCCTGCACATCAGGATCCTCCACCTCCGACATCTTGAGGAGAAAAGCATCCATGGCGGCAAGCTCATGGGTGAGCGATTTGATATCCTTGCGGACATCCTTGAAACGCTTGTACTCATCACCGAGCAGAGTGGCCAGCTTCCCCAGGACAGGTTTGAGGACCCTGGTCGCGACACTCACGAGAGCCACCTCCATGGTTTGGTGCGGTGGTGCTAGCTAGCTTGGTGCTCGCAAAGCTAATGTTGTGTGGATGATTTGTTGTGGTAGCAGTGTAGCTCGAATGGGTGCTCCTAGCATCAGCCTTATAGTTGCACCAGTCGCCCATTAGTCCTTCATCGTCACTCTAGTTAAATTAATCTCCGGCCGCCTGATTAGTTCTTCCAAGGCTGCTAGTTTTATATAGCGCAAGTTGTACTTTTTCTATTGATTTGGTAGAATAAGTTGTGCAATTATTGACTAGTAAAATAAGATCGAGCGCGTTAGCACTACAAATGAAACCCATGTCATCGACAAAAGGAAGAAGCCACAGCGGAAGTTGCTTGGTTATTTCTCAGCTCTACACATGCATGCCAAAGGTAGCTAGCCAACTAGCTACGTACAGTATTTGCTAGGTGTTGGCGTTAGGTAGACGGTTGATGTACGTGATTTTTTTTTTAAATGGAGGAGGACCCCCGGCCTCTACATCTGGACGATGCATGCAACCACTTTATTAATTATTCACATAAGATCTTACAAAATCATACAACAGTAAGACTAAAGCACCGTTTAGTCAACATCTGTTGCTATCCAGCTGATGTAGGGATGCTGATAGTCTGAGCCTAATACCAAACAGACCTTGCAGCCAAACATAAAATCTAAGACCTAATATCCCAACCAGGACGCCTGCCGGGTATGGGGCATCCACCAGTCCGGCGCACTCCTCAACCAGGACGTCTGCAAGGTATGAGGCTGCCGCAGTCACCTGCCACCAATCCATCTTCAAAGTTGTATTGTTGCATCTACCGTGTCATGTCTCTTTGCCATCGACGCCACCTCGACATCAGACAGCGTCGTCCTCCTACGCGAGTCCATCCTTGTACATCAGGTGTCGAGCCTCCACTGCAGCACGCCGCCGAGATCCGCCGTCATCAATGTGTAGTATAAAGCACCGCTCCACCAAGAAAGCTGCCCACTGGTCCCTCGATCCCATGTACGCCTCCAACAATAACGCCCCCAAGGAGGCAACGACACCAATGCGCAGCCGTCATCCGATCTACTGATTTAGGATTTCCCCCGGAGGTAACAGATAGCTGTCTTGAACTTCTCCTTAGCGATGTCCTCAAGAAGGAAACGCCTCATAACAGCGCCGTCACCGCCGGCCTTGGCTAGGTTTTGAACTGGATCTGAACAGAGGACCTCCATCAAGCAACTTGTACACGAACCGCTGCCATCGCTGCCAGGGACTGGACGGAGAATCCAGGCCTCCGCCACCTGACCGGCCATGGCACCACCATGGTGCATAGGCCGGCGTTGTCAGGCCCACCATGCCCGCCTGTAGACGCTCACCAGATCCGTCGGTCCGCCGAAGCCCATCTGGGTACGGCGAGATCCGCAATCTGGGCCGCCGCCATAGGGGCTCCTCTGCCGCGGTATCGCGCCTGTGCTGACGCCGCTGTCACACTCGCTGCCGGGAACCCGCCGCTCCACGCCGCCGGTGCCCTGCAGTTTCGTGTGCCGCCGCCGCCAGGGGAAGACGCAGCCACCGCTCGAGGGAGAAAGCCCCGCCGCCGCTAACATCCATCTATTACTAAAAACTTAAAAAAATGGAACAATAAACGGGCAAGGCAGTGGCAATTATTGGTGGTGTTAGGCAGAGTTTTTGTGGCTTATAATTTATTTTCACACCTGCCCACTTGACAGTGAAGTTTGTCGTATCCTTTGTAAAACTTGACTTACCCACGCGTTTTAATTTCATTCGCTATATACTTTCGGTCCCTGAATGATATCATGCCGAAGAATAAAATGATATCTTCGGATGCTGCATCATCATCATCAGCTGTGTTTGAAAATTTCCTCTCGTTTCCATACCGATGGGCATATGGAACTTTGGTACAGATGACTTGGGCATTATTCACCACTCACTGTGCTCAGTGTGGTCCTTGTGAGTTTGGAGTACAGCTCCTAATGGTTTTCAGTTATTTCCAACACCAACAGCATCATCTTGATGGAGAGAGAGAGAGAGTGTGTGTGTGTCCGAATCGTCAGGCAGAACACAGGAACTTTCATCTGCCACTGAACAATTTAGGAAATAGCTCTGCAGATGATTGGTAATGTCCCCTTTTTTCTTCAAAAAAGGGGGGAGAATTTTGTGGATCAATAACAGCTAAACACCCACTGAAGATGCACACCATTCCATAAGAAAGTCTGGAACAAGGGGGAGAAAGCCACAACTTCTTCTCAAGACATAGTGTACAGCATATGTCTTCAGAAGGGGACAACGCTAGAACGCCGTGGCCGGCAGCCTGAACACATCAGCGAGAACACGTACAGAAATTAACAGTGACGAACTCAATAATACATCAGCCAGAACACATACAGAAACTATCGTCTGCGGCGTCCTGAAGCATCCATTCGGAGTGTGACTATCACTGCAAATTAATGATGGGTAACAGCAGGAATTAACAGTGATATACTCTCTCGGTCCCAAAATTCTTGTCTTCGATTTGTCTAAATATGGATGTATCTAGCCACGTTTTAGTAATAGATACTTCCCTATCTAGATGAATCTAAGACAAGAATTTTGGGACTGAGGGAGTAGTATATAGCAAGCAAAACAGACCATCCTGCAACAGCACTTGTTATATTGAAATGTATCAACTGTCCAAACTTTTTAATACAAATGTCTCATCTCCTCAAGAGATCGAGAGCTGGTATCGCATTCGTAGAGTTCGGGTCCGTGGCGATCTTTGAGGACAGGCAGTAGCGGTTTGGATGCACAGATCCATCAGCATCTTCGTTCAGGAAACAGAGTGCATGCGTCTCCATTTCCAACAGCACCAGGGGAAGAAAAATCACAACTCGAATGACATACAATTGCAGTAAGCCAGCAGCCAATTTCAGAACAGCAACAGTGCTTGCATCTCAGCAACAATAAAGATAGTAGAACTGAATAAGCACATGCATAGACACAAGCAGAAAGGGCATGTCAACTGAAACTCTGAAAATGGACATCCACTGCAGACAATGTATAATGTAGCTGAAAACTCTGAAAATTAACTTGAGAACTCTCGTGTTTGGTGATGTCCCTGGGTTTTGGGCTTTTGGCCTGTGGACATACTGATGTGAGCAATCGAAGCCACTGTTATGCAGTATCCAGCACCATCATGCAGTGCATCAGCACCTCTTGAGGCCATTCAACAAGAGAGTGTTGGTGTCCCGAATCTGCTACTGAAGCATCTGCCAAACTTTGGAACAAATGCATCAGAGTCTCCTCAAGAGATCGAGAGCAGGATGGGTCCGAATCTATCAGTCATCTTCATTCAGGAAAAAGAGAGCGTCTCCTTGACAACATCACCAAGATGTATCACTGAAAAATGGAGGAGGAAAATAACAATCCGAATGACATACAAGTGCTAGAGTTCACAAGTTAATTAGCTTTTTCGCAATGGCAGTAGCCCATTTGAAAACAGCAGCAACTACAAAGCAGGGCAGGGCAAGAAAATGAGGCCATAAAATAGAAACTAAAGAATACAAGGAGTAACATCTCAAAGAGTTTCCCAGCAAGAAAATGCATTGCATCACCCAAAGGAGTAACATCTCAATGTAGAAAACCCAAAGTTTTAAATAGCGCGCTAAGCCTCTTAGCGGCGGACCTCTTCTAAATGCTATAGCGGCGCTATAGCGAGCTATTTAAAACTTTGAGAAAACCTGATCATACTCAGAACCATAGAAGATTGCCTTCAAACAAAGACACTGCAAATATGCTCTCAAGTCTTAACTAATTACTGGTCAAATGTCAAATATGGAAAGCATGCATATCAAATAAAATACATTATCCAACGTAGAGTACATTGTACTGGTGTATCATGGAAGAGAGAGGTTTCGAGCTAAAGACTTTTAAACTTGAGAATCGGCTGGCTGCTCTCCCACTTCCTGGTTCTTGGCTTGTTCAATCAGAGCTGGGCATTGGAGACCCGTCATATTATTCTTCTAAAAAGTGTAGACTAGGGTGGTTGAGATGTGCGCTGGCTGCTCTCTTCATGGCAATCTTCACTGCTTCAACAATGTCATAGTCACCACCAACACCAATAAAATTGATGATACTAAGGCAGGGGAGGTTCCCGATTCCAAAGTCCAGACGGTCAGCTTCAACTGCACACAAATAACGAAGCTCGAGTTTTTCTAGCTTTGGCATGGACCCTACCCCAAATATCAGATCTACTGGTTCATAACATGCATCATAAATGAAAATCCTCAATAGTTGGAACCCAACTTCACCACCGATTCTGAGCTTTTCCTTTGACTTTGCTGCTTCTTCCAGATGCAGAACGAGCAAACTGGGTAAGGCCCCAAGTGTGCAGAGATCGTCCTGCTTGACTACCTCAACTTCAATCCATGGCAGTTGGAGGTTTCTAGAGGACCTCAACCATGTCGGAACCTGCGGGACAGCCGAAGACCCGGCAATAAGTTTCTCAAGGGTAGGCAGGCACAAAGGTCCCTGTAAGAGGCTGCTCGCACACCAAATACTCAAGGACCGGAGGTTCTGGGTGCCTAGCTTACATAATGAAGAGACTATAGCTTTCTTGCGCTCCTCACCAACCACATCCCTATCCTCAATGTCACAATCGCCTTCGAAACTAAGGTCAAGCTGCAGATTCCTCAAATTCTTGAGTTGGCCAAGGCCACACAGAAAGTCAATTGGCTGAATGGAGACCTTCACATATTCCAACGTCTCCAGTGCTTGCATCTTTGCAATTCCATCACGAAATTTCACATCATGATCAACACGTAGATGCAACAATTTTCTGAGATTAACAATAGTTGCAGGTAATCCCCGTACATAAGTACGTGTTAGGTTAAGAGCATCTCCAACAGCCGCGCTACGCGCCGCGCCCAAAAAACGCATTTGCCGCGCGCGCTTCGGCTGGTTTGCCGCGCCGCGCAGCGCAGCGCTGGCTCGAGCAGCAGCGCTATAATGCAGCACGCGCGCGCCGCTCCAGCGGTGCCCAAAAATGCAGCGCGCGCAGCAAGCACAAACCACATATACAATTCAACAAATAAAAGAAAAACGATCAAACAAACGAAATAAATCAACAATAAATAGTTATTACAAATCAAACAAATAGTTTATCGTTCAGTACAACAAATAATGCAATAAACACAACCAATAGTTCATGAACAATACAATACATAATGCAATGAAATCATGCTCTTTGTCGTCCATGCCATGCCCACCACTCTTCAATCAGATCCTTCTGAAGATCATTGTGCGTTGCGGGACGCCGAATGGCATGATAGGAGGCAACAAAACGGGCTATCTTTTCAGCCCTCCGTCGCACTCGCACGGGATGTCCCAAGAGCTCATACTGTGAGTAGTCTAAATCTTGGCCACGCTCATTCTCGATGATCATGTTGTGCATGATCACACAAGCGTGCATGATGTACCAAAGCATTTTTTGATCCCAAAATCTAGCCGGTCCTCTCACAATAGCAAATTGGGCTTGCAAAATCCTAAATGCTCTCTCCACATCTTTTCTAGCAGCCGCCTGAGCATTGTGGAAATCAAGATTTTTCTTACCTTCTGGCTTTTTCAACGGCTTCACGAAGGTTTGCCACTTTGGATAGATGCCATCCGCTAGATAATAGCCATAGTTGTACGTATGGCCATTTGCTACAAACTGCACCGGTGGCAACTCACCATTCGCAATCTTATTCATCAGTGGTGACCGGTTGACAACATTGATGTCATTCAAAGATCCAGGCATTCCAAAGAATGCATGCCAAATCCAAGTCTCCTGATCGGCCACCGCTTCAAGGATTATAGTGGAACCCTTTTTTTGGCCGTGGAATTGCCCATGCCATGCCTTTGGACAATTCTTCCAACTCCAATGCATGCAATCTATTGAGCCAAGCATGCCAGGAAAGCCGCGAGATTTGTTCATCGCCAATAGCCTTCGGCGTCTTCAGCAGTTGGAGATCTCAAATACTCCTCGCCAAACACTTGCACAATTCCCACTGCAAAGCGCTTGACACACATGATGGCTTGGCTCTCACCCATAGCCAAGTGATCATCAACTAGATCGGCCGGGATACCGTATGCCAACATACGCAAAGCGGCTGTCACCTTCAGAAAGGTGCTATGCCCGAGCTCTCCAGCAGCATTCCTCCTTTGCTGGAAAAACCGGTCATGAATCGCTAGTTTCTCTGCAATGCGCTTGAACAAGTCTGTGCTCATCCTAAACCGGCGACGAAAATATGACTCCGGGTATGTGGGATTCTCCACGAAATAGTTCTTCATCAATCTCTTATGGGCATCAATCCTATCTCTCCAAAAAAATTCCCGACCCATAACCGAACCACCGTGCTTCGGTTTTTTATTGATATGCATAGCTATGATCATTGCAAGATCCTCCTCCTCTTCCATATCAAATTCATCTTCGGAAGAATCATGCGACGAACTCATCTACAATGTTCAATACTATACTATCAAAACTACAATTCAAAATATGCACCAAATTCAGTTTGGAGCAATACATACCTTGTAGGTGTTTTGTCGAACACCTTGCGGGCGCGGCGCGGCAGCGAGCCGTCGGGCGCTGTTCCTCGGACGTCGGAGGCGCGCGAGATCCGGTCGGACTAGGAGGGGGTGGGGCGGAAGCGCAGCGGCGCGGGGAGGCCGGCGAAGCGCCTGAACGGTCGCCAGCGGGCGCGGGCGGCGGCCGGCAGCGGAGGCAGACCGGGAAGCGCGAGTCGCCGGCGGGCGCGGGCGGTGAAGGCGGCGCCGGGATAGGCCGGGGAAGCGCTGAGGTCGCCGAGGGCGCGAGCGGCAGCGGCGGCGTGGCCGGATGGGGGCAGCAGCGCGGTCGCGAGAGAGAGAGGAGGGAGCGAGCGAGCGCGGGAGAGAGGAACGAGCGCGGGAGAGCCGGCGCGCGCGGGTGGGAAGAAGGAAGAAAGGAGAGTTCGCGCGCGCGCTCGATTCTGCCGCGCGCGGAAGTGGACGCCCCAAATCAACAGCGCGGGATGGGGCTTTCACCAGCGCGTCCAACTCGTTTTAGCGCGCGCGCGTTTTTTGCGCGCCCGCTGGAGCTGTCCGACGCGTTGCGCGCGCGCTAAAATGACGTTTTTTGCGGCGCGGCGCTAGTATAGCGCGGCTGTTGGAGATGCTCTATGTATCTCTAAGCACACTAAACGCCCAATTTGTTCCGGGAGCTTGCTTATTCCTGTACCTTGGAGATTCAGGTACCTCAGCTGGAACAACCTCATTATATTTTCAACATGAGCAACCCATCAAGTCGAGAACACGCAGATGTCTGAACTCCTCAAAAGAAAAGATTGTCACAAGACCTCTAACCACAGTAAGTGATCGGACATGGGACAACACGAGACCTTCTGTCAGTACAGTTGAATTTCCTTCCTTGACACCTTGTAGACAGAGTCGACGAACAACTTTGCTTTGGTTCCCAATTGTCAGAATGGGAACACCACGTAAAGTAACGAAGTTCTCTTCTATAGACTTGGATATGATGAAATCAAGAATTGTGTCATGAACTCGACAACTATTCACCTCGCCATAGTCATCTGTCTCCACAGGCTGGATCAAACCCCTATTGAGTAGTTCATTAAAACACCTTTCTCCTAACTCATATGCCGTGTATCTGCCTTCTCCAATAATGAATCCTTCAACAATCCATCTTCTTATCAGGCCCTTCTTCTCAACAGTAGAATCTTCTAGATACATGCTTAGGTATAAGAGGCAAGTTTTTAGATGAGCGGGAAGATCAAAGTAACTAAGTGACAAAATCTTCATCATTCCTTCGACGCTGGGATTCCTTTCAAGTGCACAACCATGATGAATCCGCCCGTCGCATACGCGTCCTGAAGCCAGCAAAGCGTAGGGTCTCCGGCCGGATTTTCACAGCGCCCCAACCCCGGGGTTGCACTCCATCGCCGGGCTACGCCGACGGCGACGTGCATGGCAGCTTAAAACCCAATGTCACCTTTCCCATGGCCGCCCCGCCCAGCGCATGCCCTCACCCGCCTTCACCGGCGTGCAGTACCCAACGTACAACTACGCAGACGCCGCCCAGCCCTCGCACGCCAACTACCCCGACGCCGCCGGAGGACGACATCGCCGTTTGATGCATTTTCCTACGTGCGGACGAACTTTCTATTTTGATTGCCGAACTATGGCAACGTGAACGCCGATCTGTGGCGCTGTGATCGCTGGACTCGTGGTGTTTTTCTGGAAGCGGGAATGGACAAAGTTTGAATTTGAGATGCCATGGATGCGGCACCTGGGGGATATGGCCGGGGCCTAGATCGCCCCCGGGGCCTAAAATTTGCCGGGGGGAGTCCAAAACAGCGCCGGCCTATGCGCTGGGGGGCCGAACGAGTGGAGATGCTCTTAGCCCTGTGAGGCACTCTGTTTCCCCTGCTTTTGAGCCACCACTGTGTGGATGAACGGAGGCATGGCGCATCCGTGATTTCCCCTTATCCCTTGTTCCAGTGATCTAGTACTGCTTCGTTACATTGTCTGAATGTTAACTCTAGATCTGTACATGCATGATCCTGCTTACTTCCAAGAGTGTAAGTTGCTATCGTACTTTTTTTTTTGAACCGGGCATTACCCCTTTCCATTTATATCATAACGGAAATACATCAGTTCCAGTCCAAAGTAAGGAGGCTAAGAAAGGGGAAAAGCGAGTTCAAAGCATCGCTGGGAAACCCACAACAAACACCCGTCATCAGGCAGCTTATCATGGGACGAAAACCCAGCGACACCAAAATATAACTAAAACAAGTCTACCATCTCATCTAGGGGGAACAAACCAGCAAAGGAGTCTATTAAGAGAACAGTCCAGAGGCCCACGCAGGAGCAAAAATAGACCAAAGCGCAACTAAAGTTTGGAGCTGAGAATTGAAGCAGCATCACACCAGCCAGCAAAGCGCGTCCAGAAGTCTCGAACATCTCCAGCTTCAACTAGTTCGAATCGCCTGGTGGAGCACACAGACGCATCATGTTCGATGTGCTGGCCTTCAGAATTTTCGCTCCACGCTCCATAGCTTCGCGGTCCTCTCCCATCAACAGACCTGTCCAGTAAGTCATGTGTCCACAAGCAGAGTACACAACATCAAAATGTGACCGCATTTTTTTACTTTCAAAAGTGATGCTATTTCGGCTATTCCACATCGCCCAGTAGATAGCAGCTAAGCAAAAGGTATAGAATTTTTCTCCATCAGGTAGGAAAACATAGCACCAGGAAAAGAATTGCCAAATATCACTAGGACAAACATCAGTGCCCAGGGCACAGCCTGCAGTTCTCCACACAATTCTGGCCACAGGACAAGTGAAGAACAAGTGCTGGGATGTCTCCCTCTCATCACAGAAAGAACAAGAAGGGTTCCTCATCCATTTCCTTTTCTTCATGACATCTCTAGTTAAGATGGCATCCTGGGAGAGTTGCCACATGAAAATTTGAATCTTAAATGGAACTTTAGCCCACCAGATCCATTTATAATTACAACCAGCTATATTACTCTTCAGATATTCATAAACGGACCTGGTGGTAAATTTATTCTTCTTCCTACTCCCCAGGGACGAACTAACTCTGTCTGGCTCATTAGAACGAGGCCATGAATCAACAGTAGCCTGCATTTCTCTCCATTGCTCCAGCAATGTGGAATGCAGGCCTCTCCTGAAGAAACCGGGCCCTACACCCTCTCTAAATTTAGCCACCGTAATATCTTGCTCATTACAGATACCAAAAAGAGTAGGAAAGATCGTACTTTTATAGTGATACAGTAGAACAAGTTGTGCAATTATTGGAATCAGATCGAGTGGGTGAGCACTACAAATGAAACCCTTGTTATCGACAAAAGGAAGAAGCCAACAGTAGTTGCTTGGTAGCTAGCTAGTATAGAAAACTGAAAAAATATTGTTGAATTAATAACTAAATGGGCAAGGCAGTGGCAACTATTGGTGGTATTAGGTAGGGTTTTTGTGGCTTAATTTACTTACACACCTGCCCACTTGACCGTGACGTTTGTCATATCCTTTGCAAAACTTTCCTGGCCCATGCGTTTTCATTATCTATGTATACTTTCGGTCTGTGAATGATATCATGCCGAAGAGTAAAATGATACTCCCTCTGTAAATTAATATAAGAGCGTTTAGATAACTAAAATAGTGATCTAAACGCTCTTATATTAGTTTACGGAGGGAGTATCTTCTGATGCTGTATCACCATCAGCTGCATTTGATAATTTCTTCTCGGTTTCTATGGAAGTTTCGTGGGTCGACAAACTCATTGCGCATCTCCACCAACTGGTCCGGACTTGGTGACATAGTCAGTGGTCCCTCCAGTGCTCCACCATAGATGGAAAAAGAAATTAAAGCGTTACTATAATTCAGAAGAAGATAGTGATTTTGGTGTCTCTAGAAAAGAAAAGAAAAACACGCAAAGCCGCATCCTCTTTCTTTCCCTTTGCTTCAGCTTGAGATCCTGCAATCGTACAACTAATTAAATAACTGAACATTAGGTAAAGCAACAAACTAAGCACCTTTGCACCAGGGAGTTACGTTCATATAACCCCCTCACACACTAACCACTGCTTTAAGCACCAGTGCAATAAAGCTGGCCTTAAGACAAGGTGTTTAATCAGTTACTCCCTCCGTCCCGTAATATAAGAACGTTTTTGGCACTAATGTAGTGTTAAAAACGTTCTTATATTTTGGGATAGAGGGAGTAGATAACTGTGTGAAATAACTTCAGTTTTGGCCGTCGTGATTTAAACGAGATCAAATTTCCGCAATTAGTACTCATACTTTAGTTTGCACATTGGCTTCATATTTTTATTTGACCGGATTTCCTTTGTTGGATGAAATGTTTCAGCTGAGACTAAATTTTCTATATCAGCGTCTGCATGCATGTGTCAATAAATATAGGTGCAATTAGTTGGGCTGTCTCCCTCACATCGTCGACAAAACAACATTCGCACAAAGCTTCCCTAATTGATTTCTAGATTGCCAAAGAACTTAACGTCGTGGACGGAACTAATTAGTTACCCAATAATATATGCGCAACATTAACCTTATATTTGCACTAGACGCAGATTATTTGCACTAACTTCATATGGTCTTGTCTACAATGCGTGAAGAATCAACATCTATTTACGGAGGTGTGTACACGATTGAAGACTACAATGGGGGATATTTTATCTAGCATGAGTGGCAGCATGATCTTAGGATTGCCCACTACGCTTTAGGTGTTATACGGACTTTACATGTCTCTTTGTATTTCGTCTTTTTTATTTTTTGTTTGCTTGAGAGGATCTTGTTTGTTTATGTGCATCTTAGTTATGAAGATTATTTTTACACCATCATTCTGATGAAATTATTAATCTCCTGCCGCCTGCTTAGCTAGTGCTTCCAAGAATTGCTATTGTCATATAACACAAGTTGTACTTTTCTAACTTTTTAGACTCCACAAGTTGTAGTTTTCTTACTTTTTAGATTCCACAAGTTGTACTTTTCTGTTGATATAGTAGAACAATCTGTGCAATTATTGGCTAGTAAAATATAGATAGCACTACAAATTAAACCCTTGTTATTGACAAAGGAAAGAAGCCAAGAAGTTGCTTGGTTGTTGGGTGTTGGCTTTAGTCAGGTAGGCGTATGACATTAACATCCATCTGCTATGAAACATATATTTCAATACAAAAGATAGGCAATGGCAATTATTATATTTGTATGGTACAGTTTTTTCCTGGCTTAATTTGTTTACACACCTGCCCACTTGATGCTGAACATTGTCGTATCCTTTGTATATCTTGACTGACCCATGCGCTGTCATTAACTGTGTATACTTTCAGTTATTGTCCGAATCCTTTGCTATAATATACTCGGATGTTGAAAATTTCCGGTCGGTTTTCTTCTAGGCAAGCAGGCAGTAGTTTCGTGGGCAAACTCCATGCATGTGCATCTCCACCCACTGTCCAGATGTTAACCTCACGCTTCGATTTAATTACAGGTCTCTTGATCACAGTATAATCCCAAATCGATTACAAGAAAGAAAATAATAAAAGAGAAGTATGTATCTGAAAACTGTTGCAACTTGAGAGACAGACTGGAGATGCATGTTCATTGTTCCTAGTTGTTGGCCTGTTTCCCCACTGCAAAGCACATACAGGTCTAGATCCAAACTCCATAACGACGGGCCAATCATCAAATGAATCAGGTGGTGGTACTTTGGTACAAATGTGTTGTGTCCTCGGGACAGAGCTGTCACTGTATTATTCACCACTCACTGAGTTCAGGGAGGTCCTTGTGAGTTTGGAGTATAGCTCATAAGTTGTTAATTGAGCAATTTGTGGACACGTCAATTCAATTTGACTACAGGTCTCCCGATCACAGTACTACAATCCCAGTTGGGTTACTTGGAAGAAGATAAAATTGGCGCATGATATGTCAGTTGTCAATCTTGTCCTTGCATAGAACTGTTAATTTGTTACCATGTCCGCCGTGTCACCCTGGTGTAAATGCACATGATAGGGCAAGTGTGAACATGTTGTACCCGCCATTGTTTTTGCCAGGATTCAATGAATTTGTATGTCGGTTCACTGTGTAAGACAGCTAGAGCCAAATTGGTCTTGACCATGTAATAAGAGGGCCGTGCGTGTGCAGCAAGTACTCAGATGGAAAAAAAAAAGATGAGGAAGGCATTGGTTGCCAAACCTGATTCAGTGTGCCTCCCTGAAGCGCTGCTCTGTTTTCTCTCTGCTCCCGGGCCGCCAAAGCAGCGCCGGCGCCCAGGCAGCGAGGCCCGAGCGACCAACGAAACAGCAGCGTCCAAACTCAAGGCAGCCGACAGGCCTGACGCAGCAGGCCCGACGCAGCCAGAGACGAGGCCGGCGAGGCAACCCGCAGGGCCGCTGTGTAGACGCGGCGGAGGCGGATGGCGTGGATTGATTGGCGGGCCGGCGCGCGAGCAGCGGCTATGATTGGCCGCCGCATGGCGCGAGGCCGTCGGGTGGAGGCGATGCAGGTGTCCCGGTCGGGGAGGGCGAAGACGGTCGGCGTAGATCGATGGGCGGGCCAGCGCGCAGACGACGACCGTGAGGGGCTGCCCGTCGCGTGAGGCCGTCGGGTTGGTGAAGATGCCGGCCAGTCGCGATGGTGTCGGAGTAGAGGCGCACGGGAATCGACGGCGGCGGCGGGCGACGCAAACCGATCAAGTATAGATCGGAAAACCAAAAAGAAAACGCCGATCAAGATGACCGGCGGGAGAGAGAAAAACCCGATGCAAGGGCTCGGGAAAAGACTCTCTAGGACAGCCGGTCAACACCACCGGCGGACGAACCCTAGGTACGGGCGGCGCGGCCCCCGGCGGCGGTCATGGAGGCCGACCGCCCCGGGGGCGGGGGCCGGGTGTGGAAGCTGCTGCGGTGGCTATGGTTTGGGATCGATTAGGCTGATACCATGTTAGAAGGGAGAGTGGAATAGTTGATATTGTATTGCTTGAGCCTCGTGGGCATATATATAGGAGTAGAATGAGAAACTTGGAGTACAAGACAAGCCAGAACTAATCCTAATCTATCTTGTCTTTCCTAATAATCAATATACTCAACAATTGAGATTCCAAGACCCCCAAACAACCACTATTGCTGCCAGAACAAGCCCTCGACGCACCGTTGTCGTCGGTCCCCTACCGGAGCCGTCTTGACCTCGTGGATGATAGCCGAGAAGTCTTCGTGCACGTGCCCCTAAGGACCAGCACCCTGGAGCCGCAGTCATCGCCGTTGATCCCTTGCATAGATCCGAAGCACCTGGTACCAAATCTCATCACACGATGAAAAAACCTAACCTCACCGTCCCAAAAAGATGGCATGAATGTACGCCGGAGCTCCGCCGACTACGTTCAATTAGACGTACTCGAGAAGGATCGGAGGCTGAAAAACAAACTCGAAAAATAAGTGTCGTCATCCTCCTAGCACCGCACGTGCGAGGACTAAAAAATCCTGACCTAAACTACTAACCGGAGCGGAGGCATCAGGATTCCACTCCCGCCACTGGCCGCCAGAGCGGCAGGCAGAGGGGAAGGGAATCCACGGGCTTGTCGGCAAAGTTTGGGGAGAAGAGTTTGCCTAGCCGCCTAGGGTTAGGGAAGGAAAACGAGTAGAATTCTCCGTGTGATCCCTTTGACATGTACTCTCAAATCAACATTTTAGGACACTCGAGAAGAAAGCTTCGACAGTTTAGGCCACCTATTTATAATTTCATGATCATTTTTTAAAATTCGTGAACATTTTTTAAGTCATGAACATTCTTATAATTTTTTGAACATTTTTTCTACTTCACGAACAATTTCAAAGCATGCGTATTGAGGTCAAAATTAAAGGTAAAAAAAGGAAAAACCACAAACCGTACTAGGCTAGGGGAGCTAGCGATCCGCCAAGTGCACCAATGGGCCGGCCCACCCTACACGCTAGCGATCGAGAGCTGTAGGCGATTACTTGATATGTGATCACTATTAGTGATAGGTCGGTCCATATCTCGCTTACAGTGAGACATGAGGACTACTCACCTCAAATATATGATGAAGCAATTTGAGGTAAGTCAATAAAATCCACGTTACCCGCAAAAAAAAAAACATGTTTATCAAAAAATATATTCTATCAGCAATGGGAGACATTAGGACCACTCACCTCAAAAAGAGAGAAAACATGATCATATATTCATATATATGATGAAGCAATGGGAGAGATCGATTTAAATGTTGGCATCGAGTTAGCTTACCTCAAATGGTAGGATGGCAAGATTCAGCAAGTAGGTCATGCGGTCCAAACAATAATCTCCAGCCAGCCATGTACAATACCGAGATTAAAAAAAATCAGAGTCTTTCCCTTGGCGAGATGTAGCTTCGTCTCGCCTGAAGCGAGCGGTCGGACATGTTGGCCCAATAACATGAAACCTTCAAACGGATTTGGCCAGTTTTGGGAAGGTTTCACGTGGATCTTTTATATGTTTTCCTTTACAGTTCGTTGGTTTTTCCTTTGTTTTTTTTATATTCTGTTTTCCTTTTTCTATATTTTTTTCCGTGTGCTTTTTTGAAATATATGTTGTACGTATACATTTTGAACATTTTTCAAAAATATCATGAAATCTTTTAAGTACATGTTTAAAGATTTTTTTGAATACATGTTAAATCATTTCGAAATAAATTTCAACCTTTTTAAATAAAAGTCAAAAAAATAATACATGTGATGCATTTTATAGATACAAATTAAACATCTGTAAAAAATACATGTTTGTCATTTTTTCAAACGTACGTTGAAAACTTGAAATATTTGAAAACACATTGAAAATATTTCAATGCATGTGAAACATTTTTCAGATACATCTTGAACATTTTTTTAAATACATGTTGAACCATTTTTAGATCCACGAGAAATAAAAATTTACATTCCCCAAATATTTTTACAATACACGGCGAAGATTTTTCTAAAACTAAAAAAAATATTTTTTTTTCATATTTATATACTCCCTCCGTCCCAAAATAAGTGACTCAAAAGTGACTCAACTTTGTATTAAAGTTAGTACAAAGTTGAGTCATTTTTGAGTCACTTATTTTGGGACGGAGGGAGTATATTTTTAGTCTTTTTTTGGAGTATAAAGGTAAGTAAGAAAAAAATACAAAACATAAATATAAAACCTTGCACTGGGAAAACCAAAAAGGGAAAAGGAAAAGCCTGTAGTTTCCCTTAGACTACCCACACTGGGAGTAACATAGGTGGTAACATCACACATATCTAGAAATAATAAACGATGTGGCAAGCAATTAATGAAGAAAGAGAGACATGTATTAACATAGCTAGTTACTAGTACTATGAGTAACATCACACATAACTAGACAAGATCAGTCTATAACCTAATAAATGAAGTGTTGCATGACACCACACATATGTTACTCCCCATTGTAGAGGTAGTAACATAGACTAGTAACATATACATGTTACTAGTCTAAGTTACTACCCACTGTGGCTAATCTTAAGGGCAAACGTACCTTTGTCCGTCCTCTGACGCCCAGTCGAGGGCGCCAGACAAACCCTCTGACGCCCAGTCGAGGACACGCTAACTTATGTAAAATTTTCTAGTTGCTTTTTTATTCTGGTTTTTCGCTGTTTTTTCTCTGTTCTATTTTTTCATTCGTTTTTCCTCTGTTCAGTATTTTGTTCCCTTTTTTCATTTTTTCTTCCTTTTCTATTTTTCAGGGTGTTTTTGTTTGGCGTTCCTGCTGCTTTTCTTTTGGTGTTCTTGCATTTTTCTTTTATTAGATTTTATACTACAAATATTTTTAAATGTACATGCTGTCAAATTTTTAAAAATATACAGTGAATTCCTTTTATTATATTGTGAAGATTCTTTACTGTAGGTGAACTATTTTTTATATAGGCTAAACATTTTTCAATGTAAAGTGAACATTTTTTTAATGTATGGTGCACCTTTTTTAATATGTGTTGAACATTTTTTAATACACAAAAGCCGTTCTAAAAACAAACATTGAACATTTAAAAAATGGAAAGAAAAAGTTACAACGGCCAATTTTTGGGGAAAAAAACCCAAGGAAAAAACTGAATAAAAAACAAAGAGAAACCATTCGAGTGGTGAGGTCGCCTGAGTGGGCCGACCCATTTCCCCGCGCTTCAGGATATGAAAAAGAGGGTATAAAAATAGATTTCCCTAAAAAAAGGGTATAAAAAGAAATCTATGTACTACATGTTATCTAAAAGAAACTGTTAAAAGCTGGGATCTACCGTGTGAGCAGGAGCAGCTGTGACTGTTTTGATTTCTATTCGAGATCAGCGACATGAATCATTACCAAACCATTTCCTCCTAATTCTATGCATAAGCATATGTTAATCTCACACAAAGCCCCAAGGAGTACTTTATGCAACTGATCATAGCTTGGTCAGAACCAGGCTCTGCTTGGTTGGGGAAATATAAAATCATACCCCCATACTACACTAACACAAGTTTGACCGGTAAAACCGACTCATAATCTCACAGATTTGCCCAGCAAGGAGACAATTAAAAGAGTAACACATCTCAAGAAGAAACTGGTGCTTAACTTACAACTTCTTGCTAAGACATATTCCTTCCGCAGAGTAGTTTACCCACGCTTGTTGAAGTTGGATCTTTGCCACAAATATTTTATTTATATTTATAAAATCACAGCTGCAAAAAAAGACTTTCAAACATTTTGTTTATATTTATAAAATCACAACTGCTGAAAAAAACTTTGAAACACAATTTGGTCCATAGTAAAGCGCCACAATATAAACCATTACATATTACATTATACAATGAAAGGAATACAGTGCATAATGAAGTACCAGAAAAAAGAGAGGTATTTAAAATGTCCTGAAACTTGGGAGCTCGATGAGGAGGAGCAGCAGCAACAACCCTGCTGGTTCTTGGAATCCATACTAGGAAAAGGAGCTTATCTAGCTCTCCAAAGAACTTGTTTTTTTTGTTTTTTTTTTTGCGGGTTCCAAAGAACTTGTTGAAGGAAATAAATAACCAAGAATGACTACATGAGTAAAATAAAAGAAAGAGGAGTACCAACATAAATAAGTCTTGCAACAAATGCAACTACGTAATTCACAAACGAACACACAATGCTCGATCGAAAGCCCGCAAGAGCATTACAAACCCAGAATTAATGTGATCTCGCGGGGGAGAGAGAGTTTCTACGGCCTGAACCTGCGCGCAGGATGTGCCCTGAGTGTATCATTCAGTAGGGCAGGGCGGTTTGAATGTGCTCTGACTGCTCTCTCGAGGCAAGCCTTCGCAGCAGCCTGAACGACTCTGCTCGCGCTAGTCAAGCCACCAACTTCGACAGTAGCGAGGCGGGGAAGGTTTCCAAGTCCGAACTCGAAGGCACCAGTAGTGAGTGCCTTAGTTTCATCTGGCTCGAAATAAATCTTGAGTATTTGAAGCATTGGCATGGAACCTGCTGTAAACATCAGATTCAGGCCTTCACCAGCTATATAATATAGAAACTTCATCAAGCATGGGAACCCCACTTCACCACCGACTGTCAGCTTTGCATCTTTAGCACGTCCTCTTGCTTCTACTTCCAGAATGAGCAGAGTGGGCAAGCTCCCAAGGATGCACAGATCCTTCTGTCTGATTCCCTCCACTTCAATGCGTAACTCTTGGAGGTTGACAAGTAAGAGCATCCATTCTGGAACCTGCCGGACTGGCGATTGAATTAAGATGAGTTTCTGGAGGTTAAGCATAGTGGGGCACAAAGGTTCCTGCTGTAAGAAGCTGGCTCCGCTCATAATTTTCAGAGAACGAAGGTTGCTCTGACATACAAGGCTACGAAGAGAGGAAGCGATAACTTTGTACAGCTCCTTCATTTCCTCTGTTTCTCGAGAATCATGTTGGAAAGTAATGAACAACTTCTTCAGATTCTTTAGCTGCCCAAGTTCTTGCAAGAAGTTTGATGTCTGACTGAAAACCCTCACCCGTTTCAACACCTGAAGTGCTTCCAACTTCATAATTCCATCAGGAAATTTAACAACACCCTCGGTCAATAGATGCACCAATTTTCTGAGATTTAATAAACTTGCTGGCAGTTCACCTACTTCTGTGCTTCGTAGATCCAACATCTCTAGGCACCGTAGATGGCGGATTCCTTTTGGCAGTTTACTTACTCCTGTTCCCCTGAGGTTGAGGTACCTTAGATGAAGCAACATCCCGATATTTGTAAGATAATGTTCCTTCAACTGCTTGAAACCCCCAAAATCCAGAACACGCAAATGCATGAACACATTCAATGGCGGGACTCCCTCTGTATTCCCAAAAACACTAAGTGATCTGGCATGGGACAATACCAGATTTTTTGGCAGGGTAGAATTTCCTTCTCCGCCATTTTGGAGGGAGAGCCGACGAACTTTCATTTTGTCATTTATAGGTACACAGGGAACACCAACCAAAGTAATGAAGTTATCTTCAATGGACTTGGATACGATGAAATCAAGAATTACATCATGAACTCTACAACGAGTCACCTTATGATCATATCTGTCTTTCACAGGTTGGACCAAACACCTGTTGACCAGTTCATTGAAATACATCTCTCCTACCTCATGTATTGCGTATCTGCCGTCCTTGAGAATGATTCCTTCAGCAATCCATCTTCTTATCAGATTTTTCTTCTCGATAATAGTATCTTCTGGAAATATACCGAGATATAAGAGACAAGTTTTCAGATCAGAAGGCAGATCAAAGTAACTAAGTGACAATATCTTCATCATATTTTCAACACTATTATTTCTTTCAAGTGCACGGCCAATTGAATCTTTCACTTCATTCCATTTAGAGACTGTACTTTCTTTGTTAGCCAGCAAGCCGGATATTGCAATGATCGCCAAAGGCAAGCCATCACATTTTTTCAAAATTTGATTCAGAACTTCTTCAAGGTGAGAAGGGCAGTGTTCTTCGGAGCCGAATAGTATTCTGCAGAATAACTGTCTTGAGTGCACAATATCAAGAGGGCCTATATCATGAATATGACCATTGAATGATGAGCGACATGATTTAGCCACATCATTTATACGAGTAGTGGTGATTATTCTACTACCGATACTGGTCTTGGGGAATGCACGCTTAATAATATCCCATGTATCCACACTCCATATATCGTCAACAACAATAAAGTACCTGCACATTGATTTTGTCAGATAAAATTTGTATGCTTTCATATAAAGAGTATACAATAAGATAGGAAACTAACAAAAGAAGCTCATCACAGTGACAACAGCAGGCGACATTTTAGCTCCCAAAAGCATATGCTCCTACTATGAACAATTAAATCTCTATAAATATTAATTTTGACAATGCACATGGTCATGTCTTGTATGTGTGTTCAAAATTTTATGAATAAAACACATTTGTTTTGCCCCAGGGTAAAATAAATAAATAATAATAATCAGTGCTCTAGAAAAGGATTTCTGGAGCACAAATTTGTTTCTTTTCAAACAGACCACATGAATTGTCTTTTTTTTTCAAAGAGAGTTTTCGTTTACACATAGGACAGGGATATGTATATGTGTAATTTTTCCCCAGAATATTTGACATTCTGAAAATCTTTTTTGTTACACGGGAGCACATGCTCATGAGAGTTGATTTGAATTACCTACATAAATGTTGTTAAAATAGTATACATTACATACTTAATTCCCTTGTGCTTAACCTAGCTAGTTTGGTACAATCCTGGAAGTGCATCTGGTATCCTAGAACTTTGTTTAGCAGTTGGGTAACTAATGGCAAATGGGTTTGTCGACTAACTATTTTCTTGAATTAAGACTCTGCATGCATTAGGTTTCACACTACTATTTGCAAGATTGTAAGAAATTTAACAAACAGTAAATCGAGTACCTTCGACAATGACTTGCTCTATTGGTGATGCCCTAATAAGTTCTGTATATTATTAAAAGACAACAAGTAAAAGTAAAAAATAAAATAGCATAGAGGTACGACATACCTTTTGTCTTGTAGGAACTCATTGATCTTGAGAACCAGATCTTCCTCACTCCCTTCTATAGTATTTGCATAAGGTTGCCTGCTAACTTGACTAAGGATTCTTCTTAGAATGTTCATCATGTTTGGACTTCGTGACACAGATAAGAAAGCCTGGCACTGGAATCCTACTTTAAGCTCTTGATACACTTGATCTGCAAGAGTTGTCTTGCCCATTCCTCCAGACCCAACAATGGAGACTATCTTCAATTGCTCTGGAGACCCACATCCGTCCACTTCAGTTAGCAATTTGATAATCTCGGCCTTGGGTTTATCAATTGCGACGGGTGTACTGTTAAGCCTAACAAGAGCTCTAGCGTGAAGGGTTCCTTTATTCATGGTCTCAGAGAAGCCTTCTTTTACCTTGTGACTTGCATTACTCTAACCTCAGTCTTGTACCTTCCATTCCTCTTGCCAAGCTCAATGACTTGTTTCTTCAAATCATGGATATCGCTACCTGCGCGACCGCGAGCCATCATCATCCCCATCCAGTTCTTCATTTTCTCCATGAAACCATCTGACTCGATATCTTTGTCGTCGACGCGTTGCATGAAGTCATCAACGCAGTCCTCCATATCGTAGGACAATTCCCGCACCTCCTTCATCCACAACTTGTCTCGCTCATTGGGATTCTCCTCCTCCAACATCTCAAGGAGAAATGCATGCATCGTGGCGAGCTCATCCCTGAGAAGGCTGACCTCGCGATGCACATGCTTGAAACGCTTATACTTGTCGCTGACCAGAGTGGCCAGCTTCTCCAGGACGGGTTTCAGGGCCCCCGTGGCTGCACTCACCAGAACCGGCTCCATGCTTCTCCTCAGATATGCTTGCGCAGGCGCAGCCCTCCAGATCTGGGAAAATCCCCAAATCTTCGATCCGGCCCTTGTTCCAGATCGCGAATCCTGGAAGTGCTCGGCGACGCGAATCCGGTTCCCGGCCGGTCCGGCTGGCCTGATACTGATAGCCCAGTCGGCAGTCGCTGGGTGGAGATCGATGCTGGGCGGCGAGGTGCTGGAGGTCGCGGCTGCCCGGCGTCGGGGCAACGGGGCGGAGTGACGAGGAGACCGACGGTGGGAGGCGACGGCTGGAGATGCAAGGACCAAGGAGACGGCGGGAGAGTGGAGGCGACGGTCTATATGTGAGGTAATAGCGGGAGGTGCGAGGCGACGGCTAGAGTCAACAACGGGAGGCTGGATGCGACGGCGGAGGAGAGGTGGGG
This sequence comes from Secale cereale, assembly GCA_902687465.1. Classification (NCBI taxonomy): domain Eukaryota; kingdom Viridiplantae; phylum Streptophyta; class Magnoliopsida; order Poales; family Poaceae; genus Secale; species Secale cereale. Next base: position 195,086,509 of record LR738716.1, read on the forward strand.
CTGGTGGCGACGGCCGGAGGAAGAAGAGAGGCTGGTGACGGCGGCGGCGGCCGTGGTGGGGGGTGACGGCTCCGGCTCCGGCGAGTGTTTCGGGGGAGCTCGGGGACAACCAACGACAACTCTACATAGCATCTAAGCAATTGGTGGTGAGTGGCGACGCGGTTTCTTATCCATTACAGTAGAATAATCGCTTAATCATGTGGCCCGCGTCATTACATACCAACTCAATCAGTGCTCATTAATTTTACTCAACCTCAGTTCTTTTTTTTTTTCGAAAAGGGGAGAGCCCCGGCCTCTGCATCAGAGTGATGCATACGGCCATCTTTATTAAGGTAATAAAAATAAATAAGGTCCTGAAGTCTGCAGTAGAAAGCTCCCACGGAGCGAAGGAAACAAAAAAATCAGCCAACAGCCACAACCGGCAGGCATAAGCATGATAGGGAAACTAATTGCCTATTCTATTACATGACCGCCATCCAAACCGGTTGAAGATAACCCGTGCTACCATCTCCCACCGGATAGATCCAGTAACCAAACGCTCCCTGACCTCCGTCGGAGTGAGTAGCGACCACATACGGATCAATGCAGTGGCTCGGAAAATAACCTGCAAAAAATGAGTATTTGTTGTTCTGTTAAAAACCAAATCATTTCTGCAATTCCACACTCCCCATAGCAAAGCACATACTCCCACCCGGATATGTCTCGCTAGTGCGGAATCTATCCCGTATAGCCATTGCCCAAATAAAGAGCCAATGGAAGCCGGAGGTGAAATATTGAAAGCAATTTGTATTGTCCTCCATAAAATCTTTGCCATCGGACAAACGAGAAAGAGGTGTTTAATAGATTCATTCCGATCACAAAACGAACATCGCAAAGACCCAGTCCAGTTACGTTTTGCCAGATTGTCCTTAGTCAGAATCACTTGTTTATGCACAAACCACATAAACACTTTGATTCGCAAAGGCACGTTGACCTTCCAAACATGCTTCGAACTAGGAACCACGCTAGTATTGATGATATCAAGATACATCGACTTGACCGAGAACACTCCATTCCTAGTCAACTTCCAACATAACCGGTCTGGGTTTTGAGATAGCTGCACATCCATCAGTCGCCTGACTAGATGGAGCCAAGCTTCCCAACGGTTGCCGACTAGCGCTCTCCGAAAGTGAATATTGAGAGGGGAAGACTGAAGAATTGTCGCAACTCAACCTCAGTTCTACCGTCATCCTATTATCGATGTAAGTGGCCTGAATTTATAATTTGGGTCAGTCGATTTCGAGTGAAGGAACTCGAAAAAAAAAAGAAGCTCGCCGGAGAAGCATCTGGGTCTAGGGTGGCAAGCGACCCAGGTGTGTGTGTGTGGTCGGTGAGTGGGAGGGGGGGGGTGATGGTGCATGTTCGCTGGAAAAAACTGTCCATCACCAGGGCTCGAGGAATGGCGGGGGGGCGACGGTGGGTCGCGGTTGAGAGGAGAGCGGGGCGCTGAGGCCGGAGTTTGAGCGCCGTTGGCCGCGAGCGGTGTTGGCTGGCGGTCTAGCCGGTGGTATGTGGGGGCGGTTGGGGAAGAAGGCATTGGGAGGTTGAAAAAAGGGAGATGTTGAAGAAAGAATCCTGGTGTTCATTTTGCATTGGAAAGCTGGAATTATCTTTTCAGTCGACTTTACACCTAGCCACTTCCATTATTTTTTATCTGAAAGACTTGGTGATAATCATCATATTATTTTTTGTCTGAAAGACATGATGATTATATTCTTGGTTATACTCACCACAAAGAAGAACAATTTTTCTCCTCCCCACGTGCGACTTACTACATCTCAGGATAGTCTGTCCATCATAATTCATAAAGAGCCAGGCAAAAACGTTTTGCTTTGATAAGCACATACATTTTCACAACTTTTTGAATACAAGATCGGCCTAACCTGTATTCACCGTCAAACTTAAGCATCTACAACTGACAGATAAATAGCTACTAGAGTTGGCCTGAGACATCTCATTAACCAGCTGCCTAACCTGTCGAAGTTCAGCTGTCTAGAAAAAGTGACCGAGTTTTGGTAACTGGTTTCCATTTTCCTTTTTAAGGAAGGGAGATTACTCATCGTTCTCATTAACAAAACCATAGAGATTCACAAAGGTCTGCACCTGATGACTGCAAATGCCAACAATTTACAATTTCAGCAACTACAAACAGTTCAACACATTACACACGCACGCTGACGACGACGGCACAAAGCTGTACCGTGGAAGCAGCAACACAACCAGTAGATTCATAACATTTCAACAGAAAAAGAAAAAAAAGTATGCATCCAATAACTATCCTGAGATTGAGGGGTTAATAGCATTTCAATAAAACAAGAGAAGTATACATCTAATAACTGTTATAACTTGTGAAGTAGACACAGGAGGAGCATCTAGCAGCAGCTCTCCAGTTTGAGATGAATGTTCTTGTTTCTTGGCTCCTTGTTCCTCACCACAAGGCATATGTAGGTCCAGTACTATAATTCCAAATTCCAAACCAGTTATGTGCTTATCATTAATTTAATTGGGCTGTGAAACTTTGATACACCATCAGCATAGAACAAGCACCATCAGCACGGTCCTTGACGTATGGATCTTAGAAGACTAGCTTGTAGTGTTTTTTATTCCAACACCATCAGCATCATCCTGATCAGGAGAGTGCCTCAACCAGGACAGATGAAAACAATCACCAGCGGCTGAACCATTTGAGAGTAGCACGTACTGCAGATGATAGGTAACATCAAATTTTAACACTGTGATATGTAACAAGGTATATTAAATGCAAAAAAGATGGTACACATAACATCATCCAACTCGTCGATAAAAGAGAGGATCCTATGAAGTGTTCAATTAGTTCAAGAAACTATAACAATGGTACGGAGCTTTGCGTGATATCTAGCTTGTCAAATTAATAACTTGCTCATAAACAACCAATAATGACAGATGAAATATCAATCCAAAGTTGCACATGATGAAAATGAAATATCAATCCAAAGTTGTACAGGACCAAGTAATTCACAGGCCCTTTGAGAAGAAAGGTCACCAACAATCTTGCAGCAAATGCATGTGATTAATTCACGAAATAAACAATGGTGTACACACACAGCACAATTACTTGGGATGTCATCTTTCTCGCATTATCACCAAATTAAATAAGGCTCATGAAGCAATGCATTAGATTAACAGATTGCAGGCGACTCAAGCGTGCAGCAGTGATACTCTAGAGATGCTGGGAGTATCAACATATTTATATAGGACCACAAATATAAGTACCTGCAAGGAGGCAGATTCATTCTTGTACAAATACTATAAGCGGCCTACCAACGAGAACTAGGACACATCCATCGCAGATAATTCTGGAGTACCAATCCATCTCAGCAACACAGTGACAACTTGATCATACAAGGCACAAAGAGAGATACATAATCTCGTGAAAATTAAATTACGCGGCCTTTAATGGGAGAAAGAATTAGTACCTCAATTCTGACAGCAAATCATCAACTCTAGACCTCTACAAATAGCAGAGTAGGCTGGTTGAGATGTGTGCTGGCTGCTCGCTCCATGGCAACCTTTGCAGCGTCAACGCTGGTATGGTCGCCAACCACTACACATCTGACAGTAACAAGGCAGGGGAGGTTTTTGATTCCAAAATCAAAAGCACCACCACTAGTACTCGCGCACTCAGTTTTATTTGCATCAAATGCAATCTCGAGTTTATCTAGCTTAGGCATGGCTCCAGCTGCAAACATCAGATCCATCCCACGGTACGGCATTAAATAACTAAAGATCCTCAAGAATGGGAACCCAGTTTCACCATCGACCGTGACCCTTGTGTCTTCAGACCTTCCCGCTTCTGAAAATGAATCAATGACCAGAAACAAAATGCGCAGAGTGGGTAAACCTCCAAGGATGCAGATATCCTTTTGCCTGACTCTAACCATTTCAAGGCATAATAGCTGGAGGTTGACAAGGGGGCTCACCCATTTCGGAACCTGCGTCATAGCTGAAGAACTAGTAGTTAGTTTCTGGAGACTAGGCGGCACGCGCAAAGGTTCCCCTAAGAATTTGGAGCCATTCCAAACAGCTAGAGAGATAATGTTCCCAAGGTTGCTAAGAGAGGAGGCAGTAATAGCTC
>LR738716.1:195092820-195179923 GCA_902687465.1 Secale cereale
CGATGAGATGATGTTGAGGAAGAACGTCGGTTGATGATCAATGTCCGTAGCTCATTGTATTGAGTAGACATGTTGGTGTTGATGAGGTCGATTTGCTCCTTGGTGCTTTGTTGGAATTGTCGCGCGTCCTCGGCAACTTGACCAATGTACTCTCGCATAGCTTCACTCTCTTGATGTAGAGCTCGTTGGACACCGAATAGATGTAGTTTTGTGACGTAGTTGTTCGCTTCTTGAGGGTCGTCGAAGATCGGGTTGGTAGATGAACTTGGCCTATCCATCATCACAAGCAAGTAAGTGAGTGGAGAAAGGAGAAGACAATATCAATGTACCTTAACCGAGGTTGAAAATGGATCAATGATCACTCAACAATGTAACCCGGAAATAGCACTATTGGTATCACTTCGTGTCGATTCTCACACCTACAAGTAAAGCTTTGAGAGGAGCTTGGTTAGGATGTGGCACAAATTCAATGTAATCGTCAAAATGATTCAAAGATGTTGAAAATGGTTCACAATTTGCTCATGCAACAAGTAGATCACTAGCAAAGAGTAGCACACGGAACACACGCACGGATAGATAAATGTGGTTGTGCAACCAAGGATGAGCGAAAAATGTGGTAAACCACGGAAAATGCTCGTGTTGCACAACGCTAGAGAGACGCTAACCGATTGCTTAATAGGCGGATACGCACTTGTGCACGACCTATATGGGCAAAACGTAACGACTATCTATCACAAGTATGCTATGAGTGTATGATGTGCCGATGCTCGAGCACAAGATGATGTTGCTATGTATGATCTCTTTGGATGCAAGGCGTATGATGCTATAGTTTCTTTGCTTGGATTGGCTCTTTTGCTTAAAAGCTTTTGAGCTCTTTCTTTGGGCACATATGTATGCTTCTCGTATCGAGGTAGCTATTGTGTATGCGGAACACTCTTGTGGCACAAGGAGATATGCAATATACCAAGATGATGTGGTATGCAATATATATGAGTATCACTAATGTGCACAAGTGTCGTGGCCCGGCAATACTCAAATGGCTAGTCTCAATGGGAAAGCTACGCAAAGATGGTTCATAGGGTGACAATGCAATTGCAAGATAGAATGATCGAAGTGTCGTCGATGTTACCGTCCTTGCCGAAGTTGAACGGTGGTGTCGTCGAAGTCTTGCCGTCCCAAGGTAGCCTAAACATCCAAGGAAACGGTGAAATCACAACTCAAGTATCCACGGCAAATGGAGACAAATTTTCGAAACTCGAAGCGGTGAAGCGATGGTGGTTGTTGCGGAAGATCGGTGGTGGTTTGCGGAAGAGTGGGTGGATCACTGAACGAAGAGGCGGCGGAGGTTTGCGAGGTGGGGTGTAGTGGGGGGAAAATGGCTGCGGGAGGCCGGATGTCCGGGCCAGGGGCCGGATGTCCGGGCCGGGCCGGATGTCCGGGGCACGAGCCGGATGTCCGGGGTGCCCGAGCCAGCAAGAACACGTTGCAAAAGGGGGGTTGCGGGGCAAAAATTCGGTGGATTTTTGGGATGAAATTTGGGGAAAAGTGGAGGAAAAGCTAGATCCACACGTGGCACAGCAAATCCATGGAACAAATTCAACAAAATCTTGCCAAATCAACAGATCACAGAAAATTTTTTGGGGCTCTTTTTGTGGGGAATTTTTTTTTTCGAAATTAGGAAGAACACGACAAAAACAGGCTAGAAAACGACGTGTGGGGCTCCAAAATCGTGAGAAACCTTTGCTCTAGATACCATAATGATACAGGGTGGAACCCTAATCAGCGGATCTTTCACGTTTGGAGGTTGGCACACGATGAACACGGGGAATCACAAGGGAAAGATGGGGGAAACACAAGAGGAAAACACTCAATCAACACGAAAGCAATCACACAAATGCTAGATTCGCGATACAAGGTTGAGATCCATGATCCAAAGTCAACAACGGTGATACAGATAGTCTTCTCCGTGAGGAGGTCTTGGAATCCCGTGGGATCTTCCCGTTAGGGGTCTTGAATCCAGAGGTGGATCTTCTCCGTAGAGGCGCACCGGTCTCGTGGGAGAAATCCACACAAGTGTCAAATGAGCTAAACCACAGCTAACCCTAAACGGAAAGAGGAGAGGAGTATATATAGTCTACGAGGCGAACGGGTACATGGGCCTCGGCCCAGGGGCTGCACGCAGGCAGATCAGGGGCCGGATGTCCGGGCGGCGGCCCGGATGTCCGGGTCTTCGAGGGGTGCCGGACGTCCGGGGCGAGGAGCCGGATGTCCGGGCTGGAGCGGCCTGGTCTCGGGTGCTCTCTGGACAGAAGCGCCGGATTTCCGGGCCCGGGGCCGGATGTCCGGGCCATGCTTGGCCGGATGTCCGGGCCCTGGCCGGATGTCCGGGCCCTGTAGCTTCAGTTGCTGCTGGCCTTCTGTCGTTGATGGCCCAGGTGCCGGATGTCCGGGCCATGGGGCCGGATGTCCGGGGCCTGGAGTTCCCTTCTGCCCTTCTCGATGGATCAGTTCGTCCGTGGCCTTGGGGACTTGTCCATCTTCACGCTCTTCTCCGAAGCGGTCTCCTTCACATCTGAGCACACAAAGCACACTCGCTTGAGGTAGCAACCATGTCTCGCAAGATTCATAAGGAAGTTGGGCTAGGAGTGACGTCACCTCGGTCTCGAAAGCTCTAGCACGAGCACGTGTCATCGGTCCTCGAGGCACTTGAGGGTGTGAAGGAGGGTCCATGGTGATGGCCCTAGGATACACCGTATCATCTCCCCTCCCTTGGGAAAGATCCGACCTCGGATCGAAATCTTCATCACCATGGAAAGGAGAGAGGTCCTTGATGTTGAAAGTGTCGCTCACGGAGTACTTGTCCCGTGGGATGTCGATCTTGTAGGCGTTGTCGTTGTAGCGTGCTAGCACCTTGAAGGGTCCGTCGGCGCGAGGTAGAAGCTTGGACTTGCGCTCGAGTGGGAAGCGGTCCTTGCGAAGGTGAAGCCAAACAAGATCTCCCGGTTGGAACACCATCGGTGCCTTGTTGACGTTGAGCTTGGTGGCGCGACGGTGGACTTGTCGCTCGATCATCGCCCTTGTGTCTTCGTGCACCTTCTTGAGATAAGTTGCCCTTGCACTTGCGTCCATGTTCGTGCGCTCTTGGAGAGGAAGCGGTAGGATGTCCAAAGGTGACAACGGGTTAAAGCCGTAGACGATCTCGAAGGGGGACTTGCCGGTTGTGGAGTGTCTTGCGCGGTTGTAGGCGAACTCGGCGATTGGTAAGCAATGCTCCCATTCCCGGATGTTCCTCTTGATCAACACACGAAGAAGAGTGGATAGCGTGCGGTTCGTCACCTCCGTCTGGCCGTCCGTTTGTGGATGGTACGCCGAAGAAAATAGAAGCTTGATTCCGAGCTTGGCACATAGTGTTTTCCAAAAGTAACTCAGGAACTTGACGTCCCGGTCGGAGACGATCGTTTTGGGCACGCCGTGTAGACGAAGTATCTCCCTGCAGAAGAGAGTTGCAACATGTGAAGCATCGTCGATCTTGTTACAAGGAATGAAATGAGCCATTTTGGAGAACCTATCTACCACGACAAGCACTGAATCTTTGCCATTTTGAGTCCTAGTGATACGGTGTATCCTAGGGCCATCCCCATGGACCCTCCTTCACCCCCTCAAGTGCCTCAAGGACCGATGACACGTGCTCATACGAGAGCTTTCGAGACCGAGGTGACGTCACTCCTAGCTCTACTTCCTTATGAATCTTGCGAGACATGGTTGCTACCTCAAGCGAGTGTGCTTTGTGTACTCAGGTGTGAAGGAGACCACTTCGGAGAAGAGCTTGAAGATGGACAAGTCCCCAAGGTCGTGGACGAGCCAATGCATCGAGAAGAGCAGAAGAGAGCTCCAGGCCCCGGACATCCGGCCCCATGGCCCGGACATCCGGCCCCTGGGCGTTCAGCTACAGAAGGCCGCGTGCAGCAGAAGCTACAGGGCCCGGACATCCGGCCAGGGCCCGGACATCCGGCCAAGCACGGCCCGGACATCCGGCCCCGGGCCCGGAAATCCGGCGCCTCTGTCCAGAGAGCGCCCGAGGCTCGACTGCCCCAGCCCGGACATCCGGGCCCCCGCCCCGGACATCCGGCGTCCTGTGAAGTCCCGGACATCCGGTCCGCCGCCCGGACGTCCGGCCCCTGAATTGCCTGCGCGCATCCCCCGGGCCGAGGCCCATGTACCCATTCGCCCCGTAGACTATATATACTCCTCTCCTCATTCCGTTTAGGGTTAGCTGTGGTTTTAGCTCATTTGACACTTGTGTGGATTTCTCCCACGAGACCGGTGCGCCTCTACGGAGAAGATCCACCTCTGGATTCAAGACCCCTAACGGGAAGATCCCACGGGATTCCAAGACCTCCTCCGGGAGAAGACTATCTGTATCACCGTTGTTGACTTTGGATCATGTATCTCGACCTTGTATCGCGAATCTAGCACTTGTGTGATTGCTTCCGTGTTGATTTGAGTGTTCTCTCTTGTGTTTTCCCCATCTTTCTCCGTGTTTTCCCCGTGTTCATCGTGTGCCAACCTCCAAACGTGAAAGATCCGCTGATTAGGGTTCCACCCTGCATCAATATGCCTTTGCCTGTCCCTAGTGTTCCTTGGGAAGATATATCTATGGACTTTGTTTTGGGTTTACCTCGAACAAAGAAGGGGAGGGATAGCATATTTGTTGTCGTGGATAGGTTCTCGAAGATGGCACACTTTATACCATGTCATAAAAGCGATGATGCTGCTAATGTTGCTGATTTGTTCTTTCGTGAAATTATTCGCTTGCATGGTGTGCCAAATACTATTGTTTCAGATCGTGATACTAAATTTCTTAGCCACTTTTGGAGATGTTTATGGGCTAAGTTGGGGACTAAACTGCTTTTTAGTACTACTTGTCACCCCCAAACTGATGGACAAACTGAAGTAGTCAACAGAACTTTGTCTACTATGCTTAGGGCTGTTTTGAAGAATAATAAGAAAATGTGGGAAGAATGCTTGCCTCATATTGAATTTGCTTATAATCGTTCATTGCATTCTACTACTAAAATGTGCCCTTTTGAAATTGTCTATGGTTTCCTACCTCGTGCACCTATTGATTTGTTGCCTCTTCCATCTTCGGAGAAGGTTAATATTGATGCTAAACAACGTGCTGAATTGATCTTAAAAATGCATGAGTTAACTAAGGAAAATATTGAGCGCATGAATGCTAAATATAAACTTGTTGGAGATAAGGGTAGAAAACGTGTTGTCTTTGCACCTGGAGATCTTGTTTGGTTACATTTGCGTAAGGATAGGTTTCCTAATTTGCGCAAGTCAAAGCTAATGCCACGTGTTGATGGTCCTTTCAAGGTGTTAGAGAAAATAAATGATAATGCATATAAACTTGAGCTGCCTGCAGATTTTGGGGTTAGTCCCACATTTAACATTGCAGATTTGAAGCCTTACTTGGGTGAGAAAGATGAGCTTCCGTCGAGGACGACTTCAATTCAAGAAGGGGAGGATGATGAGGACATCACTAACAAGGTTACACCCACAGCTCCAACTGACACATATACAGGACCAATTACTAGAGCTCGCGCACGCCAATTAAATTACCAGGTACTTTCGTTTCTTGGTAATGAATCTAATGTTCATGAGAATATGATGCTGCCTAAATTGGATACATTTGTCTTGCTTACAAATGAAGGGCCTAGCTTGGACAAGAAGGATGAACATTGGAGCAAGATCAAGCATGGAGATGATGGCATGCGCAAGGGGGACAAGAATGGAGATACAATGGATGATTTCAAGACTTTGAAGCCACCATAATGAGTGCGAGAAGCCTTGGACGAAATATACAAGATGCCACTTCATAAATTTCGTCGAGAGGCTATTTTAGGTGCTGCGTCACCTTATTATTGGGCCAGGCCCATGTAATTTCGAAATACTTGAGTATAGGCTGTTTTTAGAGTCCGTATGTGTGGGGAAACAAGAGTTAGGGTTGGTTTCGGACCCCTCCACCAAGGGCCATGAAATTCCCCCCTCTTTCCCTCATATATACAGCCCTTAGGGCGTCGTTTAGACTTTGGGTTTTGTTTAGATTAAAAGTTCGCCATAGCTGCAACTTCGCGTACTTCGTTTGTGTTCAACGACCAGACCAAGGCGTCACAGAACCCCACCTTGATCAATAAAGCTTTCCTCTTATATTCGCAATATCCAGATTGCAATCTTAGTTTCTTGCTTGTTCTTCGTTTGCCTGCAGGAAACAGACCTTCGTGGTCAGGTTGATCGTGCTCCGGCGTGGTCAACAACCTCTCGGAGTTGGTTTAGCGATTGCTAAGGCGCGACGTCCTCGCACGTTCGTAGTCGGATCGTCAAAGTCGACTTCCTCCAAAACGATAGCCACCATCTCATCGAAAGACGGGACACCTTTGCCTCTATCAGTGCGTGAGCAAGCTCTTAAGCTCATTGAACGCGGTGTCTTGCGAAGGACCCCAAATGAAGGGTGCGTTCTTCTTGCTCAAAGCGTGTAGAGGCATAGCAATGGTGCTAAAGTCCTTCACAAAACGTCGATAGAAACCGGCTAGACCAAGGAAACTACGCACTTGCATGAGATTCTTTGGTTGAGGCCAGGTTTTAATTGCTTCAATTTTAGTTTCATCAACGTGAACACCTTGAGAAGACACGACAAATCCTAGAAAGACAACCTTGTCAACGCCAAAAGTGCATTTCTCCAAATTAGCATATAATTGTTGTTTGCGAAGTGCTTGCAAAACTAGTTGGACATGGTCAACATGTTCTTCAAGCGACTTGCTAAAGACTAGAATGTCATCAAAGTAAACCACGACAAAGACACCTATGTAGGGTCTAAGAACAAAGTGCATAAGACGCACGAAAGTGCCGGGTGCTTCCGATAAGCCCATTGGCATAACAAGCCACTCGTATAACCCGAACTTGGTTTTGAAAGCAGTTTTCCACTCATCACCCTCTTGAATGCGAATTTGGTAGTAGCCACTTTTAAGATCAATTTTGGAAAAAATTGTGGCACCACATAATTCATCAAGCATATCATCTAAGCGTGGAATAGGGTGACGGTATCTAACGGTTATAGCATTTATCGGACGACAATCGGAGCACATGCGAAAACTTCCATCTTTCTTAGGCACGAGGATAACGGGAACGGCACAAGGGCTTAAGCTTTCACGTACATGACCTTTGTCGATGAGTTTTTGCACTTGCCATTGTATCTCCTTTGTTTCCTCGGGGTTGACGCGGTAGGGGGCCTTGTTTGGAAGTGGTGCACCAAGTACGAGGTCGATGCGGTGTTCGATTCCGCGAAGTGGAGGTAGACCCGGAGGTAGCTCATTGGGAAAGATGTCCGAGAATTCCTGCAACAATTGAGACAACACAAAAGGTGGAGGTGGTGAAGTGTTAGTAGGTTTGGCTTCCCCTTTGCATAAAAGCACAAGGTGGAAGACGCTCGATGGGTTCTCACACACTTCTCTCATCTCACGTTTGGTGGCAAATAGGACTAGTTGCTTCTTGTCGCTCATCGTGGAGGCACTCATATTTGGCTTGTGGCTCTCGCTCTCTTTTTGGTGGCTCGCTCTCTCACCATTCTCTGCACGATGGGTGGTAGGTAAAAGCTTGTCGGCGGCTACTTGACTTGGAGTCATTGGTCGGAGCACGAATTCCTTGCCCTTCATCTTGAAGTGATAGTGATTTGTCCGTCCATTGTGTGTGACTCCACGATCATATTGCCATGGACGTCCAAGAATAAGGTGGCACACGGACATGGGTATCACATCACATTCGAGAGTGTCCTCGTAGGCGCCAATCTTGAAAGAGACTTGCACGGTGTGCTCGACACGAAGAATTCCGGCGTCGTTGAGCCACTGGACCTTGTAGGGGTGAGGATGCTTCGTCTTGACCAAATGAAGCTTGTCGCATAGCTCTTCGCTTGCCAAGTTGTGGCAACTTCCACCATCGATGATAACCTTGACGGAGCGTCCATTGATGCCGGCCTTCGTATGGAAAATATGACATCGTTGGTCGTCATCTTGTTGATGTTGGAGTGTCAAGACTTTGGAGACAACAAGGTTGGGGCTTGAGTCATTGTCGCAAAACACTTTAAGGTCTTCTTCTTCATTGACTTGGCAATGCATAGCGACATGCTCAAGTGCTTCCATCTCATCATCACTCATGGAGTCATAAGATCCATCGTCGTTGATGATCATGATGCGAACGGTCTTGCACTCAAATGACTTGTGGCCTCGTCCTTGGCACTTGAAGCATTTGATGGAGCTCGTCTTGTTATTGTCTTCGGTAGGAGTTGTAGTTGAGGAAGCTCTTGGCTTGAAGATGTTGGTAGAAGGTGAACGACTCGATGTAGTCGCATTCTTGTAGCTTGACTTGTCACCTAAAGTTGTAGAAGGCTTGGTAGAGGTAGTAGTATTAGCCGAAGTCGTTGAAGCTTGGTTGTAGGAGCCGAAGTTCTTGGAGTTGAACTTGGAGTACTTGTAGTCCTCTTGAACTTGTCGCTCCGCTTTGGTTGCTTGATGTACTAGCTCGAGGAGATTGTTGTATGGTTGGAAGTGATGAGGACATGACTACCTTGGATACGACCAAAAATATTGCATACATGTATATTTGTGAGGTGATTTCTAATGCAAACTATGCAACAATTTATTTATGTTATCCAGAACAAAAATACTTCACAGACTTTTGTGCCATGTCTAATTCCAGGTGCATGGGACATTTGTACAATTCACATATGAAGATAAGGGAAAAAGAGAAGTTTAGGGGCTGTTCAAAAAGTTCTCTCACGTCACTTTTGGGCCAAGAGAAGATAGAGTCCAAGTCTCTCACGTTCTGCATCCAGATTCGGACTGCACAGACATACCTGACTCAAAACGGCAAGAACTCCTTCATACGGACTCCGAATTGGGTGATTCTTTTTTTGTTGGAAACTAGATTTCATACACTTTCCAACCCAATTGGAATCACCTTCAAATTCGTCCGGAGCATTGAGATCCCGACAAAACAATCTGACGCTGCAGCAGAATCCGAGTCAAACTACAAGTCCAAAGGTGTTACATCACCTCCACTTGGGCCCATGAGCCTTGTACGACCTAGGGTTAGTTTTAGGCTGCCTTGGGACGTCCTTCCACCTCCTTGGCCGCCACCCCTTGCTCCTATATAAGTAGATCCATCTAGTAGCTTTTACTTAGGGATTTGTTTAGTCAAAAGTTAGCCATTGCAACTTCGTGTGTCCAACGACCAGACCAAGACCGTGATACGGTGTATCCTAGGGCCATCACCATGGACCCTCCTTCACCTCATCAAGTGTCCAAAGGACCAAGGACTAGAGCTCCCGAGACCGAGGTGACGTCACTCCTAGCCCTACTTCCATACAAATCTTGCGAGACATGGTCGCTACCTCAGACGGACGTGTTGTGTGTGCTCAGGTGTGAAGAAGACCACATCGGAGTGGGGCGTGAAGATGGACGAGTCCTCAAGTTCATGGACGAGCCAATGCATCGAGAAGAGCAGAAGAGAGCTCCAGGCCCCGGACATCCGGCCCCCTGGCCCGGACATCTGGCCCCTGGGCATTCACCCACAGAAGGCCAACAGCAGCCAAGGCTACAGGGCCCGGACATCCGGCCAGGCATGAACCGGACATCCGGCCTCGGGCCCGGAAATCCGGCGCCTCTGTCCAGAGAGCACCCGAGGCGCGCCCACTCCAGCCCGGACATCCGGCCCATGGCCCCGGACATCCGGCGCCCCGCGAAGCCCCGGACATCCGGCTCGACGCCCGGATGTCCGGCCCCTGATATGCCTGCGCGCATCACTTGGGCCGAGGCCCGTGTATCCCCTTCGCCCGTAGACTATATATACTCCCCTCCTCATTCCGTTTAGGGTTAGCTGTGGTTTAGCTCATTTGATACTTGTGTGGATTTCTCCCACGAGACGGTGCGCCTCTACGGAGAAGATCCACTACGGATTCAGGACCTCCTTCACGGAGAAGATCCCCCGGGATATCAAGACCTCCTCCGGGAGAAGACTATCTGTATCACCGTTGTTGACCTTGGATCATGGATCTCAACCTTGTATCGCGAATCTAGCATTTGTGTGATTGCTTTCGTGTTGATTTGAGTGTTCTCTCTTGTGTTTTCCCCATCTTCCTCCGTGTTTTCCCCGTGTTCATCGTGTGCCACCCTCCAAATCGTGAAAGGTCCGCTGATTAGGGTTCCACCCTATACCATCTTGGTATCAAGAGCAAGGTTGATCACGATTTTGGAGCCCCACACCCCGTCTTCTAGCTTGTTTTTGTCGTGTTCTTCCCAATTTCGAAAAATTCCCCACAAAAAGAGCCCCAAAATTTTTTCTGTGATCTGTTGATTTGGCAAGATTTTGTTGAATTTGTTCCATGGATTTGCTGTGCCACGTGTGGATCTAGCTTTTCCCCCACTTTTCCTCAAATTTCATCCGCAAAATCCGCCGAATTTTTGCCCCGAAACCACACTTTGCAACGTGTTCTTGCTGGCTAGGGCACCCCGGACATCCGGCTCGTGCCCCGGACATCCGGCCTCCCGCAGCCACCACCACACACCATCTTGCACTCTTCCACCGCCATTTTCGTTCGGTGATCCACCCATCCTTCCGCAAAACCACCACCAATCTTCCGCAACAACCACGATCGCTTCACCGCTTCGAGTTTGAAAAGTTTGTCTCCATTTGCCTTGGATACTTGAGTTGTGGTTTCACCGTTTCCTTGGATGTTTAGGCTACCTTGGGACGGCAAGACTTCGACAACACCACCGCTCAACTTCGGCAAGGACGGTAACATCGACGACACTTCGCTCATTCTATCTTGCAATTGCATTGTCACCCTATGAACCATCTTTGCGTAGCTTTCCCATTGAGACTAGCCATTTGAGTATTGCCGGGCCACGACACTTGTGCACATTAGTGATACTCATAGATATTGCATACTACATCATTGTGAGTCACATCACATCATCTTAGTATCTTGCATATCTACATGTGCCGCAAGAGTGTCCCGCATACACTATAGCTACCTTGATACGAGAAGCATACATATGTGCCCAAAGAAAGAGCTCAAAAGCTTTTAAGCAAAAGAGCCAATCCAAGCAAAGAAACAATAGCATCATACGCCTTGCATCCAAAAAGATCATACATAGCAACATCATCTTGTGCTCAAGCATCGGCACATCATACACTCATAGCATACTTGTGATAGATAGTCGTTACATTTTGCCTCTTATAGGGCGTGCACAAGTGCATATCCGCCTATTAAGCAATCGGTTAGCGTCTCTCTAGTGTTGTGCAACACGAGCATTTTCCGTGGTTTACCACATTTTTCGCTCATCCTTGGTTGCACAACCACATTTATCTATCCGTGCGTGTGTTCCGTGTGCTACTCTTTGCTAGTGATCTACTTCTTGCATGAGCAAATTGTGAACCATTTTCAACATCTTTGAGTCACTTTGACGATTGCATTGAATTTGTGCCACATCCTAACCAAGCTCCTCTCAAAGCTTTACTTGTGTAGGTGTGAGAATCGACACGAAGTGATACCAATAGTGCTATTTCCGGGTTACATTGTTGAGTGATCATTGATCCATTTTCAACCTCGGTTAAGGTACATTGATATTGTCTTCTCCTTTCTCCCACTCACATACTTGCTTGTGATGATGGATAGGCCAAGTTCATCTACCAACCCGATCTTCGATGATCCTCAAGAAGCGAACAACTACGTCACCAAACTACATCTATTCGGTGTCCAACGAGCTCTACATCAAGAGAGTGAAGCTATGCGAGAGTACATTGGTCAAGTTGCCGAGGACGCGCGACAATTCCAACAAAGCACCAAGGAGCAAATCGACCTCATCAACACCAACATGTCTACTCAATACAATGAGCTACGGACATTGATCATCAACCGACGTTCTTCCTCAACATCATCTCATCGACGAAGCCGCTCAAGTCGACATACCGACTCAACGCAAGACTTAAGTACACCTACGTCAAACACTCTTCGTCAAGCCGCACGTCAAGCTCGACATGAACATCGGCAACCTCTACATGACAAGAGTTCTCAAGAACTATTCGACGAACAAGAAAGCCGACGTCGTCAAAACCAAGCTACACTTGAGCAAGCACAAGAACGGCAACGACTACGCCAACAACAACAAGAGCGAGCTCGTCAATATCAAGAAGAACAAGATGCCGAGGCTAACCGCCAAGCACACCAACGTCGTGAAGCTCAAGCTATGGAGGCGCAACGTGCTTTACAAGATGCACACCGCAATGTGGCCGCCCGCAATCGACACACTCGTCAAGAAGAGGATTTTCTTCGAGATGAGATACAAGAACGGCGCCATCAAGCAAGAATGCAAGACGAAGCTCCTCCTCAAGCGCGACATGAGCAACAATACCAACAAGAGCAACAACCCCAACAAGAACATCTTCCTCAACAAGAGCAACAAGATATGGCAAACCGCCAAAATCGAGATCATCCTCCCAATAGACAAGGAAACAACGACGAGCATCGCTATGGCAAGCTCAAGTTCACCATGCCAAAGTTTTCCGGAAGCATTGATCCCGAAGACTACCTCTCATGGGCATTGAAAGTTGACAAGATCTTTCGCCTTCACAACTTCGATGAAGAGAAGAAGATCGCTATGGCATCACTTGAGTTCCAAGACTATGTTCTCATTTGGTGGGAGCAAGTTATTGAAAGAAGAGAAGCCAAAGGCGAACCTCCTATCACCACTTGGGCTCAAATGAAGGAAGTGATGAGAGCACGCTTCGTGCCTACACACTACAACCGTGACTTGTTCAAGAAGCTACAACTCCTCAAGCAAGGTACCAAGTCCGTTGAAGAGTACTACAAGGAGATGGAGATTGCTATGATAAGAGCAAACATCAAGGAAGATGAAGAGCAAACAATGGCGAGATTCTTGAATGGACTCAACTATCCTATCAAGAAGATTGCGGACTTCCAACCATACAACAATCTCCTCGAGCTAGTACACCAAGCAACCAAAGCGGAGCGACAAGTTCAAGAGGACTACAAGTACTCCAAGTTCAACTCCAAGAACTTTAGCTCCTACAACCAAGCTTCAACGACTTCGGCTACTCCTCCTACCTCTACCAAGCCTTCTACAAACTTCGGAGACAAGCCAAGCTACAAGAATGCGACTACATCGAGTCGTCCACCTTCTACCAACAACTTCAAGCCAAGAGCTTCCTCTACTACAACTCCTACCGAAGACAATAACAAGACGAGCTCCATCAAATGCTTCAAGTGCCAAGGACGAGGCCACAAGTCATTTGAGTGCAAGACCGTTCGCACCATGATCATCAACGACGACGGATCTTATGACTCCATGAGCGATGATGAGATGGAAGCACTTGAGCATGTCGCTATGCATCGCCAAGTCAATGAAGAAGAAGACAATCAAGTGTTTTGCGACAATGACTCAAGCCCCAACCTTGTTGTCTCCAAAGTCTTGACACTCCAACATCAACAAGATGAAGATCAACGTTGTCACATTTTCCATACGAAGGCCGGCATCAATGGACGAGCCGTCAAGGTTATCATCGATGGAGGAAGTTGCCACAACTTGGCAAGTGAAGAGCTATGATACCATATGATACAGGGTGGAACCCTAATCAGCGGATCTTTCACGTTTGGAGATTGGCCCACGATGAACACGGGGAATCACAAGGGAAAGATGGGAGAAAACACAAGAGGAAAACACTCAATCAACACGAAGACAATCACACAAGCACTAGATTCGCGATACAAGGTTGAGATACATGATCCAAGGTCAACACCGGTGATACAAAGATAGTCTTCTCCGTGAGGAGGTCTTGATATCCCTGGGGGATCTTCTCCGATGAAGGAGGTCCTGAATCCGAAGTGGATCTTCTCCGTAGAGGCGCACCGTCTCGTGGGAGAAATCCACACAAGTATCAAATGAGCTAAACCACAGCTGAGTCTAACGGAGGGGAGTCAACGGTACTTATATTACATGGGTAGGCGCCGTCGTAGCGGACGTCCGTGGGTTACCGGACGTCCGGTGGTTCCGGAGGGACCGGACGTCCGGTAATCCTCGGATTTCCGCTATTTAGCTTCTGTAGTCGTTGTCACGGATGTCCGGTGGCTTCCGGTCGTCCGGTCGTCCGAGGGAGGCCGGACGTCCGGTGTCTTCCGGTCGTCCGGTGCCTGGGAGTCGCCGGTCGTCCGGTGCAGGCCGGACGTCCAGTGCCTGTAGCATCTTCAGCCTGCTTTCTTCTTGTCTCGAGCACTTGTCGGGCCTGTCCTCTTGAGGATCATGTCGCGACTCTACATGTCTACCTTGCAATCATGTCGCCATCTTGAAAACACGATTGCATTGTCACCCTCGGATCATGTCGAGACAAGAAGAAAGCAGGCTGAAGAGTCGCTCATTCTACCTTGCAATTGCATTGTCACCCTATGAACCATCTTTGCGTAGCTTTCCCATTGAGACTAGCCATTTGAGTATTGCCGGGCCACGACACTTGTGCACATTAGTGATAGTGATAGATATTGCATACTACATCATTGTGAGTAACATCACATCATCTTGGTATCTTGCATATCCCCGTGTGCCACAAGAGTGCTCCGCATACACAATAGCTACCTCGATTCGAGAAGCATACATATGTGCCCAAAGAAAGAGCTCAAAAGCTTTTAAGCAAACGAGCCAATCAAAGCAAAGAAACAATAGCATCATACGCCTTGCATCCAAAGAGATCATACATAGCAACATCATCTTGTGCTCAAGCATCGGCACATCATACACTCATAGCATACTTGTGATAGATAGTCGTTACGTTTTGCCCATATAGGTCGTGCACAAGTGCGTATCCGCCTATTAAGCAATCGGTTAGCGTCTCTCTAGCGTTGTGCAACACGAGCATTTTCCGTGGTTTACCACATTTTTTCGCTCATCCTTGGTTGCACAACCACATTTATCTATCCGTGCGTGTGTTCCGTGTGCTACTCTTTGCTAGTGATCTACTTGTTGCATGAGCAAATTGTGAACCATTTTCAACATCTTTGAGTCATTTTGACGATTGCATTGAATTTGTGCCACATCCTAACCAAGCTCCTCTCAAAGCTTTACTTGTGTAGGTGTGAGAATCGACACGAAGTGATACCAATAGTGCTATTTCCGGGTTACATTGTCGAGTGATCATTGATCCATTTTCAACCTCGGTTAAGGTACATTGATATTGTCTTCTCCTTTCTCCCACTCACATACTTGCTTGTGATGATGGATAGGCCAAGTTCATCTACCAACCCGATCTTCGACGATCCTCAAGAAGCGAACAACTACGTCACCAAACTACATCTATTCGGTGTCCAACGAGCTCTACATCAAGAGAGTGAAGCTATGCGAGAGTACATTGGTCAAGTTGCCGAGGACGCGCGACAATTCCAACAAAGTACCAAGGAGCAAATCGACCTCATCAACACCAACATGTCTACTCAATACAATGAGCTCCGGACATTGATCATCAACCGACGTTCTTCCTCAACATCATCTCATCGACGAAGCCGCTCAAGTCGACACACCGATTCAACACAAGACTCAAGTACACCCACGTCCAACACTCTTCGTCAAGCCGCACGTCAAGCTCGACATGAACATCGGCATCCCCTAAATGACAAGAGTTCCCAAGAGCTATTCGACGAACAAGAAAATCGACGTCGTCAAAACCAAGCTACACTTGAGCAAGCACAAGATCGGCAACGACTACGCCAACAACAACAAGAGCGAGCTCGTCAATATCAAGAAGAACAAGATGCCGAGGCTAACCGCCAAGCACAACAACGTCGAGAAGCTCAAGCTATGGAGGCGCAACGAGCGTTACAAGATGCACATCGCAATGTGGCCGCCCGTACTCGACACACTCGTCAAGAAGAGGATTTCCTTCGAGATGAGATGCAAGAAAGGCGCCATCAAGCTAGAATGCAAGAAGAAGCTCCTCCTCAAGCGCGGCAAGAGCAACAACCCCAACAAGAACATCTACATCCTCAAGCGCAACATGATATGGCAAACCGCCAAAATCGAGATCATCCTCCCAATAGGCAAGGAAATAACGACGAGCATCGCTATGGCAAGCTCAAGTTCACCATGCCAAAGTTTTCCGGAAGCATTGATCCCGAAGACTACCTCTCATGGGCATTGAAAGTTGATAAGATCTTTCGCCTTCACAACTTCGATGAAGAGAAGAAGATCGCAATGGCATCCCTCGAGTTCCAAGACTATGTTCTCATTTGGTGGGAGCAAATCATAGAGAGAAGAGAAGCCAAAGGCGAACCTCCTATCACCACTTGGGCTCAAATGAAGGAAGTGATGAGAGCACGCTTTGTGCCTACACACTACAACCGCGACTTGTTCAAGAAGCTACAACTCCTCAAGCAAGGTACCAAGTCCGTTGAAGAGTACTACAAGGAGATGGAGATTGCCATGATAAGAGCAAACATCAAGGAGGATGAAGAGCAAACAATGGCGAGATTCTTGAATGGACTCAACTATCCTATCAAGAAGATTGCGGACTTCCAACCATACAACAATCTCCTCGAGCTAGTACACCAAGCGGCCAAAGCGGAGCGACAAGTTCAAGAGGACCACAAGTACTCCAAGTTCAACTCCAAGAACTTCGGCTCCTACGACCAAGCTTCAACGACTTCGGCTACTCCTCCTACCTCTACCAAGCCATCTACAAACTTAGGCGACAAGCCACGCTACAAGAATGAGACTACATCGAGTCATCCACCTTCTACCAACAACTTCAAGCCAAGAGCTACATCATCTACAACTCCAAATGAAGAGAACCCCAAGACAAGCTCCATCAAATGTTTCACATGTGGTGGCCGTGGTCACAAGTCCTTCGAGTGCACCAACAAGAGAACAATGATCTTCCACGACGACGGCACATATGACTCGATGAGCGACGACGAAGTGGACGCCATCAAGCACTTGGCCATCCACCGGCGTATCAATGAAGAAGAAGATCGTCAAGTGTTTTGCGACAATGACTCAAGCCCCAACCTTGTTGTGTCCAAAGTCTTGACACTCAAACACCAACAAGATGACGACCAACGATGTCACATTTTCCATACAAAGGCCGGCATAAATGGACGCTCCGTCAAGGTTATCATCGATGGCGGAAGTTGCCACAACTTGGCAAGTGCAGAGCTATGCGACAAGCTTCATTTGGTCAAGACGAAGCATCCGCACCCCTACAAGGTCCAGTGGCTCAACGACGCCGGAATTCTTCGAGTCGAGCACACCGTGCAAGTCTCTTTCAAGATTGGCGCCTACGAGGACACTCTTGAGTGTGATGTGATACCCATGTCCGTGTGCCACCTTATTCTTGGACGCCCATGGCAATATGATCGTGGAGTCACACACAATGGACGGACGAATCACTATCATTTCAAGATGAAGGGCAAGGAATTCGTGCTTCGGCCAATGTCCCCAAGTCAAGTTGCCGCCGACAAGCTTTTACCTACCACCCATCGTGGAGAGAATGGTGAGAGAGTGAGCCACCCAAAGGAGAGCGAGAGCCACAAGCCAAATATGAGCGACTCCACGATGAGCTACCCGAAGAAACTAGTGCTATTTGCCACCAAAAGTGAGATGAGAGAAGTGTGTGAGAACCCATCGAACGTCGTTCACCTTGTGCTCTTATGCAAAGGGGAAGACAAATCTACTAACACTTCAAAACCTCCACCTTTTGTGTTGTCTCAATTATTGCAGGAATTCTCGGACGTTTTTACCGATGAGCTACCACCGGTTCTACCTCCACTTCACGGGATAGAACACCGCATCGAACTCGTACCCGGTGCACCCTTTCCCAACAAGGCTCTCTACCGTGTCAACCACGAGATACAACGGCAAGTGCCCAAACTCATCGACAAAAGTCATGTACGTGACAGCTTTAGCACGTGTGCCGCTCCGGTTATTCTATTGCCTACGAAACATGGAAGTTTTCACGCAAATGCATGCTTGTTACGCAAATGCTTACTTGTTACACAATTTGAGTTGCATGTGATTGGCTTTGAGCACCTAAAAGATTTATATGAGCATGATCCTTCCTTTGCAAATACCTATGCTAAATGCTTGACTCACACTTCTTGGGAACATCATTACACCAAGGATGGATATCTTATGAGAGCTAACAAACTTTGCATCCCCGAGTCTTCGCTTCGTTTGCTCCTTTTGCAGGAATCGCATGGAGGAGGACTCATGGGACACTTTGGACGCGACAAGATGTTTGCTACCCTCTCTAAGAACTATTTTTGGCCCAAGATGCTACGTGACGTCTCACACCTCACCAACCGATGTTCGACATGCCGCAAAGCTAAGTCCAAAGCTCAATCTCATGGTCTTTACATGCCTCTTCCTACTACATATCATCCTTGGGAAGACATAAGCATGGATTTCATACTTGGCTTGTCTAGGACAAAAAATGGAAAAGATTCCGTGCTTGTCATGGTCGATACATTCTCTAAAATGGCTCATTTCATTCCCGATAACAAGATCGACGATGCTTCACATGTTGCCACTCTCTTTTGTAGTGAAATACTCAAGAAAGTGCACGAACAAACAAGGGCAACAATCGAGCGACAAGTACATCGCCTCACAACCAAGCTCAACGTCAACAAGGCAACAATGGTGTTTCACCCGGGAGATCTTAGTTGGCCACATCTTCGCAAGAACCGTTTCGCACAAGAGCGCAAGTACAAACTTCTACCTCGCGCGGACGGACCCTTAAAGGATCTCTCTCCTTTCCATGGTGATGAAGATTTCGATCCGAGGTCGGATCTTTCCCAAGGGAGGGGAGATGATACGGTATATCCTAGGGCCATCACCATGGACCCTCCTTCACCTCATCAAGTGTCCAAAGGACCAAGGACTAGAGCTCTCGAGACCGAGGTGACGTCACTCCTAGCCCTACTTCCATACAAATCTTGCGAGACATGGTCGCTACCTCAGACGGACGTGTTGTGTGTGCTCAGGTGTGAAGAAGACCACATCGGAGTGGGGCGTGAAGATGGACGAGTCCTCAAGTTCATGGACGAGCCAATGCATCGAGAAGAGCAGAAGAGAGCTCCAGGCCCCGGACATCCGGCCCCCTGGCCCGGACATCCGGCCCCTGGGCATTCACCCACAGAAGGCCAACAGCAGCCAAGGCTACAGGGCCCGGACATCCGGCCAGGGCCCGGACATCCGGCCAGGCATGGCCCGGACATCCGGCCTCGGGCCCGGAAATCCGGCGCCTCTGTCCAGAGAGCACCCGAGGCGCGCCCACTCCAGCCCGGACATCCGGCCCATGGCCCCGGACATCCGGCGCCCCGCGAAGCCCCGGACATCCGGCTCGACGCCCGGACGTCCGGCCCCTGATATGCCTGCGCGCATCACTTGGGCCGAGGCCCGTGTATCCCCTTCGCCCGTAGACTATATATACTCCCCTCCTCATTCCGTTTAGGGTTAGCTGTGGTTTAGCTCATTTGATACTTGTGTGGATTTCTCCCACGAGACGGTGCACCTCTACGGAGAAGATCCACTACGGATTCAGGACCTCCTTCACGGAGAAGATCCCCCGGGATATCAAGACCTCCTCCGGGAGAAGACTATCTGTATCACCGTTGTTGACCTTGGATCATGGATCTCAACCTTGTATCGCGAATCTAGCATTTGTGTGATTGCTTTCGTGTTGATTTGAGTGTTCTCTCTTGTGTTTTCCCCATCTTCCTCCGTGTTTTCCCCGTGTTCATCGTGTGCCACCCTCCAAATCGTGAAAGGTCCGCTGATTAGGGTTCCACCCTATACCAGACCGCTTACGGATCCCCACCTTTATCAATACATCATTTACATTTGCAATATTCAGATTGCTTTATCATATTCTTGCTTGTTCTTCGATTGCATGCAGGAATAGACCTTCGTGGTCAGGCTGATCGTGCTTCTGGCATTGTCAGTAACCGCTGAAGATTGGTTTAGCGATTGCTAAGGCGCAACGTCGTGCACGTTTGTAGTCGGATCGTCAAAGTCGTCTCCACCAAATCGATAGTTATCATCTCATCGAAAGATCGGGCCCCTCGCCGCTATCAAGTGGTATCAGTTTTCAGGTTGCTCGGTGAGAATTTCCAGTTATTCCTAGATTAGATTTATTTTCTTACCTATTGTCCAAGGAAAAGCCACAAAAAAAAGTTAGATCTATTCATCCTTTGTCCTAGCCAGTCTGAGTGTTGTAGGGTGAAACCCTAGGGGGGATCTTTTCACACTTGGAGGGGGAAAAGAGGAAGAACACACAAGAACACAAGATACAATTCACTCAAAACAAACCCAATATCACATCCACTAGAGTGGCACACAAAGGATCCACGAGATTACAAGAACAATCCAAGGAAACAAGCACAAAGGTAAGGTTCTTCCCACTCTAGGTGAGGTCTTGCAATCCGAGAGGACTCTTCTCCCTTGGGAGGTCTTGCAATCCACAAGGATTCTTCTCCCTTGGGAGGTCTCGATCTCCTCACGGAGGGGATACAAGGAGCAAAGCTCTCAAGGTCTCTCAATATCTTTGCTAACCCTTCCAAGGAAGTGGGGAAGGTCTATTTATAGTTTATCCTACGAATGGGTACGAGAAGAGAGGGATACATGGCCAAGGGCCGAGGGCTGCGCGCAGGCAGGGCGGTAGTACCGTCCACACGAGCGGTAGTACCGCTTGTAGAGCGGTAGTACCGCCTAGGGGGCGGTAGTACCGCTGGTGCCGGACTGTCCAGGTGCGGTAGTACCGCCTCGGCGGAGCGGTAGTACCGCTAGGTCCGGGTTGGGCAGATCTTCGTTTGCTTCCACGCGATCCGGGCTGAATGGGCTCTCCTTTGCGTCCATGGGTTCATCTCCTTGGTAACTGAGGATGCACAACATCTCCTTGTGAGGTAGAACCCAATCCTCATGCGAATCCAAACGAAACTCGAAGAGGAGAGAATTCACCTCGTGCTCGATGGCGCGTGTGCGTGCTCTAGTCATTGGTCCCTTGAGTGCTTGTGGCGATGATGGGGTGTCCATGGGGATGCTTGACGGATGCTCCGCATCATCTCCCCCCCCTTGGGGAAGATCCGTCCACGGATCGTGGTCTTCATCACCATGGTACTTGGCCAAGTCTTGGACGTTGAAGATGTCGCTGACGTTGTACTTGTCACGGGGGATGTCGATCTTGTAAGCGTTGTCGTTGTAGCGTGCTAGCACCTTGAATGGTCCGTCGGCTCGTGGAAGAAGCTTGGACTTGCGTTCCTTGGGGAAGCGGTCTTTGCGAAGGTGTAGCCAAACGAGATCACCCGGATGGAACACCATGGGTGTTTTGTTGGTGTTGAGCTTGAATGCGCGGCGTTGGACTTGACGCTCGGTCGTGGAACGTGTTTCTTCGTGCATCTTCTTGATGTGGGCTGCTCTTGCACTTGCGTGAAAGAGCATCCGCCACTACATTTTCTTTGCCTTTGATGTACTTGATGACATAGGGAAAAGACTCAATGAATTCACTCCACTTAGCATGACGCTTGTTTAACTTCGTTTGACCCTTGAGATACTTGAGCGTCTCATGGTCCGTGTGAAGAATAAATTCATGGGGTCGAAGATAGTGTTCCCAAACACGTAGAACTCTCACCAAAGCATAGAGCTCTTTATCATAGATGGGATAGTTAAGTTGCGCTCCGGATAGTTTTTCACTAAAGTACGCAATTGGGCGTTTCTCTTGCATGAGCACGCCACCGATGCCGTTACCACTAGCGTCACAATGAATCTCAAAAGGCTTATCAAAGTTGGGTAGGGCAAGAAGAGGTGCGTGCGTGAGCAAGTGTTTGAGCTTAGTGAATGCGGTGTCTTGCGAAGGACCCCAAACAAAGGGTGCGTTCTTCTTGCTCAAAGCGTGTAGAGGCATAGCAATGGTGCTAAAGTCCTTGACAAAGCGTCGATAGAAACCGGCTAAACCAAGAAAGCTACGCACTTGTTGAAGGTTCGTTGGTTGAGGCCAAGTTTTAATAGCGTCAGTTTTAGTTTCATCAACATGAACACCTTGAGAAAACACAACAAATCCTAGGAAAACAACTTTATCAACACCAAAAGTGCATTTCTCCATATTAGCATATAATCGTTGTTTTCGAAGGGCTTGCAAAACCATACGGACATGGTCAACATGTTCCTCTAGCGACTTGCTAAAGACTAGAATGTCATCGAAGTAAACCACTACAAAGACGCCTATGTAAGGTCGAAGAACAAAATGCATAAGACGCACGAAAGTGCCAGGCGCCTCCGATAAGCCCATTGGCATGACCAACCACTCATATAGCCCAAACTTGGTTTTGAAAGCAGTTTTCCACTCATCACCCTCTTGAATGCGGATTTGGTAATAGCCACTTTTAAGGTCTATTTTGGAAAAAATTGTGGCACCACATAGTTCATCAAGCATGTCATCTAGGCGAGGAATAGGGTGTCGGTATCTAACGGTGATAGCATTGATTGGACGGCAATCGGAACACATGCGAAAGCTACCATCTTTCTTAGGCACGAGAATAACGGGAACTGCACAAGGGCTTAGGCTTTCACGTACATGACCTTTGTCGATGAGTTGTTGTACTTGACGTTGTATCTCCTTTGTTTCCTCTGGGTTGACGCGGTAAGGAGCCTTTGATGAGGACATCACTAACAAGGTTACACCCACAGCTCCAACTGACACATATACAGGACCAATTACTAGAGCTCGCGCACGCCAATTAAATTACCAGGTACTTTCGTTTCTTGGTAATGAATCTAATGTTCATGAGAATATGATGCTGCCTAAATTGGATACATTTGTCTTGCTTACAAATGAAGGGCCTAGCTTGGACAAGAAGGATGAACATTGGAGCAAGATCAAGCATGGAGATGATGGCATGCGCAAGGGGGACAAGAATGGAGTTACAATGGATGATTTCAGGACTTTGAAGCCACCATAATGAGTGCGAGAAGCCTTGGACGAAATATACAAGATGCCACTTAATAAATTTCGTCCAGAGGCTATTTTAGGTGCTGCGTCACCTTATTATTGGGCCAGGCCCATGTAATTTCGAAATACTTGAGTATAGGCTGTTTTTAGAGTCCGTATGTGTGGGGAAACAAGAGTTAGGGTTGGTTTCGGACCCCTCCACCAAGGGCCACGAAATTCCCCCCTCTTTCCCTCATATATACAGCCCTTAGGGCGTCGTTTAGACTTTGGGTTTTGTTTAGATTAAAAGTTCGCCTTAGCTGCAACTTCGCGTACTTCGTTTGTGTTCAACGACCAGACCAAGGCGTCACAGAACCCCACCTTGATCAATAAAGCTTTCCTCTTATATTCGCAATATCCAGATTGCAATCTTAGTTTCTTGCTTGTTCTTCGTTTGCCTGCAGGAAACAGACCTTCGTGGTCAGGTTGATCGTGCTCCGGCGTGGTCAACAACCTCTCGGAGTTGGTTTAGCGATTGCTAAGGCGCGACGTCCTCGCACGTTCGTAGTCGGATCGTCAAAGTCGACTTCCTCCAAAACGATAACCACCATCTCATCGAAAGACGGGACACCTTTGCCTCTATCAAGTGGTATCAGATTTCCAGGTTGCTCGGTGAGATTTTACAGTTTTTCATAGTTTAGATCGAGTCTGTTCTTCATACCTATAGTCCACGAAAAAGCCAAAAAAAATTAGGGTTAGTTCATCCCATCCGAACCAAACTGAGCCTTTGCATAATCTTTTCTGTATTTGCTTTGTTGAATTTGCGGTTGCATCGTCGTGTCCAGTTGCTGGTCTTAGCGTCTAGTCTTTTAGAGTTTCGAGTTCTGGTCATAAGTTGTCACGCCGCCGCCGCAACATCTTCATCACTACTGCCACATACCACCACCGATCCTTATCCATATACCACCACCAATCCGAATCCATATACCACCACCGCTGCCATAACCTACCACCGCTGCCATATCCTACCACCATATATCCACCACCAATCCGAGTTCTTTTCATATTAGGTTTGTTCTCGAAATCCATCTAGGTTTCGGATTTTTGTTTCCTTGCCTGCGTAGGTGATACGGTGTATCCCATGATCATCCCCATGTTCACTCGACGAGACCTCAACCACACACAATTGGACACAAGGTTCACTCGCTCCTCTCTGAACCCCCACTTTCTACATGTGAGACATGGCTACTACCTCAAATATATGTGCTATGCATGACCAGGAACCAAGAGGAAGGCCATGGAACAGCTGGGAGCGTTGGACAAGACGGCGAGGACACGAAGTACAAGGAACAAGAGAAGCTGCTGGAAAAGCTTCAGGCTCCGGACGTCCGGCATCTACCGGACGACCGGCGACTCCCAGGCGACCGGACGACCGGAGGCCACCGGACGTCCGTGACTTCGACGACAGAAGGAAAATAGCGGAAGTCCGAAGACTTCCGGACGTCCGGACCCTCGCGAGCCACCGGACGTCCGGTAGCCGTCGGACGTCCGCTACCTGCTGTCTGCGCACAGTTATCGGGCCAGAGGCCCATGTATCCCTCTCCCACTTACCCCTTCGTGGCCCTAGACTATATATACTCCTCCACCTCCTCCTAATGAGGGTTAGCTTAGGGATAGCTCATTTGATACTATATAGTGATTCATCTCCTTGTGAGTGACTGCGGCCCCTCCACGGAGAAGATCCACTACGGATTCAGGACCTCCTTCATCGGAGAAGATCCCCAGGGATATCAAGACCTCCTCACGGAGAAGAACCGGTTACCCTTTGTATCGTCCCTTGTTGATCATGGATCTTGTATCTCTTTGTGTTTCGAGGATCTAGCATATGTGTGACTTGTTCTTGTTGGTTTGAGTGATTCTCTCGTGTTTCCCCTCGTGTTCCCTCTCGTGTTCTTCGTGTTCATCGTGGGATCCACTCCATTTCGTGAAAGATCTGCTGATTAGGGTTCCACCCCGTATCACCTTCCCAGCTCCACATACATCTACATCGTGCGTTTGACTCTCCCTGGTAATCGCTCTATCCAAGCTTTGAGAGTTTTGACTACATCGGTTGCCGATCACCACCTGCTGCTTGGTAAGAACTGGTAAGAATTTGAGATTTGCTTGACGGATTTGTGACACCCGCCACCACCACCACTTGTTAGTAGTCTGTAGGATCATATTCTTGTGTGTTTCTATTGCTGCTAACCATGCCAGGAGCACAAGTCGACGAGACTGACTGGGAGAACTTGACGAACAAGGAGCTCCATGATAAGTTTCAGGAAATGATGAGTGTACAGGTGCAAGATGTGCTAAACACATTGGACGAGGCCATGGAGAAGATAGATGGCATGGAGAAGACGTTTGAAACAAAGCTGGATAACAAGTTTGCTGAATTGCTTGCGCGTTTGCCACCACCACCGGCTGCTGCAGCTGTCCCACCTCTTCAACAACAACAACAACAACAACAACGCCGACTTCCGAATCAAGTGGGACGAGCACAGCGCGTTCCCCTTGAGACTGGTCAAGCTTCTGTTGCTGCTGTTGATGTTTCTGTAGCTCCTGCTGCTACTACAGAGGTGGAGGACCATTACGAGGATGAGGTTGACCAAAATCAGAACCACGTCCAACAACCAGCACCACCACCACCAGGTCGTCCTCATGCATATCATCGCAACGGTAGGGCTGCACCACCACCTGAGGTACATGACCATCTTCCTAAACTGAAATTGAATATTCCACCATTTGAGGGTAGATATGTTCCTGATATATATCTTACTTGGGAGTTACAAACTGAACAATGTTTTACATGTTTAAACTATCCCGAGGAGAGACGTGTTCCTGCTGCTGTTTGTGCTTTCACTGGGTTTGCATGTGTTTGGTGGTCTGAACATTGTAGATTATATCCTATTCCAGCGACTTGGACTGCTTTGAAAACTGCTATGCGTACTCGTTGGGTTCCACCATATTATCAACGTGAATTACTTCAAAAACTGCAGCGCTTAAGACAAGGAAAAAATTCTGTAGAAGAATATTATCAGCAATTACAAACTGGCCTGATTAGATGTGGTATTGTTGAGGAGAATGAAGCTATGCTTGCACGTTTTATGGGGGGGTTAAATAGAGAGATTCAGACCATTCTAGAGTATAAGGATTATACTACTATCACTCGTTTATTCCATCTTGCTTGTAAAGCTGAACGTGAAGTGCAGGATCGACAGGCATTGGCGCGGACTAACTTTTCTGCAGGACGACCTTCATCATGGACACCGCGTGCATCCTCTACTTCCTCACATTCTACTGCACCGACACCTCCATCAGCTGTTACCTCCAGCCATGATACAAGGAAGCAGGCACAACCACCATTATCTGCCAAGAGCACACCTATTGGGCCTGCACAGAGTTCTTCTTCTTCCATGGCATCAACAGGGCACACCAGTGATATTATTTGTCGTCGTTGTAAGGGAAGAGGACATTTTGCGAGAGATTGCAAATCTCAGCGTGTGATGATTGCTACTGAGGATGGTGGATATGAATCCGCTAGTGACTATGATGAGGAGACTTTGGCTCTTATTACACGTGAAGAACACGGCGGGGACGATTCTGATCATGAGACGCAATACATGGCTCCTGAAGATGCTGACAGGTATGAATGTTTAGTTGCTCAACGTGTTTTGAGTGTGCAGGTTACACAAGCTGAGCAAAATCAGAGGCATAATTTGTTCCATACAAAGGGAGTTGTGAAGGAACGTTCTGTTCGCGTGATCATAGATGGAGGGAGTTGCAACAACTTGGCTAGCATGGAGATGGTGGAGAAGCTATCTCTCACCACAAGACCACATCCACATCCTTACTACATCCAATGGTTCAACAACAGCGGCAAGGTTAAGGTAACACGTACTGTTCGTGTGCATTTTAGTATCTCTACATATGCTGATTATGTTGATTGTGATGTGGTACCTATGCAAGCATGTTCCTTATTACTTGGTAGACCATGGCAATTTGATAAAAATTCTGTACACCATGGTAGAAACAATCAGTATACTCTTGTTCATAAGGATAAAAATATTACTTTGCTTCCTATGACTCCTGATTCCATTTTGAAAGATGATATTAATAGAGCTAATAAAGCAAAACAGGAGATAAATAAGAGTGAAAATCAGATTGTGGCAAAAGAATTTGAGCAACAAATGAAGCCTAATAATAAACCATCTACTGTTGCTTCTGAAATTAAATTGACAAGTGCATGTTTATTTGCCACCAAATCTGATATTGATGAGCTAGATTTTAGCAAATCTGTTTGCTATGGTTTTGTGTGCAAAGAGGCATTATTTTCATTCGAGGACGTGCCTTCCTCTTTGCCTCCTGCTGTCACTAACATTTTACAGGAGTTCGCCGACGTCTTTCCACAAGACGTGCCACCGGGATTACCACCTATTCGAGGGATTGAGCATCAGATTGACTTAATTCCCGGTTGATGTAGGGTGGAACCCTAATCAGCGGATCTTTCACGTTTGGAGGTTGGCACACGATGAACACGGGGAAAACACGGAGAAAGATGGGGAAAACACAAGAGAGAACACTCAAATCAACACGGAAGCAATCACACAAGTGCTAGATTCGCGATAC
Organism: Secale cereale; assembly: GCA_902687465.1. Classification (NCBI taxonomy): domain Eukaryota; kingdom Viridiplantae; phylum Streptophyta; class Magnoliopsida; order Poales; family Poaceae; genus Secale; species Secale cereale. The sequence continues at coordinate 195,120,529 of LR738716.1, forward strand.
AATGTCGAGATACATGATCCAAAGTCAACAACGGTGATACAGATAGTCTTCTCCCGGAGGAGGTCTTGGAATCCCGTGGGATCTTCCCGTTAGGGGTCTTGAATCCAGAGGTGGATCTTCTCCGTAGAGGCGCACCGGTCTCGTGGGAGAAATCCACACAAGTGTCAAATGAGCTAAAACCACAGCTAACCCTAAACGGAAAGAGGAGAGGAGTATATATAGTCTACGGGGCGAATGGGTACATGGGCCTCGGCCCGGGGGATGCGCGCAGGCATTTCAGGGGCCGGACGTCCGGGCGGCGGGCCGGATGTCCGGGACTTCACGGGGCGCCGGATGTCCGGGGCGGGGGCCCGGATGTCCGGGCGGGAAGAGCCGAGCCTCGGGTGCTCTCTGGACAGGAGCGCCGGATTTCCGGGCCCGAGGCCGGATGTCCGGGCCGTGCTTGGCCGGATGTCCGGGCCCTGGCCGGATGTCCGGGCCCTGTGGCTGGCCTTCTGTAGAGAGATGCCCAGGGGCCGGATGTCCGGGCCAGGGGGCCGGATGTCCGGGCCAGGGGGCCGGATGTCCGGGTCCTGGAGCTGCCTTCTGGTCTTCTTGTTGCATCAGCTCGTCCATGACCTTGGGGACTTGTCCATCTTCAAGCTCTTCTCCGAAGTGGTCTCCTTCACACCTGAGCACACAAAGCACACTCGCTTGAGGTAGCAACCATGTCTCGCAAGATTCATAAGGAAGTAGGGCTAGGAGTGACGTCACCTCGGTCTCGAAAGCTCTAGTACGGGCACGTGTCATCGGTCCTTGAGGCACTTGAGGGGGTGAAGGAGGGTCCATGGGGATGGCCCTAGGATACACCGTATCATCTCCCCTCCCTTGGGAAAGATCCGACCTCGGATCGAAATCTTCATCACCATGGAAAGGAGAGAGGTCCTTGATGTTGAAAGTATCGCTCACGGAGTACTTGTCCCTTGGGATGTCGATCTTGTAGGCGTTGTCGTTGTAGCGTGCTAGCACCTTGAAGGGTCCGTCGGCGCGAGGTAGAAGCTTGGACTTGCGCTCGAGTGGGAAGCGGTCCTTGCGAAGGTGAAGCCAAACAAGATCTCCCGGTTGGAACACCATCGGTGCCTTGTTGACGTTGATCTTGTTGGTGAGGCGATGTACTTGTCGCTCGATTGTTGCCCGTATTTGTTCGTGCACCTTCTTGAGTATTTCACTACAAAAGAAAGTGGCAACATGTGAAGCATCGTCGATCTTGTTATCGGGAATGAAATGAGCCATGTTAGAGAATGTATCGACCATGACAAGCACGGAATCGTTTCCATTTTTAGTCCTAGACAAGCCAAGTATGAGATGCATGTTTATGTCTTCCCAAGGATGAAATGTAGTAGAAAGAGGCATGTAAAGACCATGATATTGAGCTTTGGACTTAGCTTTGCGGCATGTCGGACATCGGTTGGTGAGGTTTGAGACGTCACGTAGCATCTTGGGCCAAAAATAGTTCTTAGAGAGGGTAGCAAACATCTTGTCGCGTCCAAAGTGTCCCATGAGTCCTCCTCCATGCGATTCCTGCAAAAGGAGCAAACAAAGCGAAGACTCGGGGATGCAAAGTTCGTTAGCTCTCATAAGATATCCACCCTTGGTGTAATGATGTTCCCAAGAAGTTTGAGTCAAGCATTTAGCATAGGCATTTGCAAAGAAAGGATCATGCTCATATAAATCTTTTAGCTGCTCGAAGCCAATCACATGCAACTTAAATTGTGTAAGAGGTAAGCACTTGCGTAACAAGCATGCATTTGCGTGAAAACTTCCATGTTTCGTAGGCAATAGAATAACCGGAGCGGCGCAAGTGCTAAAGTTGTCACGTACATGACTTTTGTCAATGAGTTTTGGTACTTGCCGTTGTATCTCGTGGTTGACACGGTAGAGAACCTTGTTGGGAAATGGTACACCGGGTACGAGTTCGGTGCGGTGTTCTATCCCGTGAAGTAGAAGCGGTGGTACCTCATCGGTAAAGGCGTTCGAGAATTCCTGCAATAAAGGTGACAACACAAAAGGTAGAGATTGTGAAGTGTTAGTAGATTTGTCTTCTCCTATGCATAAGAGCACAAGGTGAACGACGTTCGATTGGTTCTCACACACTTCTCTCATCTCACTTTTGGTGGCAAATAGCACTAGTTTCTTCGTGTAGCTCATCGTGGAGTCGCTCATATTTGGTTGGTGGCTCTCACTCTCTTTTTGGTGGCTCGCTCTCTCACCATTCTCTCCACGATGGGTTGTAGGTAGAAGCTTGTCGGCGGCAACTTGACTTGGAGTCATAGGTCGTAGCACGAATTCCTTGCCCTTCATCTTGAAGTGATAATGATTCGTCCGTCCATTGTGTGTGACTCCACGATCATATTGCCAAGGTCGTCCAAGAAGAAGGTGGCACACGGACATGGGTATCACATCACACTCGAGAGTGTCCTCGTAGGCGCCGATCTTGAAAGAGACTTGCACGGTGTGCTCGACTCGAAGAATTCCGGCGTCGTTGAGCCATTGTACCTTGTAAGTGTGCGGATGCTTCGTCTTGACCAAATGAAGCTTGTCGCATAGCTCATCACTTGCCAAGTTGTGGCAACTTCCTCCATCGATGATAACCTTGACGGAGCGTCCATTGATGGCGGCCTTCGTATGGAAAATATGGCATCGTTGGTCGTCATCTTGTTGATGTTGTAGTGTCAAGACTTTGGAGACAACTAGGTTCGGGCTTGAGTCATTGTCGCAAAACACTTGACGATCTTCTTCTTCATTGATACGCCGGTGGATGGCCAAGTGCTTGATGGCGTCCACTTCGTCGTCGCTCATCGAGTCATATGTGCCGTCGTCGTGGAAGATCATTGTTCTCTTGTTGGTGCACTCGAAGGACTTGTGTCCACGGCCACCACATGTGAAACATTTGATGGAACTTGTCTTTGGGTTCTCTTCATTTGGAGTTGTAGATGATGTAGCTCTTGGCTTGAAGTTGTTGGTAGAAGGTGGACGACTCGATGTAGTCTCATTCTTGTAGCTTTGCTTGTCGCCTAAGTTTGTAGATGGCTTGGTAGAGGTAGGAGGGATATCCGAAGTCGTTGAAGCTTGGTTGTAGGAGCCGAAGTTCTTGGAGTTGAACTTGGAGTACTTGTAGTCTTCTTGAACTTGTCGCTCCGCTTTGGTTGCTTGGTGTACTAGCTCGAGGAGATTGTTGTATGGTTGGAAGTCCGCAATCTTCTTGATGGGATAGTTGAGTCCATTCAAGAATCTCGCCATAGTTTGCTCTTCATCTTCCGTGATGTTTGCTCGTATCATGGCAATCTCCATCTCCTTGTAGTATTCTTCAACGGACTTGGTACCTTGCTTGAGGAGTTGGAGCTTCTTGAACAAGTCGCGGTTGTAGTGTGTAGGCACAAAACGTGCTCTCATCACTTCCTTCATTTGAGTCCAAGTGGTGATAGGAGGTTCGCCTTTGGCTTCTCTTCTCTCCATGATTTGTTCCCACCAAATGAGAACATAGTCTTGGAACTCAAGTGATGCCATAGCGATCTTCTTCTCTTCATCGAAGTTGTGAAGGCGAAAGATCTTGTCAACTTTCAATGCCCATGAGAGGTAGTCTTCGGGTTCAATGCTTCCGGAAAACTTTTGCATGGTGAACTTGAGCTTGCCATAGCGATGCTCGTCGTTGTTTCCTTGTCTATTGGGAGGATGATCTCGATTTTGGCGGTTTGCCATATCTTGTTGCTCTTGTTGAGGAAGATGTTCTTGTTGGGGTTGTTGCTCTTGCCGCGCGTGAGGAGGAGCTTCTTCTTGCATGCTTGCTTGATGGCGCCGTTCTTGCATCTCATCTCGAAGAAAATCCTCTTCTTGACGAGTGTGTCGATTGCGGGCGGCCACATTGCGGTGTGCATCTTGTAAAGCACGTTGCGCCTCCATAGCTTGAGCGTCACGACGTTGTTGTGCTTGGCGGTTAGCCTCGGCATCTTGTTCTTCTTGATATTGACGAGCTCGCTCTTGTTGTTGTTGGCGTAGTCGTTGCCGTTCTTGTGCTTGCTCAAGTGTAGCTTGGTTGTGACGACGTCGGCCTTCTTGCTCGTCGAATGGTTCTTGAGAACTCTTGTCATGTAGAGGTTGCCGATGTTCATGTCGAGCTTGACGTGCGGCTTGACGAAGAGTGTTTGTCGTAGGTGTACTTGAGTCTTGCGTTGAGTCGGTATGTCGACTTGAGCGGCTTCGTCGATGAGATGATGTTGAGGAAGAACGTCGGTTGATGATCAATGTCCGTAGCTCATTGTATTGAGTAGACATGTTGGTGTTGATGAGGTCGATTTGCTCCTTGGTGCTTTGTTGGAATTGTCGCGCGTCCTCGGCAACTTGACCAATGTACTCTCGCATAGCTTCACTTTCTTGATGTAGAGCTCGTTGGACACCGAATAGATGTAGTTTGGTGACGTAGTTGTTCGCTTCTTGAGGGTCATCGAAGATCGGGTTGGTAGATGAACTTGGCCTATCCATCATCACAAGCAAGTAAGTGAGTGGAGAAAGGAGAAGACAATATCAATGTACCTTAACCGAGGTTGAAAATGGATCAATGATCACTCAACAATGTAACCCGGAAATAGCACTATTGGTATCACTTCGTGTCGATTCTCACACCTACACAAGTAAAGCTTTGAGAGGAGCTCGGTTAGGATGTGGCACAAATTCAATGCAATCGTCAAAATGACTCAAAGATGTTGAAAATGGTTCACAATTTGCTCATGCAACAAGTAGATCACTAGCAAAGAGTAGCACACGGAACACACGCACGGATAGATAAATGTGGTTGTGCAACCAAGGATGAGCGAAAAATGTGGTAAACCACGGAAAATGCTCGTGTTGCACAACACTAGAGAGACGCTAACCGATTGCTTAATAGGCGGATACGCACTTGTGCACGACCTATAAGAGACAAAATGTAACGACTAACTATCACAAGTATGCTATGAGTGTATGATGTGCCGATGCTTGAGCACAAGATGATGTTGCTATGTATGATCTCTTTGGATGCAAGGCGTATGATGCTATTGTTTCTTTGCTTGGATTGGCTCTTTTGCTTAAAAGCTTTTGAGCTCTTTCTTTGGGCACATATGCATTCTTCTCGAATCGAGGTAGCTATTGTGTATGCGGAGCACTCTTGTGGCACACGGGGATATGCAATATACCAAGATGATGTGGTATGCAATATATATGAGTATCACTAATGTGCACAAGTGTCGTGGCCCGGCAATACTCAAATGGCTAGTCTCAATGGGAAAGCTACGCAAAGATGGTTCATAGGGTGACAATGCAATTGCAAGATAGAACGAGCGAAGTGTCGTCGATGTTACCGTCCTTGCCGAAGTTGAGCGGTGGTGTTGTCGAAGTCTTGCCGTCCCAAGGTAGCCTAAACATCCAAGGAAACGGTGAAACCACAACTCAAGTATCCACGGCAAATGGAGACAAATTTTTCCAAACTCGAAACGGTGAAGCGATGGTGGTTGTTGCGGAAGATTGGTGGAGGTTTGCGGAAGAGTGGGTGGATCACCGAACGCAAAGGGGGGAATGATTGCTAGGAGGGAAGTGTAGTGTGGGGAAATGGCTGCGGGAGGCCGGATGTCCGGGCCAGGGGCCGGATGTCCGGGCCGGGCCGGATGTCCGGGGCACGAGCCGGATGTCCGGGGTGCCCGAGCCAGCAAGAACACGTTGCAAAAGGGGGTTGCGGGGCAAAAATTGGGTGGATTTTTCGGATGAAATTTGGGGAAAAGTGGAGGAAAAGCTAGATCCACACGTGGCACAGCAAATCCATGGAACAAATTCAACAAAATCTTGCCAAATCAACAGATCACAGAAAATTTTTGGGGCTCTTTTTGTGGGGCAATTTTCGAAATTAGGAAGAACACGACAAAAACAGGCTAGAAAACAAAGTGTGGGGCTCCAAAATCGTGAGAAACCTTTGCTCTAGATACCATAATGATGCAGGGTGGAACCCTAATCAGCGGATCTTTCACGTTTGGAGGTTGGCACACGATGAACACGGGGAAAACACGGAGAAAGATGGGGAAAACACAAGAGAGAACACTCAAATCAACACGGAAGCAATCACACAAGTGCTAGATTCACGATACAAGGTCGAGATACATGATCCAAAGTCAACAACGGTGATACAGATAGTCTTCTCCCGGAGGAGGTCTTGGAATCCCGTGGGATCTTCCCGTTAGGGGTCTTGAATCCAGAGGTGGATCTTCTCCGTAGAGGCGCACCGGTCTCGTGGGAGAAATCCACACAAGTGTCAAATGAGCTAAAACCACAGCTAACCCTAAACGGGATGAGGAGAGGAGTATATATAGTCTACGGGGCGAATGGGTACATGGGCCTCGGCCCGGGTGATGCGCGCAGGCAATTCAGGGGCCGGACGTCCGGGCGGCGGGCCGGATGTCCGGGACTTCACAGGACGCCGGATGTCCGGGGCGGGGGCCCGGATGTCCGGGCTGGAGTGGACGCGCCTCGGGTGCTCTCTGGACAGAGGCGCCGGATTTCCGGGCGCGGGGCCGGATGTCCGGACCGTGCCTGGCCGGATGTCCGGGCCCTGGCCGGATGTCCGGGCCCTGTAGCCTTGGCTGCTGTTGGCCTTCTGTGGGTGAATGCCCAGGGGCCGGATGTCCGGGCCAGGGGGCCGGATGTCCGGGTCCTGGAGCTCTCTTCTGCTCTTCTCGATGCATTGGCTCGTCCATGAACTTGAGGACTCGTCCATCTTCACGCCCCTCTCCGATGTGGTCTTCTTCACACCTGAGCACACACAACACGTCCGTCTGAGGTAGCGACCATGTCTCGCAAGATTTGTATGGAAGTAGGGCTAGGAGTGACGTCACCTCGGTCTCGGGAGCTCTAGTCCTTGGTCCTTTGGGCACTTGTTGAGGTGAAGGAGGGTCCATGGGGATGGCCCTAGGATACACCGTATCATCTCCCCTCCCTTGGGAAAGATCCGACCTCGGATCGAAATCTTCATCACCATGGAGCACCTTGAATGGTCCGTCGTCACGAGGTAGAGGTTTGGACTTGTGCTCTATCGCGAAGTGGTCCTTGTGAAGATGTAGCCAACTGAGATCTTCCGGGTGAAACGCCATTGTTGCCTTGTTGACGTTGATCTTGTTGGTGAGGCGATGTACTTGTCGCTCGATTGTTGCCCGTATTTGTTCGTGCACCTTCTTGAGTATTTCACTACAAAAGAAAGTGGCAACATGTGAAGCATCGTCGATCTTGTTATCGGGAATGAAATGAGCCATGTTAGAGAATGTATCGACCATGACAAGCACGGAATCGTTTCCATTTTTAGTCCTAGACAAGCCAAGTATGAAATGCATGTTTATGTCTTCCCAAGGATGAAATGTAGTAGAAATAGGTATGTAAAGACCATGATATTGAGCTTTGGACTTAGCTTTGCGACATGTCGGACATCGGTTGGTGAGGTTTGAGACGTCACGTAGCATCTTGGGCCAAAAATAGTTCTTAGAGAGGGTAGCAAACATCTTGTCGCGTCCAAAGTGTCCCATGAGTCCTCCTCCATGCGATTCCTGCAAAAGGAGCAAACAAAGCGAAGACTCGGGGATGCAAAGTTTGTTAGCTCTCATAAGATATCCACCCTTGGTGTAATGATGTTCCCAAGAAGTTTGAGTCAAGCATTTAGCATAGGCATTTGCAAAGAAAGGATCATGCTCATATAAATCTTTTAGCTGCTCGAAGCCAATCACATGCAACTTAAATTGTGTAAGAGGTAAGCACTTGCGTAACAAGCATGCATTTGCGTGAAAACTTCCATGTTTCGTAGGCAATAGAATAACCGGAGCGGCGCAAGTGCTAAAGTTGTCACGTACATGACTTTTGTCGATGAGTTTTGGTACTTGCCGTTGTATCTCGTGGTTGACACGGTAGAGAACCTTGTTGGGAAATGGTACACCGGGTACGAGTTCGGTGCGGTGTTCTATCCCGTGAAGTAGAAGCGGTGGTACCTCATCGGTAAAGTCGTTCGAGAATTCCTGCAATAAAGGTGACAACACAAAAGGTAGAGATTGTGAAGTGTTAGTAGATTTGTCTTCTCCTATGCATAAGAGCACAAGGTGAACGACGTGCGATGGGTTCTCACACACTTCTCTCATCTCACTTTTGGTGGCAAATAGCACTAGTTTCTTCGTGTAGCTCATCGTGGAGTCGCTCATATTTGGTTGGTGGCTCTCACTCTCTTTTTGGTGGCTCGCTCTCTCACCATTCTCTCCACGATGGGTTGTAGGTAGAAGCTTGTCGGCGGCAACTTGACTTGGAGTCATAGGTCGTAGCACGAATTCCTTGCCCTTCATCTTGAAGTGATAGTGATTCGTCCGTCCATTGTGTGTGACTCCACGATCATATTGCCATGGTCGTTCAAGAAGAAGGTGGCACACGGACATGGGTATCACATCACACTCGAGAGTGTCCTCGTAGGCGCCGATCTTGAAAGAGACTTGCACGGTGTGCTCGACTCGAAGAATTCCGGCGTCGTTGAGCCACTGGACCTTGTAGGGGTGCGGATGCTTCGTCTTGACCAAATGAAGCTTGTCGCATAGCTCATCGCTTGCCAAGTTGTGGCAACTTCCTCCATCGATGATAACCTTGACGGAGCGTCCATTGATGGCGGCCTTCGTATGGAAAATATGGCATCGTTGGTCGTCATCTTGTTGATGTTGTAGTGTCAAGACTTTGGAGACAACTAGGTTCGGGCTTGAGTCATTGTCGCAAAACACTTGACGATCTTCTTCTTCATTGATACGCCGGTGGATGGCCAAGTGCTTGATGGCGTCCACTTCGTCGTCGCTCATCGAGTCATATGTGCCGTCGTCGTGGAAGATCATTGTTCTCTTGTTGGTGCACTCGAAGGACTTGTGACCACGGCCACCACATGTGAAACATTTGATGGAGCTTGTCTTGGGTTTCTCGTCATTTGGAGTTGTAGATGATGTAGCTCTTGGCTTGAAGTTGTTGGTAGAAGATGGATGACTCGATGTAGTCGCGTTCTTGTAGCTTGGCTTGTCGCCGATGTTTGTAGATGGCTTGGTAGAGGTAGGAAGAGTATCCGAAGTCGTTGAAGCTTGGTCGTAGGAGCCGAAGTTCTTGGATTTGAACTTGGAGTACTTGTAGTCCTCATGAACTTGTCGCTCCGCTTTGGTTGCTTGATGTACTAGCTCGAGGAGATTGTTGTATGGTTGGAAGTCCGCAATCTTCTTGATGGAATAGTTGAGTCCATTCAAGAATCTCGCCATAGTTTGCTCTTCATCTTCCGTTATGTTTGCTCTTATCATAGCAATCTCCATCTCCTTGTAGTATTCTTCAACGGACTTGGTACCTTGCATGAGGAGTTGTAGCTTCTTGAACAAGTCGCGGTTGTAGTGTGTAGGCACGAAGCGTGCTCTCATCACTTCCTTCATTTGAGCCCAAGTGGTGATAGGAGGTTCGCCTTTGGCTTCTCTTCTCTCTATGATTTGCTCCCACCAAATGAGAACATAGTCTTGGAACTCAAGTGATGCCATAGCGATCTTCTTCTCTTCATCGAAGTTGTGAAGGCGAAAGATCTTGTCAACTTTTAATGCCCATGAGAGGTAGTCTTCGGGGTCAATGCTTCCGGAAAACTTTGGCATGGTGAACTTGAGCTTGCCATAGCGATGCTCGTCGTTGTTTCCTTGTCTATTGGGAGGATGATCTCGATTTTGGCGGTTTGCCATATCTTGTTGCTCTTGTTGAGGAAGATGTTCTTGTTGGGGTTGTTGCTCTTGCCGCGCGTGAGGAGGAGCTTCTTCTTGCATGCTTGCTTGATGGCGCCGTTCTTGCATCTCATCTCGAAGAAAATCCTCTTCTTGACGAGTGTGTCGATTGCGGGCGGCCACATTGCGGTGTGCATCTTGTAAAGCACGTTGCGCCTCCATAGCTTGAGCGTCACGACGTTGTTGTGCTTGGCGGTTAGCCTCGGCATCTTGTTCTTCTTGATATTGACGAGCTCGCTCTTGTTGTTGTTGGCGTAGTCGTTGCCGTTCGTGTGCTTGCTCAAGTGTAGCTTGGTTGTGGCGACGTCGGCCTTCTTGCTCGTCGAATGGTTCTTGAGAACTCTTGTCATGTAGAGGTTGCCGATGTTCATGTCGAGCTTGACGTGCGGCTTGACGAAGAGTGTTTGACGTAGGTGTACTTGAGTCTTGCGTTGAGTCGGTATGTCGACTTGAGCGGCTTCGTCGATGAGATGATGTTGAGGAAGAACGTCGGTTGATGATCAATGTCCGTAGCTCATTGTATTGAGTAGACATGTTGGTGTTGATGAGGTCGATTTGCTCCTTGGTGCTTTGTTGGAATTGTCGCGCGTCCTCGGCAACTTGACCAATGTACTCTCGCATAGCTTCACTCTCTTGATGTAGAGCTCGTTGGACACCGAATAGATGTAGTTTGGTGACGTAGTTGTTCGCTTCTTGAGTGTCATCGGAGATCGGGTTGGTAGATGAACTTGGCCTATCCATCATCACAAGCAAGTAAGTGAGTGGAGAAAGGAGAAGACAATATCAATGTACCTTAACCGAGGTTGAAAATGGATCAATGATCACTCAACAATGTAACCCGGAAATAGCACTATTGGTATCACTTCGTGTCGATTCTCACACCTACACAAGTAAAGCTTTGAGAGGAGCTTGGTTAGGATGTGGCACAAATTCAATGCAATCGTCAAAATGACTCAAAGATGTTGAAAATGGTTCACAAATTTGCTCATGCAACAAGTAGATTACTAGCAAATAGTAGCACACGGAACACACGCACGGATAGATAAATGTGGTTGTGCAACCAAGGATGAGCGAAAAATGTGGTAAACCACGGAAAATGCTCGTGTTGCACAACGCTAGAGAGACGCTAACCGATTGCTTAATAGGCGGATACGCACTTGTGCACGACCTATATGGGCAAAACGTAACGACTATCTATCACAAGTATGCTATGAGTGTATGATGTGCCGATGCTTGAGCACAAGATGATGTTGCTATGTATGATCTCTTTGGATGCAAGGCGTATGATGCTATTGTTTCTTTGCTTGGATTGTCTCTTTTGCTTCAAAGCTTTTGAGCTCTTTCTTTGGGCACATATGTATGCTTCTCGTATCAAGGTAGCTATTGTGTATGCGGAGCACTCTTGTGGCACAAGGAGATATGCAATATACCAAGATGATGTGGTATGCAATATATATGAGTATCACTAATGTGCACAAGTGTCGTGGCCCGGCAATACTCAAATGGCTAGTCTCAATGGGAAAGCTACGCAAAGATGGTTCATAGGGTGACAATGCAATTGCAAGATAGAATGATCGAAGTGTCGTCGATGTTACCGTCCTTGCCGAAGTTGAGCGGTGGTGTCGTCGACGTCTTGCCGTCCCAAGGTAGCCTAAACATCCAAGGAAACGGTGAAACCACAACTCAAGTATCCACGGCAAATGGAGACAAATTTTCCAAACTCGAAGCGGTGAAGCGATGGTAGTTGTTGCGGAAGATCGGTGGTGGTTTGCGGAAGAATGGATGGATCACCGAACGAAGAGGCGGAGTGGTTTGCGAGGTGGGGTGTAGTGGTGGAAAAAGGCTGCGGGAGGCCGGATGTCCGGGCCAAAGGCCGGATGTCCGGGCTGGGCCGGATGTCCGGGGCACGGGCCGGATGTCCGGGGTGCCCGAGCCAGCAAGAATACGATGCAACGGTGGTTTCGGGGCAAAAATTCGGCGGATTTTTCGGATGAAATTTGGGGAAAAGTGGAGAAAAAGCTAGATCCACACATGGCACAGCAAATCCATGGAACAAATTCAACAAAATCTTGCCAAATCAACAGATCACAGAAAATTTTTGGGGCTCTTTTTGTGGGGATTTTTTCGAAATTAGGAAGAACACGACAAAAACAGGCTAGAAAACGAAGTGTGGGGCTCCAAAATCGTGAGAAACCTTTGCTCTAGATACCATATGATACAGGGTGGAACCCTAATCAGCGGATCTTTCACGTTTGGAGGTTGGCACACGATGAACACGGGGAAAACACGGAGAAAGATGGGGGAAAACACAAGAGAGAACACTCAAATCAACACGGAAGCAATCACACAAGTGCTAGGTTCGCGATACAAGGTCGAGATACATGATCCAAAGTCAACGCCGGTGATACAAAGATAGTCTTCTCCGTGAGGAGGTCTTGGAATCCCGTGGGATCTTCCCGTTAGGGGTCTTGAATCCAGAGGTGGATCTTCTCCGTAGAGGCGCACCGGTCTCGTGGGAGAAATCCACACAAGTGTCAAATGAGCTAAACCACAGCTAACCCTAAACGGAATGAGGAAAGGAGTATATATAGTCTACGGGGCGAATGGGTACATGGGCCTCGGCCCAGGGGGATGCGCGCAGGCATTTCAGGGGCCGGACGTCCGGGCGGCGGGCCGGATGTCCGGGACTTCACGGGACGCCGGATGTCCGGGGCGGGGGCCCGGATGTCCGGGCGGGAAGAGCCGAGCCTCGGGTGCTCTCTGGACAGGAGCGCCGGATTTCCGGGCCCGAGGCCGGATGTCCGGGCCGTGCTTGACCGGATGTCCGGGCCCTGGCCGGATGTCCGGGCCCTGTGGCTGGCCTTCTGTAGAGAGATGCCCAGGGGCCGGATGTCCGGGCCGGGGGGCCGGATGTCCGGGTCCTGGAGCTGCTTTCTGGTCTTCTTGTTGCATCAGCTCGTCCATGACCTTGGGGACTTGTCCATCTTCAAGCTCTTCTCCGAAGTGGTCTCCTTCACACCTGAGCACACAAAGCACACTCGCTTGAGGTAGCAACCATGTCTCGCAAGATTCATAAGGAAGTTGTGCTAGGAGTGACGTCACCTCGGTCTCAAAAGCTCTAGCACGAGCACGTGTCATCGGTCCTTGAGGCACTTGAGGGGGTGAAGGAGGGTCCATGGTGATGGCCCTAGGATACACCGTATCACCTTGTCGATGAGTTTTTGCACTTGCCGTTGTATCTCCTTCGTTTCCTCGGGGTTGACGCGGTAAGGAGCCTTGTTTGGAAGTGGAGCACCGGGTACGAGGTCGATGCGGTGTTCTATCCCTCGGAGTGGAGGTAGACCCGGTGGTAGCTCATCGGGAAAGACGTCCGAGAATTCCTGCAACAAATTAGACAACACAAAAGGTGGAGGTGGTGAAGTGTTAGTAGGTTTGGCTTCCCCTTTGCATAGAAGCACAAGGTGGAAGACGCTTGATGGGTTCTCACACACTTCTCTCATCTCACGTTTGGTAGCAAATAGCACTAGTTGCTTCTTGTTGCTCATCGTGGAGTCGCTCATATGTGGCTTGTGGCTCTCACTCTCTTTTTGGTGGTTCGCTCTCTCACCATTCTCTCCACGATGTGTGGTAGGTAAAAGCTTGTCGGCGGCTACTTGACTTGGAGTCATAGGTCGGAGCACGAATTCCTTGCCCTTCATCTTGAAGTGATAGTGATTCGTCCGTCCATTGTGTGTGACTCCACGATCATATTGCCATGGTCGTCCAAGAATAAGGTGGCACACGGACATGGGTATCACATCACACTCAAGAGTGTCCTCGTAAGCGCCAATCTTGAAAGAGACTTGCACGGTGTGCTCGACTCGAAGAATTCCGGCGTCGTTGAGCCATTGGACCTTGTAGGGGTGAGGATGCTTCGTCTTGACCAAATGAAGCTTGTCGCATAGCTCTTCGCTTGCCAAGTTGTGGCAACTTCCTCCATCGATGATAACCTTGACGGCGCGTCCATTGATGCCGGCCTTCGTATGGAAAATGTGACAACGTTGGTCTTCATCTTGTTGATGTTGGAGTGTCAAGACTTTGGAGACAACAAGGTTGGGGCTTGAGTCGTTGTCGCAAAACACTTGAGTGTCTTCTTCGTCATTGACTTGGCGATGCATTGCTACATGCTCAAGTGCTTCCATCTCATCATCGCTCATGGAGTCATAAGATCCACTTCCTTCATTTGAGTCCAAGTGGTGATAGGAGGTTCGCCTTTGGCTTCTCTTCTCTCCATGATTTGTTCCCACCAAATGAGAACATAGTCTTGGAACTCAAGTGATGCCATAGCGATCTTCTTCTCTTCATCGAAGTTGTGAAGGCGAAAGATCTTGTCAACTTTCAATGCCCATGAGAGGTAGTCTTCGGGGTCAATGCTTCCGGAAAACATTGGCATGGTGAACTTGAGCTTGCCATAGCGATGCTCGTCGTTGTTTCCTTGTCTATTGGGAGGATGATCTCGATTTTGGCGGTTTGCCATATCTTGTTGCTCTTGTTGAGGAAGATGTTCTTGTTGGGGTTGTTGCTCTTGCCGCGCGTGAGGAGGAGCTTCTTCTTGCATGCTTGCTTGATGGCGCCGTTCTTGCATCTCATCTCGAAGAAAATCCTCTTCTTGACGAGTGTGTCGATTGCGGGCGGCCACATTGCGGTGTGCATCTTGTAAAGCACGTTGCGCCTCCATAGCTTGAGCGTCACGACGTTGTTGTGCTTGGCGGTTAGCCTCGGCATCTTGTTCTTCTTGATATTGACGAGCTCGCTCTTGTTGATGTTGGCGTAGTCGTTGCCGTTCTTGTGCTTGCTCAAGTGTAGCTTGGTTGTGACGACGTCGATTTTCTTGTTCGTCGAATAGCTCTTGGGAACTCTTGTCATGTAGAGGTTGCCGATGTTCATGTCGAGCTTGACGTGCGGCTTGACGAAGAGTGTTTGACGTAGGTGTACTTGAGTCTTGCGTTGAGTCGGTATGTCGACTTGAGCGGCTTCGTCGATGAGATGATGTTGAGGAAGAACGTCGGTTGATGATCAATGTCCGTAGCTCATTGTATTGAGTAGACATGTTGGTGTTGATGAGGTCGATTTTGATACGGAGTATCCCATGATCATCCCCATGTTCACTCGACGAGGCCTCAACTACACACAATTGGACACAAGGTTCACTCGCTCCTCTCTGAACCTCCACTTTCTACATGTGAGACATGCCTACTACCTCAAATATATGTGCTATGCATGTTCAGGAACACCCAAGGGGACCATGGAGAACCCAAGGACCAAGGCCAAGTGCGCGTGGAAGAGAAGGAAGAAGGACCAGCATCTACAGGCCCCGGACATCCGGCCCCCAAGCCCGGACATCCGGCGCCCCTTCACAGAAGCTAGCACCGCAAGCCCGGACATCCGGCCCCATGCCCCGGACATCCGGCTCCACTCGAAGCCCCGGACATCCGGCCCCTTCGCCGGAAATCCGGCCCCTCATCACAGAAGGCAACCGAAGCCGGCCACGCTCAGCCCGGACATCCGGCCAGAGGCCCGGACATCCGGCTCCTCGCGAGCCGCCGGACATCCGGCCCCCGGCCCGGACATCCGGCACCTGCCTGCGCGCAGAGACGGGCCTGAGGCCCATGTATCCCTCTCCCACTTACCCCTTCGTGGACCTAGACTATATATACTCCTCCCCCTCCTCCATTTGAGGGTTAGCTTAGTGATAGCTCATTTGATACCTAGAGCTTTGCTCATCTAGTGGTTCATCTCCTTGTGAGTGACTGCGGCCCCTCTACGGAGAAGATCCACTACGGATTCAGGACCTCCTTCATCGGAGAAGATCCCCAGGGATATCAAGACCTCCTCACGGAGAAGAACCGGTTACCCTTTGTATCGTCCCTTGTTGATCATGGATCTTGTATCTCTTTGTGTTTCGAGGATCTAGCACATGTGTGACTTGTTCTTGTTGGTTTGAGTGATTCTCTCGTGTTTTCCCTCGTGTTCCCTCTCGTGTTCTTCGTGTTCATCGTGGGATCCCCTCCATTTCGTGAAAGATCCGCTGATTAGGGTTCCACCCTGTATCACTTCGTCTTGACCAAATGAAGCTTGTCGCATAGTTCATCACTTGCCAAGTTGTGGCAACTTCCTCCATCGATGATAACCTTGACGGAGCGTCCATTGATGGCGGCCTTCGTATGGAAAATATTGCATCGTTGGTCGTCATCTTGTTGATGTTGTAGTGTCAAGACTTTGGAGACAACTAGGTTGGGGCTTGAGTCATTGTCGCAAAACACTTGACGATCTTCTTCTTCATTGATACGCCGGTGGATGGCCAAGTGCTTGATGGCGTCCACTTCGTCGTCGCTCATCGAGTCATATGTGCCGTCGTCGTGGAAGATCATTGTTCTCTTGTTGGTGCACTCGAAGGACTTGTGACCACGGCCACCACATGTGAAACATTTGATGGAGCTTGTCTTGGGTTTCTCGTCATTTGGAGTTGTAGATGATGTAGCTCTTGGCTTGAAGTTGTTGGTAGAAGGTGGATGACTCGATGTAGTCGCGTTCTTGTAGCTTGGCTTGTCGCCGATGTTTGTAGATGGCTTGGTAGAGGTAGGAAGAGTATCCGAAGTCGTTGAAGCTTGGTCGTAGGAGCCGAAGTTCTTGGATTTGAACTTGGAGTACTTGTAGTCCTCGTGAACTTGTCGCTCCGCTTTGGTTGCTTGGTGTACTAGCTCGAGGAGATTGTTGTATGGTTGGAAGTCCGCAATCTTCTTAATGGAGTAGTTGAGTCCATTCAAGAATCTCGCCATTGTTTGCTCTTCATCTTCCATGATGTTTGCTCTTATCATAGCAATCTCCATCTCCTTGTAGTACTCTTCAACGGACTTGGTTCCTTGCTTGAGGAGTTGGAGCTTCTTGAACAAGTCGCGGTTGTAGTGTGTAGGCACAAAACGTGCTCTCATCACTTCCTTCATTTGAGTCCAAGTGGTGATAGGAGGTTCGCCTTTGGCTTCTCTTCTCTCCATGATTTGTTCCCACCAAATGATAACATAGTCTTGGAACTCAAGTGATGCCATAGCGATCTTCTTCTCTTCATCGAAGTTGTGAAGGCGAAAGATCTTGTCAACTTTCAATGCCCATGAGAGGTAGTCTTCGGGGTCAATGCTTCCGGAAAACTTTGGCATGGTGAACTTGAGCTTGCCATAGCGATGCTCGTCGTTGTTTCCTTGTCTATTGGGAGGATGATCTCGATTTTGGCGGTTTGCCATATCTTGTTGCTCTTGTTGAGGAAGATGTTCTTGTTGGGGTTGTTGCTCTTGCCGCGCGTGAGGAGGAGCTTCTTCTTGCATGCTTGCTTGATGGCGCCGTTCTTGCATCTCATCTCGAAGAAAATCCTCTTCTTGACGAGTGTGTCGATTGCGGGCGGCCACATTGCGGTGTGCATCTTGTAAAGCACGTTGCGCCTCCATAGCTTGAGCGTCACGACGTTGTTGTGCTTGGCGGTTAGCCTCGGCATCTTGTTCTTCTTGATATTGACGAGCTCGCTCTTGTTGTTGTTGGCGTACTCGTTGCCGTTCTTGTGCTTGCTCAAGTGTAGCTTGGTTGTGACGACGTCGATTTTCTTGTTCGTCGAATAGCTCTTGGGAACTCTTGTCATGTAGAGGTTGCCGATGTTCATGTCGAGCTTGACGTGCGGCTTGACGAAGAGTGTTTGACGTAGGTGTACTTGAGTCTTGCGTTGAGTCGGTATGTCGACTTGAGCGGCTTCGTCGATGAGATGATGTTGAGGAAGAACGTCGGTTGATGATCAATGTCCGTAGCTCATTGTATTGAGTAGACATGTTGGTGTTGATGAGGTCGATTTGCTCCTTGGTGCTTTGTTGGAATTGTCGCGCGTCCTCGGCAACTTGACCAATGTACTCTCGCATAGCTTCACTCTCTTGATGTAAAGCTCGTTGGACACCGAATAGATGTAGTTTGGTGACGTAGTTGTTTGCTTCTTGAGGATCATCGAAGATCGGGTTGGTAGATGAACTTGGCCTATCCATCATCACAAGCAAGTATGTGAGTGGGAGAAAGGAGAAGACAATATCAATGTACCTTAACCGAGGTTGAAAATGGATCAATGATCACTCAACAATGTAACCCGGAAATAGCACTATTGGTATCACTTCGTGTCGATTCTCACACCTACAAGTAAAGCTTTGAGAGGAGCTTGGTTAGGATGTGGCACAAATTCAATGCAATCGTCAAAATGACTCAAAGATGTTGAAAATGGTTCACAAATTTGCTCATGCAACAAGTAGATCACTAGCAAAGAGTAGCACACGGAACACACGCACGGATAGATAAATGTGGCTGTGCAACCAAGGATGAGCGAAAAATGTGGAAAACCACGGAAAATGCTCGTGTTGCACAACGCTAGAGAGACGCTAACCGATTGCTTAATAGGCGGATACGCACTTGTGCACGACCTATATGGGCAAAACGTAACGACTATCTATCACAAGTATGCTATGAGTGTATGATGTGCCGATGCTTGAGCACAAGATGATGTTGCTATGTATGATCTCTTTGGATGCAAGGCGTATGATTCTATTGTTTCTTTGCTTGTATTGGCTCTTTTGCTTAAAAGCTTTGGAGCTCTTTCTTTGGGCACATATGTATGCTTCACGTATCAAGGTAGCTATTGTGTATGCGGAGCACTCTTGTGGCACAAGGAGATATGCAATATACCAAGATGATGTGGTATGCAATATATATGAGTATCACTAATGTGCACAAGTGTCGTGGCCCGGCAATACTCAAATGGCTAGTCTCAATGGGAAAGCTACGCAAAGATGGTTCATAGGGTGACAATGCAATTGCAAGATAGAATGATCGAAGTGTCGTCGATGTTACCGTCCTTGCCGAAGTTGAGCGGTGGTGTCGTCGAAGTCTTGCCGTCCCAAGGTAGCCTAAACATTCAAGGAAACGGTGAAATCACAACTCAAGTATCCACGGCAAATGGAGACAAATTTTCCAAACTCGAAGCGGTGAAGTGAAGGTGGTTGTTGCGGAAGATTGGTGGAGGTTTGCGGAAGAGTGGGTGGATCACCGAACGAAGAGGCGGCGGAGGTTTGCGAGGTGGGGTGTAGAGGGGGGAAAATGGCTGCGGGAGGCCGGATGTCCGGGCCAGGGGCCGGATGTCCGGGCCGGGCCGGATGTCCGGGGCACGAGCCGGATGTCCGGGGTGCCCGAGCCAGCAAGAACACGTTGCAAAAAAGGGGGGTTGCGGGGCAAAAATTCGGTGGATTTGTCGGATGAAATTTGGGGAAAAGTGGAGGAAAAGCTAGATCCACACGTGGCACAGCAAATCCATGGAACAAATTCAACAAAATCTTGCCAAATCAACAGATCACAGAAAAATTTTTGGGGCTCTTTTTGTGGGGAATTTTTCGAAATTAGGAAGAACACGACAAAAACAGGCTAGAAAACGAAGTGCGTGGCTCCAAAATCGTGAGAAACCTTTGCTCTAGATACCATATGATACAGGGCGGAACCCTAATCAGCGGATCTTTCACGTTTGGAGGTTGGCACACGATGAACACGGGGAATCACAAGGGAAAGATGGGGAAAACCACAAGAGGAAAACACTCAATCAACACGAAAGCAATCACACAAATGCTAGATTCGCGATACAAGGTTGAGATCCATGATCCAAAGTCAACAACGGTGATACAGATAGTCTTCTCCGTGAGGAGGTCTTGGAATCCCGTGGGATCTTCCCGTTAGGGGTCTTGAATCCAGAGGTGGATCTTCTCCGTAGAGGCGCACCGGTCTCGTGGGAGAAATCCACACAAGTGTCAAATGAGCTAAACCACAGCTGACCCTAAACGGAATGAGGAGAGGAGTATATATAGTCTACGGGGCGAAGGGGATACACGGGCCTCGGCCCAAGTGCTGCGCGCAGGCAGATCAGGAGCCGGACGTCCGGGCAGCGGGCCGGATGTCCGGGACTTCACGGGACGCCGGATGTCCGGGGCGGGGGCCCGGATGTCCGGGCGGGAGGAGCCGAGCCTCGGGTGCTCTCTGGACAGGAGCGCCGGATTTCCGGGCCCGAGGCCGGATGTCCGGGCCGTGCTTGGCCGGATGTCCGGGCCCTGGCCGGATGTCCGGGCCCTGTGGCTGGCCTTCTGTAGAGAGATGCCCAGGGGCCGGATGTCCGGGCCAGGGGGCCGGATGTCCGGGGCCTGGAGCTGCTTTCTGGTCTTCTTGTTGCATCAGCTCGTCCATGACCTTGGGGACTTGTCCATCTTCAAGCTCTTCTCCGAAGTGGTCTCCTTCACATCTGAGCACACAAAGCACACTCGCTTGAGGTAGCAACCATGTCTCGCAAGATTCATAAGGAAGTAGGGCTAGGAGTGACGTCACCTCGGTCTCGAAAGCTCTAGCACGAGCACGTGTCATCGGTCCTTGAGGCACTTGAGGGGGTGAAGGAGGGTCCATGGGGATGGCCCTAGGATACACCGTATCACACCATTTGACATTTGTCCTTGAGATTTTGAGTTGTGGTTTTTCCGTTTCCTAAGGTGTTTCGGCTAATTAGGAACGGGTCTACATCAAGAACACCGCCTCTCATCATGGACTCGTGTTGGGGAACGTAGCATAATTCAAAAAATTTCTACGCTTTCACCAAGATCCAACTATGGAGACATCTAGCAACGAGCAAGTAAGAGTGCATCTACATACCGTTATGTAGATCGCGTGCGCTTTCAACAAAGTGTGGATGAAGTAGTCGTACTCTTCACGTTCTTCATCACCGATGATCTAGCGCCGAACGGACGGCACCTCCGCGTTCAACACACGTACGGTGCAGCAACGTCACCTCCTTCTTGATCCAGCAAGGGGGAGGAGAAGTCGTCAGAGATCCGGCAGCACGATGGCGTGATGACGGATGCAGTGGAGATCGCAGCAGGGCTTCGCCGGGCGCCCTGCGTTGGAGTATGGAGGTGTGACGGGAGGGGGAGAGGCGCCAGGGCTTGGGTGCGACTGCCCTCTCCCTCCCCACATATATATAGGGGCCAGGGGGGTGCGCCTGGCCCCCCTGCAGATCCAATCTGCAAGGGGGCGGCGGCCAGAGGGGGTTCCTTGCCCCCCTAGGCAAGTGGAGCCCCCCTCCCCCTTAGGGTTTTAACCCTAGGCGCATGGGGAGGTGGGCCCCCTAGTTGTGAGCCAGCCCAGAGGGCTGGACACTTCCCCTCGTGGCCTAGGGGCCCCACCGGGATGGGTGGCCCCACCCGGTGGACCCCCGGGGCCCCTCCGGTGGTCCCGGGACGCTCCCGGTGACCCCCGGAGATCACCCGTTGGCCGAAACTGGACTTCCTATATATCAATCTTTACCTCCGGACCATTCCGGAACTCCTCGTGACGTCCGGGATCTCATTCGGGACTCCGGACAACTTTCGGGTTTCCACGTGCATTTATCTCTACGACCCTAGCGTTACCGAACCTTAAGTGTGTAGACCCTACGGGTTCGGGAGACACGTAGACATGACCGAGACCACTCTCCGGTCAATAACCAACAGCGGGATCTGGATACCCATGTTGGTTCCCACGTGTTCCTCGATGATCTTCATCGGATGAACCACCGTGTCAAGGATTCACTCAATCTCGTATGTTATCCCCTTTGTCCATCGGTACGGTACTTGCCCGAGATTCGATCGTCGGTATTCCCGATACCTTGTTCAATCTTGATGAGGACATCACTAACAAGGTTACACCCACAGCTCCAACTGACACATATACAGGACCAATTACTAGAGCTCGCGCACGCCAATTAAATTACCAGGTACTTTCGTTTCTTGGTAATGAATCTAATGTTCATGAGAATATGATGCTGCCTAAATTGGAAACATTTGTCTTGCTTACAAATGAAGGGCCTAGCTTGGACAAGAAGGATGAACATTGGAGCAAGATCAAGCATGGAGATGATGGCATGCGCAAGGGGGACAAGAATGGAGTTACAATGGATGATTTCAGGACTTTGAAGCCACCATAATGAGTACGAGAAGCCTTGGACGAAATATACAAGATGCCACTTCATAAATTTTGTCCAGAGGCTATTTTAGGTGCTGCGTCACCTTATTATTGGGCCAGGCCCATGTAATTTCGAAATACTTGAGTATAGGCTGTTTTTAGAGTCCGTATGTGTGGGGAAACAAGAGTTAGGGTTGGTTTCGGACCCCTCCACCAAGGGCCACGAAATTCCCCCCTCTTTCCCTCATATATACAGCCCTTAGGGCGTCGTTTAGACTTTGGGTTTTGTTTAGATTAAAAGTTCGCCATAGCTGCAACTTCGCGTACTTCGTTTGTGTTCAACGACCAGACCAAGGCGTCACAGAACCCCACCTTGATCAATAAAGCTTTCCTCTTATATTCGCAATATCCAGATTGCAATCTTAGTTTCTTGCTTGTTCTTCGTTTGCCTGCAGGAAACAGACCTTCGTGGTCAGGTTGATCGTGCTCCGGCGTGGTCAACAACCTCTCGGAGTTGGTTTAGCGATTGCTAAGGCGCGACGTCCTCGCACGTTCGTAGTCGGATCGTCAAAGTCGACTTCCTCCAAAACGATAGCCACCATCTCATCGAAAGACGGGACACCTTCGCCTCTATCAGCCTTGTTCGGAAGTGGTGCGCCGGGTACGAGGTCGATGCGGTGTTCGATGCCGCGAAGTGGAGGTAGACCCGGTGGTAGCTCGTCGGGGAAGACGTCTGAGAATTCCTGCAACACTTTAGACAACACAAAAGGTGGAGGTGGTGAGGTGTTAGTAGGCTTGGCTTCCCCTTTGCATAGGAGCACAAGGTGGAAGACGCTCGATGGGTTCTCACACACTTCTCTCATCTCACGTTTGGTGGCTAGGAGGACTAAGTTTTTCTCTCTTGGCGAAGAGGCGCTCGATTTGGGCTTGTGGCTCTCACTTTCTTTTTGGTGGATCACTCTCTCACTAGGATCTTCTCGATGGGTGGATGCTTGCTTGTCGGCGATCACTTGGCTTGGTGACATTGGTCGAAGCACATATTCCTTGCCTTTTGATACGGTGTATCCTATGGACATCACCATGTCAAGAGTCTGCTTGGGAAGTGACACGTGTGACCTCTATTTCTCATACATAAAGGTGAATCATCTCCTTTACACGTGTTCACTTGACCCCTTCGAGGATGGTATACTACTTGACACTCCTCTCGTGTGCATGCATAGGTATTGTCGGAGCTTCACGGATGGCGAGGAGGAGTGCAAGCGCCAAGGATCACCTACACCATCTGCGAGGGAAGCTTGGAAGAGAAGACGGAAGAAGACGGAGCTGCTGATACTACAGCGGCCGGACATCCGGGCCAAAGGCCGGACATCCGGCGCTTCCGCAACAGCCGGACATCCGGCACTCCTCCCGGAAATCCGGGCCCTCCTTCACAGAAGCTGGACCGAGCCAGCCCGGACATCCGGCCGTAACCCCGGACATCCGGCTCGCCCCGAAGCCCCGGACATCCGGCTGCCAGCCCGGACATCCGGCCTTGCCTGCGTGCATGTACCCGGGCCGATGCCCATGTACCCGTTTCGCCCCTCACTTACCCCTTCATGACCCTAGACTATATATACTCCTCCACCTCCACCATTTTAGGGTTAGCAATGGTTTAGCTCATATGAGAGATAGAGCTTTGCTCATCCATCCCGGATCTACTCCACGAGAGAGACCGCGGCCCCTCTACGGAGAAGATCCACCTTGGATTCAAGACCCCTAGCGGGAAGATCCTTCACGGATTCAAGACCTCCTCTTGGAGATGAACTCTACCCATGTATCTTTCCCTTTGTTGTTCATGTATCTTGTGATCTTGTGTGTTTGATTGTCTAGTGGATGTGTGATTGGACTTGTTCTTGTGTGTTTCCTCTCGTGTTTTCCCCCGTTTCCCTTTGTGTTCTTCGTGTTCATCGTGGGATCCCCTCCATTTCGTGAAAGATCCGCTGATTAGGGTTCCACCCTGGATCACTAACCGAGCTCCTCTAAAAGCTTTACTTGTGTAGGTGTGAGAATCGACACAAAGTGATACCAATAGTGCTATTTCCGGGTTACATTGTTGAGTGATCATTGATCCATTTTCAACCTCGGTTAAGGTACATTGATATTGTCTTCTCCTTTCTCCCACTCACATACTTGCTTGTGATGATGGATAGGCCAAGTTCATCTACCAACCCGATCTTCGACGATCCTCAAGAAGCGAACAACTACGTCACCAAACTACATCTATTCGGTGTCCAACGAGCTCTACATCAAGAGAGTGAAGCTATGCGAGAGTACATTGGTCAAGTTGCCGAGGACGCGCGACAATTCCAACAAAGCACCAAGGAGCAAATCGACCTCATCAACACCAACATGTCTACTCAATACAATGAGCTACGGACATTGCTCATCAACCGACGTTCTTCCTCAACATCATCTCATCGACGAAGCCGCTCAAGTCGACATACCGACTCAACGCAAGACTCAAGTACACCTACGTCAAACACTCTTCGTCAAGCCGCACGTCAAGCTCGACATGAACATCGGCAACCTCTACATGACAAGAGTTCCCAAGAGCTATTCGACGAACAAGAAAATCGACGTCGTCACAACCAAGCTACACTTGAGCAAGCACACGAACGGCAACGACTACGCCAACAACAACAAGAGCGAGCTCGTCAATATCAAGAAGAACAAGATGCCGAGGCTAACCGCCAAGCACAACAACGTCGTGACGCTCAAGCTATGGAGGCGCAACGTGCTTTACAAGATGCACACCGCAATGTGGCCGCCCGCAATCGACACACTCGTCAAGAAGAGGATTTTCTTCGAGATGAGATGCAAGAACGGCGCCATCAAGCAAGCATGCAAGAAGAAGCTCCTCCTCACGCGCGGCAAGAGCAACAACCCCAACAAGAACATCTTCCTCAACAAGAGCAACAAGATATGGCAAACCGCCAAAATCGAGATCATCCTCCCAATAGACAAGGAAACAACGACGAGCATCGCTATGGCAAGCTCAAGTTCACCATGCCAAAGTTTTCCGGAAGCATTGACCCCGAAGACTACCTCTCATGGGCATTGAAAGTTGACAAGATCTGTCGCCTTCACAACTTCGATGAAGAGAAGAAGATCGCTATGGCATCACTTGAGTTCCAAGACTATGTTCTCATTTGGTGGGAACAAATCATGGAGAGAAGAGAAGCCAAAGGCGAACCTCCTATCACCACTTGGACTCAAATGAAGGAAGTGATGAGAGCACGTTTTGTGCCTACACACTACAACCGCGACTTGTTCAAGAAGCTCCAACTCCTCAAGCAAGGAACCAAGTCCGTTGAAGAGTACTACAAGGAGATGGAGATTGCTATGATAAGAGCAAACATCATGGAAGATGAAGAGCAAACAATGGCGAGATTCTTAGATACGGTGTATCCTAGGGCCATCCCCATGGACCCTCCTTCACCCCCTCAAGTGCCTCAAGGACCGATGACACGTGCTCATACGAGAGCTTTCGAGACCGAGGTGACGTCACTCCTAGCTCTACTTCCTTATGAATCTTGCGAGACATGGTTGCTACCTCAAGCGAGTGTGCTTTATGTACTCAGGTGTGAAGGAGACCACTTCGGAGAAGAGCTTGAAGATGGACAAGTCCCCAAGGTCGTGGACGAGCCAATGCATCGAGAAGAGCAGAAGAGAGCTCCAGGCCCCGGACATCCGGCCCCCTG
The DNA here is from genome assembly GCA_902687465.1 of Secale cereale. Lineage (NCBI taxonomy): Eukaryota > Viridiplantae > Streptophyta > Magnoliopsida > Poales > Poaceae > Secale > Secale cereale. Next base: position 195,146,108 of record LR738716.1, read on the forward strand.
GCCCGGACATCCGGCCCCTGGGCGTTCAGCTACAGAAGGCCGCGTGCAGCAGAAGCTACAGGGCCCGGACATCCGGCCAGGGCCCGGACATCCGGCCAAGCACGGCCCGGACATCCGGCCCCGGGCCCGGAAATCCGGCGCCTCTGTCCAGAGAGCGCCCGAGGCTCGACTGCCCCAGCCCGGACATCCGGGCCCCCGCCCCGGACATCCGGCGTCCTGTGAAGTCCCGGACATCCGGCCCGCCGCCCGGACGTCCGGCCCCTGAATTGCCTGCGCGCATCCCCCGGGCCGAGGCCCATGTACCCATTCGCCCCGTAGACTATATATACTCCTCTCCTCATTCCGTTTAGGGTCAGCTGTGGTTTTAGCTCATTTGACACTTGTGTGGATTTCTCCCACGAGACCGGTGCGCCTCTACGGAGAAGATCCACCTCTGGATTCAAGACCCCTAACGGGAAGATCCCACGGGATTCCAAGACCTCCTCCGGGAGAAGACTATCTGTATCACCGTTGTTGACTTTGGATCATGTATCTCGACCTTGTATCGCGAATCTAGCACTTGTGTGATTGCTTCCGTGTTGATTTGAGTGTTCTCTCTTGTGTTTTCCCCATCTTTCTCCGTGTTTTCCCCGTGTTCATCGTGTGCCAACCTCCAAACGTGAAAGATCCGCTGATTAGGGTTCCACCCTGTATCATTATGGTATCTAGAGCAAAGGTTTCTCACGATTTTGGAGCCCCACACTTTGTTTTCTAGCCTGTTTTTGTCGTGTTCTTCCTAATTTCGAAAATTGCCCCACAAAAAGAGCCCCAAAAAATTTCTGTGATCTGTTGATTTGGCAAGATTTTGTTGAATTTGTTCCATGGATTTGCTGTGCCACGTGTGGATCTAGCTTTTCCCCCACTTTTCCCTAAATTTCATCCGAAAAATCCACCGAATTTTTCCCCAAACACCACCGGTTGCAAGGAATTTTTCCTGGCTCGGGCACCCCGGACATCCGGCTCGTGCCCCGGACATCCGGCCCGGCCCGGACATCCGGCCCCTGGCCCGGACATCCGGCCTCCCGCAGCCATTTCCCCACTTCTCCGCCATTTTCGTTCGGTGCTCCACCATTTCTTCCGCATACCACCACCTTTTCCGCATCCACCATCGCTTACCCGCTTCGAGTTTAGAAAATTTGTCTCCATTTGCCGTGGATACTTGAGTTGTGGTTTCACCGCTTCCTTGGATGTTTAGGCTACCTTGGGACGGCAAGACTTCGACGACACCACCGCTCAACTTCGGCAAGGACGGTAACATCGACGACACTTCGATCATTCTATCTTGCAATTGCATTGTCACCCTATGAACCATCTTTGCGTAGCTTTCCCATTGAGACTAGCCATTTGAGTATTGCCGGGCCACGACACTTGTGCACATTAGTGATACTCATATATATATTGCATACCACATCATCTTGGTATATTGCATATCTCCTTGTGCCACAAGAGTGCTCCGCATACACAATAGCTACCTTGATACGAGAAGCATACATATGTGCCCAAAGAAAGAGCTCAAAAGCTTTGAAGCAAAAGAGACAATCCAAGCAAAGAAACAATAGCATCATACGCCTTGCATCCAAAGAGATCATACATAGCAACATCATCTTGTGCTCAAGCATCGGCACATCATACACTCATAGCATACTTGTGATAGATAGTCGTTACGTTTTGCCCATATAGGTCGTGCACAAGTGCGTATCCGCCTATTAAGCAATCGGTTAGCGTCTCTCTAGCGTTGTGCAACACGAGCATTTTCCGTGGTTTACCACATTTTTCGCTCATCCTTGGTTGCACAACCACATTTATCTATCCGTGCGTGTGTTCCGTGTGCTACTATTTGCTAGTAATCTACTTGTTGCATGAGCAAATTTGTGAACCATTTTCAACATCTTTGAGTCATTTTGACGATTGCATTGAATTTGTGCCACATCCTAACCAAGCTCCTCTCAAAGCTTTACTTGTGTAGGTGTGAGAATCGACACGAAGTGATACCAATAGTGCTATTTCCGGGTTACATTGTTGAGTGATCATTGATCCATTTTCAACCTCGGTTAAGGTACATTGATATTGTCTTCTCCTTTCTCCACTCACTTACTTGCTTGTGATGATGGATAGGCCAAGTTCATCTACCAACCCGATCTCCGATGACACTCAAGAAGCGAACAACTACGTCACCAAACTACATCTATTCGGTGTCCAACGAGCTCTACATCAAGAGAGTGAAGCTATGCGAGAGTACATTGGTCAAGTTGCCGAGGACGCGCGACAATTCCAACAAAGCACCAAGGAGCAAATCGACCTCATCAACACCAACATGTCTACTCAATACAATGAGCTACGGACATTGATCATCAACCGACGTTCTTCCTCAACATCATCTCATCGACGAAGCCGCTCAAGTCGACATACCGACTCAACGCAAGACTCAAGTACACCTACGTCAAACACTCTTCGTCAAGCCGCACGTCAAGCTCGACATGAACATCGGCAACCTCTACATGACAAGAGTTCTCAAGAACCATTCGACGAGCAAGAAGGCCGACGTCGTCACAACCAAGCTACACTTGAGCAAGCACAAGAACGGCAACGACTGCGCCAACCACAACAAGAGCGAGCTCGTCAATATCAAGAAGAACAAGATGCCGAGGCTAACCGCCAAGCACAACAACGTCGTGACGCTCAAGCTATGGAGGCGCAACGTGCTTTACAAGATGCACACCGCAATGTGGCCGCCCGCAATCGACACACTCGTCAAGAAGAGGATTTTCTTCGAGATGAGATGCAAGAACGGCGCCATCAAGCAAGCATGCAAGAAGAAGCTCCTCCTCACGCGCGGCAAGAGCAACAACCCCAACAAGAACATCTTCCTCAACAAGAGCAACAAGATATGGCAAACCGCCAAAATCGAGATCATCCTCCCAATAGACAAGGAAACAACGACGAGCATCGCTATGGCAAGCTCAAGTTCACCATGCCAAAGTTTTCCGGAAGCATTGACCCCGAAGACTACCTCTCATGGGCATTGAAAGTTGACAAGATCTTTCGCCTTCACAACTTCGATGAAGAGAAGAAGATCGCTATGGCATCACTTGAGTTCCAAGACTATGTTCTCATTTGGTGGGAACAAATCATGGAGAGAAGAGAAGCCAAAGGCGAACCTCCTATCACCACTTGGATGAGTGGACGCGCCTCGGGTGCTCTCTGGACAGAGGCGCCGGATTTCCGGGCGCGGGGCCGGATGTCCGGGCCGTGCCTGGCCGGATGTCCGGGCCCTGGCCGGATGTCCGGGCCCTGTAGCCTTGGCTGCTGTTGGCCTTCTGTGGGTGAATGCCCAGGGGCCGGATGTCCGGGCCAGGGGGCCGGATGTCCGGGTCCTGGAGCTCTCTTCTGCTCTTCTCGATGCATTGGCTCGTCCATGAACTTGAGGACTCGTCCATCTTCACGCCCCTCTCCGATGTGGTCTTCTTCACACCTGAGCACACACAACACGTCCGTCTGAGGTAGCGACCATGTCTCGCAAGATTTGTATGGAAGTAGGGCTAGGAGTGACGTCACCTCGGTCTCGGGAGCTCTAGTCCTTGGTCCTTTGGGCACTTGTTGAGGTGAAGGAGGGTCCATGGGGATGGCCCTAGGATACACCGTATCAGATGGTGGTTATCGTTTTGGAGGAAGTCGACTTTGACGATCCGACTACGAACGTGCGAGGACGTCGCGCCTTAGCAATCGCTAAACCAACTCCGAGAGGTTGTTGACCACGCCGGAGCACGATCAACCTGACCACGAAGGTCTGTTTCCTGCAGGCAAACGAAGAACAAGCAAGAAACTAAGATTGCAATCTGGATATTGCGAATATAAGAGGAAAGCTTTATTGATCAAGGTGGGGTTCTGTGACGCCTTGGTCTGGTCGTTGAACACAAACGAAGTACGCGAAGTTGCAGCTATGGCGAACTTTTAATCTAAACAAAACCCAAAGTCTAAACGACGCCCTAAGGGCTGTATATATGAGGGAAAGAGGGGGGAATTTCGTGGCCCTTGGTGGAGGGGTCCGAAACCAACCCTAACTCTTGTTTCCCCACACATACGGACTCTAAAAACAGCCTATACTCAAGTATTTCGAAATTACATGGGCCTGGCCCAATAATAAGGTGACGCAGCACCTAAAATAGCCTCTGGACGAAATTTATGAAGTGGCATCTTGTATATTTCGTCCAAGGCTTCTCGCACTCATTATGGTGGCTTCAAAGTCCTGAAATCATCCATTGTAACTCCATTCTTGTCCCCCTTGTGATAGAGGCAAAGGTGTCCCATCTTTCGATGAGATGGTGGCTATCGTTTTGGAGGAAGTCGACTTTGACGATCCGACTACGAACGTGCGAGGACGTCGCGCCTTAGCAATCGCTAAACCAACTCCGAGAGGTTGTTGACCACGCCGGAGCACGATCAACCTGACCACGAAGGTCTGTTTCCTGCAGGCAAACGAAGAACAAGCAAGAAACTAAGATTGCAATCTGGATATTGCGAATATAAGAGGAAAGCTTTATTGATCAAGGTGGGGTTCTGTGACGCCTTGGTCTGGTCGTTGAACACAAACGAAGTACGCGAAGTTGCAGCTATGGCGAACTTTTAATCTAAACAAAACCCAAAGTCTAAACGACGCCCTAAGGGCTGTATATATGAGGGAAAGAGGGGGGAATTTCGTGGCCCTTGGTGGAGGGGTCCGAAACCAACCCTTACTCTTGTTTCCCCACACATACGGACTCTAAAAACAGCCTATACTCAAGTATTTCGAAATTACATGGGCCTGGCCCAATAATAAGGTGACGCAGCACCTAAAATAGCCTCTGGACGAAATTTATGAAGTGGCATCTTGTATATTTCGTCCAAGGCTTCTCGCACTCATTATGGTGGCTTCAAAGTCCTGAAATCATCCATTGTAACTCCATTCTTGTCCCCCTTGCGCATGCCATCATCTCCATGCTTGATCTTGCTCCAATGTTCATCCTTCTTGTCCAAGCTAGGCCCTTCATTTGTAAGCAAGACAAATGTATCCAATTTAGGCAGCATCATATTCTCATGAACATTAGATTCATTACCAAGAAACGAAAGTACCTGGTAATTTAATTGGCGTGCGCGAGCTCTAGTAATTGGTCCTGTATATGTGTCAGTTGGAGCTGTGGGTGTAACCTTGTTAGTGATGTCCTCATCAAGACGCTCTAGTGCACATCCTTCCGAGCTGCCATCTTCGGCGAGATCACATCGGCATCGACATCATCAACGACAAGAACGTGAAGGTCAAGAGCTCAACTCCAACAATCGCTCAACGACTTCACCATGTACCTTGGCATCTTCGCCAAGCGACTTCAAGGCATCTTCGCCTTTGGATATGCGGCATCTTCGCCAACAAGCACCCCAAGCTTATGCTCAGGAGAAGCTCCCCAAGCTCAAGTCCGCGACTTCCACGAGCTACAACGACCTCGACAACGACCACGAGATTCCTTTCTATGGGACTCAACACCCCGAGGAGTATCTCGAGTGGGAGCGCAAGATGGACGACTACCTCAAGCTACACCAAGTTCCCTATGAAGATCAAGTGAAGTGCGCCACAAGAAACTTCCACGACAACGCGTCAACATGGTGGCTTCACACACCTTCGACGAGCTTCAACGTGAATTGGTGATGTAGGGTGGAACCCTAATCAGCGGACCTTTCACGATTTGGAGGGTGGCACACGATGAACACGGGGAAAACAAGGAGAAGGACGGGGAAAACGCAAGAGAGAACACTCAAATCAACACGAAGCAATCACACAAGCGCTAGATTCGCGATACAAAGTCGAGATCCATGATCCAAAGTCAACAACGGTGATACAGATAGTCTTCTCCCGGAGGAGGTCTTGATATCCCTGGGGATCTTCTCCGTGAAGGAGGTCCTGAATCCGTAGTGGATCTTCTCCGTAGAGGCGCACCGTCTCGTGGGAGAAATCCACACAAGTATGAGAAATGAGCTAAACCACAACTGAGTCTAACGGAGGGGAGTCAACGGTATTTATATTACATGGGTAGGCGTCGTCGGGGCGGACGTCCGTGGGTTACCGGACGTCCGGTGGTTCCGGAGGGACCGGACGTCCGGTAATCCTCGGATTTCCGCTAATTAGCTTCTGTCGCCGTTGTCACGGACGTCCGGTGTGATACGGTGTATCCTATGGACATCACCATGTCAAGAGTCTGCTTGGCAAGTGACACGTGTGACCTCTACTTCTCATACATAAAGGTGAATCATCTCCTTTACACGTGTTCACTTGACCCCTTCGAGGATGGTATACTACTTGACACTCCTCTCGTGTGCATGCATAGGTATTGTCGGAGCTTCACGGATGACGAGGAGGAGTGCAAGCGGCAAGGATCACCTACACCATCTGCGAGGGAAGCGTGAAAGAGAAGACGGAAGAAACGGAGCTGCTGCAAGCTTCAGGCTCCGGACGACCGGCGTTTACCGGACGTCCGACGCGTCCCAGGCGACCGGACGACCGGCGGCCACCGGACGTCCGTGACATCGGCAACAGAACCGAAATCCAGGAAATTACCGGAAGTCCGGGAGCTACCGGACATCCGGTCCTTCCCGAGCCACCGGACGTCCGGTGTCCAGCGGACGACCGGCACCTGTCTGCATACAGTGTTCGGGCCCGAGGCCCATGTATCCCTTTCGCCCCTCACTTACCCCTTGGTGGACATAGACTATATAAACTCCCCCACCTCCACCATTTTAGGGTTAGCATTGGTTTAGCTCATACATGAGATAGAGCTTTGCTCATCCATCCCGGATCTACTCCACGAGAGAGACCGCGGCCCCTCTACGGAGAAGATCCATCTTGGATTCAGGACCTCCACATCGGAGAAGATCCCAAGGGATTCAAGACCTCCTCTTGGAGATGAACTCTACCCATGTATCTTTCCCTTTGTTGTTCATGTATCTTGTGATCTTGTGTGTTTGATTGTCTAGTGGATGTGTGATTGGACTTGTTCTTGTGTGTTTCCTCTCGTGTTTTCCCCCGTTTCCCTTTGTGTTCTTCGTGTTCATCGTGGGATCCCCTCCATTTCGTGAAAGATCCGCTGATTAGGGTTCCACCCTGTATCATATGGTATCAGAGCCATGGTTTCTCACGAATTTGGAGCCCCCTCCACCGTTTTCTAGCTTGTTTTTGTTGTGTTCTTCCCCAATTTCGAAAATCCCCACCAAAAATAGCCCCAAAAAATTTTGTGATCTGTTGGTTTGATGACGTTTTGTTGATTTTGATCCATGGATTTGCTTGGTTTCAAGTGGATCTAGCATTTCCCCAAGTTTCCCCATCTTTCATCCACGAAATCTCATCAAATTTTGACCCCGAAATCTCCATTTTCCGCCCAAAATCGCGTCCCGGATCTCAAATCTCGAGTTGATCCCGACCCACCGGACGACCGGCCTTTTACCGGACGTCCGGACCCTCTCGAAGCACTGGACGTCCGGAACTCACCGGACGACTGGAACCACCTATACAGCAAAAATTACCGGATTTCCGGTCTTTTCCGGACGTCCGGTATCCCCAGATTTTGACTTCGGCTGATTTTTGTTTTGTCCATAACTAATTCATACGAACTCCGATTTGGACGTTCTTTAGCTCGTTTGGAAGCTCTTGACATTCCCCATTCCACAAAAATACCACCATATTCATTTGACTCCATCATATTTTGTGGATTTTGGCATCTTTGCCTAGGGCCTCCACCACATCATCCGCATAACCACCACCGACTTCCGCAACCTAACCTTTTTTGTTCCCATAGCATTTGTGGTTGCTTGAGTAGTGATTTGAGTCTCCTAAGGTGTTTAGGCTACTTAGGGACCGTTGCTTCTTCATCAACCACCACCACCATTTCCGCATAGCATAGCCCACTATACATAGCCAACACAACCTAACCCATTTCTGTTGAGCTTGTTTGAGTTGTGGCTTGTGTCTCCTAAGGTGTTTCGGCTACTTAGGGACCGTGACTTCAACTCCGACATCGTGTATAGCCCATCATTCCACTTCCGCAACCACCACAGCATTGCCGCTACCACCATTTGACATTTGTCCTTGAGATTTTGAGTTGTGGTTTTTCCGTTTCCTAAGGTGTTTCGGCTAATTAGGAACGGGTCTACATCAAGAGCACCACCTCTCATCATCGACACGGACGGTAACTTCGACGACATCATTGTATATTCCCCTTGAAATTGCATTGTTAACCCCTAGCCCATTTTGCGTCACTTGCCTATCGAGACTAGCCTTTGAGTATTGCCGGCAACGTTACTTGTGCACATTAGTGATCATCGATCCACTCTTTCATTGCATATATATACCATATCATATTGGTATCATCATATCATCCGTTGTGTCACAAGATTGTTCCCGCATATACACAATTGCTATCTTGGTTTGTGCATCGTGGCCAAGCAAAAAAAAAAAGAGAAAGACAAAGAAGCTTGTAAGCAAGAGACATAGCATAGCATCATATGATATCATACTTGATCATCTTGGATCATCTTGTGCTAAAAGCACCGGAACATCATACACAAATAGCATACTTGAGATAGAAAGTTCATACATTTGCATCTTATAGGTTGTGCACAAGTGTCGTATCCGCCGATAGAGCAATCGTGCTAGCGTCTCTCTTGAGTTGTGCAACACGAGCGTTTTCCGTGGACTCCACATTTTGTGCTCATTCCTTGGTTGCACGACCCCATCTATCTATCCGTGTGTGTGTTTCTGTGTGCCACATATTGCTATTGGTCTACTTGTTACATTTGCAAATTTGTGAATCTCTTTCAACATTATTGACACTTTCTAACATTTTGCATCAAATTTTTTGTGCCACTATCCTCACCGAGCTACACCATAAGCTTTACTTGATAGGTGTGAGTGAACAAGTCCGGTACCAATTCCACTATTCTTTCATTTCACATTGAGTGAAACGGGATACATCCTCAACATTCGGAAAAGGTAACTTGGTATTGTTTATCTCCTCTCCTACTCACCTTTGCTCGAGTCTTGTGATGGATAGGCAAAGCATTTCTTCTACTTCGGTCTACACCAACAACGACAAGTTCGATGCCATGACGAACAACTTGTGCGCCAACATGAATGCTCAAATGGAGGAGCTCAAAGCCCTCATCAAGAACCACAAGAGGTCTCCCTCATCTTCGAGAAGACGCTCTAGTGCAAATCCTTCCGAGCTACCATCTCCGGCAAGATCTCATCGGCATCGACACCATCAACGACAAGAATGTGAAGGTCATGAGCTCCACACCAACAACCGCTCAACGACTTCACCATATACCTTGGCATCTTCGCCTTTGGACATACGGCATCTTCGCCAACAAGCACCCCAAGCTTACGCTCAAGAGAAGCTCCCCAAGCTCAAGTCCGCGACTTCCACGAGCTACAACGACCTCGACAACGACCATGAGATTCCTTTCTATGGGACTCAAGACCCCGAGGAGTATCTCGAGTGGGAGCGCAAGATGGACGACTACCTCAAGCTACATCAAGTTCCCTACGAAGATCAAGTGAAGTGCGCCACAAGAAACTTCCACGACAACGCGTCAACATGGTGGCTTCACACACATTCGACGAGCTTCAACGTGAATTGGCCCAAGACGAAGAGAGCTTTGCGGCGAGAGTTCGTGCCTCCCACCTACACGGAACATCTTCTACGCCACTTGGAGAACACCATACAAGGATCCAAGTCCATCGACAAGTACTTCAAGGAGATGAAGATGGCCTTGCGACGAGCCGGTGTGGACGACCCCATTTCAATGAAGCTCCACTTCATGATGGGATTGCACAATGACGTCTACAAGACTATCTTCTTCGAGAACTACAAGTCCCTCGACGACAACTACATTGGTGCTCTCAAGGCGGAACAAGAACTCATGAAGGGCAAGGCTTCTCCACCGCAAGCACACTTCTCGAAGACCAAGCTCCAAGACGGCGAGCATGAGGGTAGTACCACCACGATGTCCAAGCCCAACGAGCTCCAAGATGATGCTCCCAAGTTCGACTCCACCGCCATCCCTCTTTGTGGCATTGATGATGCCGAGTCTACTTCGACTCTTTTTCAAGACGGTGCGGCGACGACTACGACTACGGAGCCATTCGAGGACCAAGCTTCGGAGGCGAACGACATGGTGACGAGCAAGGATGATGCTTCCATCTTAGGAGGCGAGAGTGATGATGTGCCATCTTCGGCCTTCATCCACGACGACGGTGACGAGATGGTTGAGCATGGGACTTTCCCTTCGACCACGGCGGCGTATGATGACTTGAGTGACTTGTGCCACCATATTGAGAGTGAGAGCGAGTTCACCACTAGCCCCATATATGATGAGCTGCCCCGATTCCCATGTGAGGAGAGCCACTGATGAGGACATCACTAACAAGGTTACACCCATAGCTCCAACTGACACATATACAGGACCAATTACTAGAGCTCGCGCACGCCAATTAAATTACCAGGTACTTTCGTTTCTTGGTAATGAATCTAATGTTCATGAGAATATGATGCTACCTAAATTGGATACATTTGTCTTGCTTACAAATGAAGGGCCTAGCTTGGACAAGAAGGATGAACATTGGAGCAAGATCAAGCATGGAGATGATGGCATGCGCAAGGGGGACAAGAATGGAGTTACAATGGATGATTTCAGGACTTTGAAGCCACCATAATGAGTGCGAGAAGCCTTGGACGAAATATACAAGATGCCACTTCATAAATTTCGTCCAGAGGCTATTTTAGGTGCTGCGTCACCTTATTATTGGGCCAGGCCCATGTAATTTCGAAATACTTGAGTATAGGCTGTTTTTAGAGTCCGTATGTGTGGGGAAACAAGAGTTAGGGTTGGTTTCGGACCCCTCCACCAAGGGCCACGAAATTCCCCCCCTCTTTCCCTCATATATACAGCCCTTAGGGCGTCGTTTAGACTTTGGGTTTTGTTTAGATTAAAAGTTCGCCATAGCTGCAACTTCGCGTACTTCGTTTGTGTTCAACGACCAGACCAAGGCGTCACAGAACCCCACCTTGATCAATAAAGCTTTCCTCTTATATTCGCAATATCCAGATTGCAATCTTAGTTTCTTGCTTGTTCGCTTGTTAGCTCGAAACACAAATCCATCACTAACGACGAACTTGTTCCACATTTCTTTTGGCCAAAGATGCGACGGGATGTTGAGCGTTTTGTTGCTCGCTGCACTACATGTCAAAAAGCTAAGTCACGACTCAATCCTCATGGTTTATATATGCCTTTGCCTGTCCCTAGTGTTCCTTGGGAAGATATATCTATGGACTTTGTTTTGGGTTTACCTCGAACAAAGAAGGGGAGGGATAGCATATTTGTTGTCGTGGATAGGTTCTCGAAGATGGCACACTTTATACCATGTCATAAAAGCGATGATGCTGCTAATGTTGCTGATTTGTTCTTTCGTGAAATTATTCGCTTGCATGGTGTGCCAAATACTATTGTTTCAGATCGTGATACTAAATTTCTTAGCCACTTTTGGAGATGCTTATGGGCTAAGTTGGGGACTAAACTGCTTTTTAGTACTACTTGTCACCCCCAAACTGATGGACAAACTGAAGTAGTCAACAGAACTTTGTCTACTATGCTTAGGGCTATTTTGAAGAATAATAAGAAAATGTGGGAAGAATGCTTGCCTCATATTGAATTTGCTTATAATCGTTCATTGCATTCTACTACTAAGATGTGCCCTTTTGAAATTGTCTATGGTTTTCTACCTCGTGCACCTATTGATTTGTTGCCTCTTCCATCTTCGGAGAAGGTTAATTTTGATGCTAAACAACGTGCTGAATTGATCTTAAAAATGCATGAGTTAACTAAGGAAAATATTGAGCGCATGAATGCTAAATATAAACTTGTTGGAGATAAGGGTAGAAAACGTGTTGTCTTTGCACCTGGAAATCTTGTTTGGTTACATTTGCGTAAGGATAGGTTTCCTAATTTGCGCAAGTCAAAGCTAATGCCACGTGCTGATGGTCCTTTCAAGGTGTTAGAGAAAATAAATGATAATGCATATAAACTTGAGCTGCCTGCAGATTTTGGGGTTAGTCCCACATTTAACATTGCAGATTTGAAGCCTTACTTGGGTGAGGAAGATGAGCTTCCGTCGAGGACGACTTCAATTCAAGAAGGGGAGGATGATGAGGACATCACTAACAAGGTTACACCCACAGCTCCAACTGACACATATACAGGACCAATTACTCGAGCTCGCGCACGCCAATTAAATTACCAGGTACTTTCGTTTCTTGGTAATGAATCTAATGTTCATGAGAATATGATGCTGCCTAAATTGGATACATTTGTCTTGCTTACAAATGAAGGGCCTAGCTTGGACAAGAAGGATGAACATTGGAGCAAGATCAAGCATGGAGATGATGGCATGCGCAAGGGGGACAAGAATGGAGTTACAATGGATGATTTCAGGACTTTGAAGCCACAATAATGAGTGCGAGAAGCCTTGGACGAAATATACAAGATGCCACTTCATAAATTTCGTCCAGAGGCTATTTTAGGTGCTGCGTCACCTTATTATTGGGCCAGGCCCATGTAATTTCGAAATACTTGAGTATAGGCTGTTTTTAGAGTCCGTATGTGTGGGGAAACAAGAGTTAGGGTTGGTTTCGGACCCCTCCACCAAGGGCCACGAAATTCCCCCCTCTTTCCCTCATATATACAGCCCTTAGGGCGTCGTTTAGACTTTGGGTTTTGTTTAGATTAAAAGTTCGCCATAGCTGCAACTTCGCGTACTTCGTTTGTGTTCAACGACCAGACCAAGGCGTCACAGAACCCCACCTTGATCAATAAAGCTTTCCTCTTATATTCGCAATATCCAGATTGCAATCTTAGTTTCTTGCTTGTTCTTCGTTTGCCTGCAGGAAACAGACCTTCGTGGTCAGGTTGATCGTGCTCCGGCGTGGTCAACAACCTCTCGGAGTTGGTTTAGCGATTGCTAAGGCGCGACGTCCCCGCACGTTCGTAGTCGGATCGTCAAAGTCGACTTCCTCCAAAACGATAACCACCATCTCATCGAAAGACGGGACACCTTTGCCTCTATCAAGTGGTATCAGATTTCCAGGTTGCTCGGTGAGATTTTACAGTTTTTCATAGTTTAGATCGAGTCTGTTCTTCATACCTATAGTCCACGAAAAAGCCAAAAAAAATTAGGGTTAGTTCATCCCATCCGAACCAATCTGAGCCTTTGCATAATCTTTTCTGTATTTGCTTTGTTGAATTTGCGGTTGCATCGTCGTGTCCAGTTGCTGGTCTTAGCGTCTAGTCTTTTAGAGTTTCGAGTTCTGGTCATAACTTGTCACGCCGCCGCCGCAACATCTTCATCACTACTGCCACATACCACCACCGATCTCTATCCATATACCACCACCAATCCGAATCCATATACCACCACCGCTGCCATAACCTACCACCGCTGCCATATCCTACCACCATATATCCACCACCAATCCGAGTTCTTTTCATATTAGGTTTGTTCTCGAAATCCATCTAGGTTTCGGATTTGTGTTTCCTTGCCTGCGTAGGTCTCGAAAAAAAAAAGTCTGGAGACCCCCGGGCAGTTTTTAGGCAAAAATTTCGACAGGTGAAAATATTTTTTCCCTATCCTACTTTTGGGCTTTTCTGAGTCTTTTGAGACACGTGCCACCATACTGATTTTTTCCCGCACTTTTTCGTCGTCGCTGCCCTGATTCCGAAAAAAAAATTCGTCAAAAAAATTTCGTGCCTATCATCTTAGTTTGACTTGGGAAGTGTTTTGAGACACTCGCCATTATAGTGATTTTCGGCAAAAAAAAAGCAGCGAAAAAAAAAGAGGCGAAAAAAAAAATTTCAGAGTGTGCTTTCCCCTTGATTACGTGCAGCGCCGTGATTTCGTTAGTGTTCTAGGCTCGCGTCTCTAGTACGGTCTAGCCTAGGACCAGCACAGTACCGTCGTTGAGCGTTTATTCACCTTTGCATCTCTGAATTGATTATTGCTGACCCTTTTTGCTACCATATTATAAGCCTTCCCAGCTCCACATACATCTACATCGTGCGTTTGACTCTCCCTGGTAATCGCTCTATCCAAGCTTTGAGAGTTTTGACTACATTGGTTGCCGATCACCACCTGCTGCTGGGTAAGAACTGGTAAGAATTTGAGATTTGCTTGACGGATTTGTGACACCCGCCACCACCACCACTTGTTAGTAGTCTGTAGGATCATATTTTTGTGTGTTTCTATTGCTGCTAACCATGCCAGGATCACAAGTCGACGAGACTGACTGGGAGAACTTGACGAACAAGGAGCTTCATGATAAGTTTCAGGAAATGATGAGTGTACAGGTGCAAGATGTGCTAAACACATTGGACGAGGCCATGGAGAAGATAGATGGCATGGAGAAGACGTTTGAAACAAAGCTCGATAACAAGTTTGCTGAATTGCTTGCGCGTTTGCCACCACCGGCTGCTGCAGCTGTCCCACCTCTTCAACAACAACAACAGCAACAACAACAACAACAACGCCGACTTCCGAATCAAGTGGGACGAGCACAGCGCGTTCCCCTTGAGACTGGTCAAGATTCTGTTGCTGCTGTTGATGTTTCTGTAGCTCCTGCTGCTACTGCAGAGGTGGAGGACCATTACGAGGATGAGGTTGACCAAAATCAGAACTACGTCCAACAACCAGCACCACCACCACCAGGTCGTCCTCATGCATATCATCGCAACGGTAGGGCTGCACCACCACCTGAGGTACATGACCATCTTCCTAAACTGAAATTGAATATTCCACCATTTGAGGGTAGATATGTTCCTGATATATATCTTACTTGGGAGTTACAAACTGAACAACGTTTTACATGTTTAAACTATCCCGAGGAGAGACGTGTTCCTGCTGCTGTTTGTGCTTTCACTAGTTTTGCATGTGTTTGGTGGTCTGAACATTGTAGAGTATATCCTATTCCAGCTACTTGGACTGCTTTGAAAACTGCTATGCGTACTCGTTGGGTTCCACCATATTATCAACGTGAATTACTTCAAAAACTGCAGCGCTTAAGACAAGGAAAAAATTCTGTAGAAGAATATTATCAGCAATTACAAACTGGCCTGATTAGATGCGGTATTGTTGAGGAGAATGAAGCTATGCTTGCACGTTTTATGGGTGGATTAAATAGAGAGATTCAGACAATTCTAGAGTATAAGGATTATACTACTATCACTCGTTTATTCCATCTTGCTTGTAAAGCTGAACGTGAAGTGCAGGATCGACAGGCATTGGCGCGGACTAACTTTTCTGCAGGACGACCTTCATCATGGACACCGCGTGCATCCTCTACTTCCTCACATTCTACTGCACCGACACCTCCATCAGCTGTTACCTCCAGCCATGATACAAGGAAGCAGGCACAACCACCATTATCAGCCAAGAGCACACCTATTGGGCCTGCACAGAGTTCTTCTTCTTCCATGGCATCAACAGGGCACACCAGTGATATTATTTGTCGTCGTTGTAAGGGAAGAGGACATTTTGCGAGAGATTGCAAATCTCAGCGTGTGATGATTGCTACTGAGGATGGTGGATATGAATCCGCTAGTGACTATGATGAGGAGACTTTAGCTCTTATTACACGTGAAGAACACGGGGGAGACGATTCTGATCATGAGACGCAATACATGGCTCCTGAAGATGCTGACAGGTATGAATGTTTAGTTGCTCAACGTGTTTTGAGTGTGCAGGTTACACAAGCTGAGCAAAATCAGAGGCATAATTTGTTCCATACAAAGGGAGTTGTGAAGGAACGTTCTGTTCGCGTGATCATAGATGGAGGGAGTTGCAACAACTTGGCTAGCATGGAGATGGTGGAGAAGCTATCTCTCACCACAAGACCACATCCACATCCTTACTACATCCAATGGTTCAACAACAGCGGCAAGGTTAAGGTAACACGTACTGTTCGTGTGCATTTTAGTATCTCTACATATGCTGATTATGTTGATTGTGATGTGGTACCTATCCAAGCATGTTCCTTATTACTTGGTAGACCATGGCAATTTGATAAAAATTCTGTACACCATGGTAGAAACAATCAGTATACTCTTGTTCATAAGGATAAAAATATTACTTTGCTTCCTATGACTCCTGATTCCATTTTAAAAGATGATATTAATAGAGCTAATAAAGCAAAACAGGAGAAAAATAAGAGTGAAAATCAGATTGTGGCAAAAGAATTTGAGCAACAAATGAAGCCTAATAATAAACCATCTACTGTTGCTTCTGAAATTAAATTGAAAAGTGCATGTTTATTTGCCACCAAATCTGATATTGATGAGCTAGATTTTAGCAAATCTGTTTGCTATGCTGTTGTATGCAAAGAGGCATTATTTTCATTCGAGGACGTGCCTTCCTCTTTGCCTCCTGCTGTCACTAACATTTTGCAGGAGTTCGCCGACGTCTTTCCACAAGACGTGCCACCGGGATTACCACCTATTCGAGGGATTGAGCATCAGATTGACTTAATTCCCGGTGCATCGCTACCCAACCGCGCACCATACCGTACCAATCCAGAAAAGACGAAGGAGATTATGCGTCAAGTACATGAGCTACTCGACAAAGGTTATATACGCGAATCCCTTAGTCCTTGTGCTGTTCCTATTATTCTAGTGCCGAAAAAGGATGGTACATCGCGTATGTGTGTTGATTGTAGAGCCATTAATAATATTACTATTCGTTATCGTCATCCTATTCCTAGGCTAGATGATATGCTTGATGAATTGAGTGGCTCTACAATATTCTCCAAAGTTGATTTGCGTAGTGGATACCATCAAATTCGTATGAAATTGGGAGATGAATGGAAAACAGCATTTAAAACTAAGTTTGGATTATATGAGTGGTTAGTCATGCCTTTTGGGTTAACTAATGCACCTAGTACTTTCATGAGATTAATGAATGAAGTTTTACGTGCTTTCATTGGACGATTTGTGGTAGTATACTTTGATGATATATTGATTTTTAGCAGATCTTTGGAGGAACATTTGGAACATTTACGTGCTGTTTTTATTGCTCTACGTGATGCACGTTTATTTGGTAACCTTGGAAAGTGCACCTTTTGCACCGACCGAGTCTCTTTTATTGGCTATGTTGTTACTCCACAGGGAATTGAGGTTGATAAAGCCAAGATTGAAGCTATTGAGAGTTGGCCGCAGCCCAAAACGGTCACACACGTGAGGAGTTTCCTTGGCCTCGCTGGATTCTATCGGCGTTTTGTGAGAGATTTCAGCACCATTGCTGCACCTCTCAATGAGCTTACAAAGAAGGATGTGCCTTTTGTTTGGGGTACTGCACAGGAAGAAGCATTCACGGTATTGAAAGATAAGTTGACACATGCTCCTTTACTCCAACTTCCTGATTTTAATAAGACTTTTGAGCTTGAATGTGATGCTAGTGGAATTGGGTTAGGAGGTGTGTTATTACAAGATGGTAAACCTGTTGCATATTTTTCTGAAAAATTGAGTGGGCCTAGTCTGAATTATTCTACTTATGATAAGGAATTATATGCTCTTGTTCGGACTTTGGAGACATGGCAACATTATTTATGGCCCAAAGAATTTGTTATACATTCTGATCATGAATCTTTAAAGCACATTAAAAGTCAAGCAAAACTGAACCGTAGACATGCTAAATGGGTTGAATTCATAGAGACTTTCCCTTACGTTATTAAACACAAGAAGGGAAAAGAAAATGTTATTGCTGATGCATTGTCTCGTCGTTATACTATGCTTTCACAACTTGACTTTAAAATATTTGGTTTGGAGACCATCAAAGATCAATATGTGCATGATGCTGAATTTAAAGATGTATTGCAGAATTGTAAAGAAGGGAGAACATGGAACAAGTTCGTCGTTAATGATGGATTTGTGTTTCGTGCTAACAAGCTATGCATTCCAGCTAGCTCTGTTCGTCTTTTGTTGTTGCAGGAGGCGCATGGAGGAGGATTAATGGGACACTTTGGCGTGAAGAAGACGGAGGACGTACTTGCTACACATTTCTTTTGGCCAAAGATGCGACGGGATGTTGAGCGTTTTGTAGGTCGCTGCACTACATGTCAAAAAGCTAAGTCACAACTCAATCCTCATGGTTTATATATGCCTTTGCCTGTCCCTAGTGTTCCTTGGGAAGATATATCTATGGACTTTGTTTTGGGTTTACCTCGAACAAAGAAGGGGAGGGATAGCATATTTGTTGTCGTGGATAGGTTCTCGAAGATGGCACACTTTATACCATGTCATAAAAGCGATGATGCTGCTAATGTTGCGGATTTGTTCTTTCGTGAAATTATTCGCTTGCATGGTGTGCCAAATACTATTGTTTCAGATCGTGATACTAAATTTCTTAGCCACTTTTGGAGATGTTTATGGGCTAAGTTGGGGACTAAACTGCTTTTTAGTACTACTTGTCACCCCTAAACTGATGGACAAACTGAAGTAGTCAACAGAACTTTGTCTACTATGCTTAGGGCTGTTTTGAAGAATAATAAGAAAATGTGGGAAGAATGCTTGCCTCATATTGAATTTGCTTATAATCGTTCGTTGCATTCTACTACTAAAATGTGCCCTTTTGAAATTGTCTATGGTTTCCTTCCTCATGCACCTATTGATTTGTTGCCTCTTCCATCTTCGGAGAAGGTTAATTTTGATGCTAAACAACGTGCTGAATTGATCTTAAAAATGCATGAGTTAACTAAGGAAAATATTGAGCGCATGAATGCTAAATATAAACTTGTTGGAGATAAGGGTAGAAAACGTGTTGTCTTTGCACCTGGAGATCTTGTTTGGTTACATTTGCGTAAGGATAGGTTTCCTAATTTGCGCAAGTCAAAGCTAATGCCACGTGCTGATGGTCCTTTCAAGGTGTTAGAGAAAATAAATGATAATGCATATAAACTTGAGCTGCCTGCAGATTTTGGGGTTAGTCCCACATTTAACATTGCAGATTTGAAGCCTTACTTGGGTGAGGAAGATGAGCTTCCGTCGAGGACGACTTCAATTCAAGAAGGGGAGGATGATGAGGACATCACTAACAAGGTTACACCCACAGCTCCAACTGACACATATAAAGGACCAATTACTAGAGCTCGCGCACGCCAATTAAATTACCAGGTACTTTCGTTTCTTGGTAATGAATCTAATGTTCATGAGAATATGATGCTGCCTAAATTGGATACATTTGTCTTGCTTACAAATGAAGGGCCTAGCTTGGACAAGAAGGATGAACATTGGAGCAAGATCAAGCATGGAGATGATGGCATGCGCAAGGGGGACAAGAATGGAGTTACAATGGATGATTTCAGGACTTTGAAGCCACCATAATGAGTGCGAGAAGCCTTGGACGAAATATACAAGATGCCACTTCATAAATTTCGTCCAGAGGCTATTTTAGGTGCTGCGTCACCTTATTATTGGGCCAGGCCCATGTAATTTCGAAATAATTGAGTATAGGCTGTTTTTAGAGTCCGTATGTGTGGGGAAACAAGAGTTAGGGTTGGTTTCGGACCCCTCCACCAAGGGCCACGAAATTCCCCCCTCTTTCCCTCATATATACAGCCCTTAGGGCGTCGTTTAGACTTTGGGTTTTGTTTAGATTAAAAGTTCGCCATAGCTGCAACTTCGCGTACTTCGTTTGTGTTCAACGACCAGACCAAGGCGTCACAGAACCCCACCTTGATCAATAAAGCTTTCCTCTTATATTCGCAATATCCAGATTGCAATCTTAGTTTCTTGCTTGTTCTTCGTTTGCCTGCAGGAAACAGACCTTCGTGGTCAGGTTGATCGTGCTCCGGCGTGGTCAACAACCTCTCGGAGTTGGTTTAGCGATTGCTAAGGCGCGACGTCCTCGCACGCTCGTAGTCGGATCGTCAAAGTCGACTTCCTCCAAAACGATAACCACCATCTCATCGAAAGACGGGACACCATTGCCTCTATCAGCCACAACCCCCACCACTTGAGTGAGATGAGTGACTCCACCATATGTGAGTTTGAGTGCACCTACCTTGAGGGAGTGAGTGAGCCACCACCACATAGAGAGAGTGAGGAAGTTGATAGGGCATGTGAGGCCATTTCGATTTCTAACAACTTAACCTCCACCTCTATTGTGTCTTCTCCTTTAGTGCTAGGTCCCACATATGATGACGCGCCGATTCTCGACGACTTCGTCCTTCCTATGGACAAGACGATGGCCATGGTGGAATATTATGCACCCCCCACATGGTCCCATCAAGATGAGATGATGACCACCATTTGGTCTTTCCCACCTCACCTACACCACATGAGTGGAATGAGAACGGTAACAAAGGTGAAGGTGATGCTCTCGTCCCACTAGTGGACTATGTTGACATTGATTGCTTGCATGATGTTGATCCACCTACTGCCATGCTTCATTCTAGTATGATTTCCCCATGCGATGATTTACCCATTTATGATGAGTTTGATGATTGCCATGTGGAGTCTATTAGTTGTGATGCCATGTTGCATAGGATTTCATGTGATACTTCTCTCGGTCACATCATGTTTGACAATCCGCTTGACTTGTTATATGCTATGCATGAGATCAACAATATGTCATATTTGCAATCTCATCGTAGTAACTATGCATATGCCATTAAGATAAATCCAATTTGCACATATGGCATAGATGACAAGCCCATGGTTATTGGCATTTGTTTTTCTTGTGATGATATTGATATGCTTCCTTTGCATCATATCCGTCATATGCCATGCCATGATTACCTAGTTTCGGATATGCATTGTTTTGGATGTTGTTCCATTTCTCCATATTATGCTTCCACTTTTGCTCATGAGGAGACCCCCATAGTTTCCTCATATATTTTAGGAGATTTTGATCCATCCCATCCATTGCATGATCCACATACTTGTGTGCACAATATGCTCCCCATGAATGCAAATGCTATAGTTGGGCCACATACTTGCTCTAATTTATGTCCCCATAGTGCTATACATGACAACTATTCTTTCATGATGGATGACATATTTCTCTGTCGTGCCTCAAATTTCTTTGAGCATTGCTTGTCTTGTGCTAACTCACACGTGCACATACACATCATGATGGATGATGTGTACATTTACCACGCGCACAATTTCTTTGGCTTGTGTCTCTTTTGTGTAGGTACACATGCATACTCGTCAACCTCGCAAGAGCACGAGTTGACGAAACGAGCTCTAGAGAGCAATGATGACTTGGGAGTCCATGGATTATCCTTCCAACCGCTCCCTTCGCGCAAAGACTTCGCGCATTCCTTCTACATGGCACTCACATGGTTATGGGTTATTGTCCATTATATCTCTTATGCCCCTCTTTCCATGTTCACTTTGCATGATATGCTCATTTATATGCCTTTGCAATGCATTTGTGACCCATGCTGATACGGTGTATCCTAGGGCCATCACCATGGACCCTTCATCGCCTCGTCAAGTGCCCAAAGGACCCATGACTCGAGCCCGGGCAAGAGCTCTTGAGACCGAGGTGACGTCACTCCTAGCCCTACTTCCATATAATGCTTGCGAGACATGGTCGCTACCTCAGACGGACGTGTTGTGTGTGCTCAGGTGTGAGGAAGGCCGCTTCGGAGAAGAGCTTGAAGATGGACAAGTCCCCAAGACCACGGACGAGCTGATGCATCGAGAAGGGCAGAAGGGAGCTCCAGGCCCCGGACATCCGGCCCCATGGCCCGGACATCCGGCACCTGGGCCATCAACTACAGAAGACCAGCAACGGCCGAAGCTACAGGGCCCGGACATCCGGCCAGGGCCCGGACATCCGGCCAGGGCCCGGACATCCGGCCAAGCATGGCCCGGACATCCGGCCCCGGGCCCGGAAATCCGGCGCCTCTGTCCAGAGAGCACCCGAGACCAGGCCGCTCCAGCCCGGACATCCGGCTCCTCGCCCCGGACGTCCGGCACCCCTCGAAGACCCGGACATCCGGGCCGCCGCCCGGACATCCGGCCCCTGATCTGCCTGCGTGCAGCCCCTGGGCCGAGGCCCATGTACCCGTTCGCCCCGTAGACTATATATACTCCTCTCCTCCTTCCGTTTAGGGTTAGCTGTGGTTTAGCTCATTTGACACTTGTGTGGATTTCTCCCACGAGACCGGTGCGCCTCTACGGAGAAGATCCACCTCTGGATTCAAGACCCCTAACGGGAAGATCCCACGGGATTCCAAGACCTCCTCACGGAGAAGACTATCTTTGTATCACCGACGTTGACTTTGGATCATGTATCTCGACCTTGTATCGCGAATCTAGCACTTGTGTGATTGCTTCCGTGTTGATTTGAGTGTTCTCTCTTGTGTTTTCCCCATCTTTCTCCGTGTTTTCCCCGTGTTCATCGTGTGCCAACCTCCAAACGTGAAAGATCTGCTGATTAGGGTTCCACCCTGTATCATATGGTATCTAGAGCAAAGGTTTCTCACGATTTTGGAGCCCCACACTTCGTTTTCTAGCCAGTTTTTGTCGTGTTCTTCCTAATTTCGAAAATTGCCCCACAAAAAGAGCCCCAAAAATTTTCTGTGATCTGTTGATTTGGCAAGATTTTATTGAATTTGTTCCATGGATTTGCTGTGCCACGGGTGGATCTAGCTTTTCCTCCACTTTTCCCCAAATTTCATCCGAAAAATCCGCCGAATTTTTGCCCCGAAACCACCGTTGCATCGTGTTCTTGCTGGCTCGGGCACCCCGGACATCCGGCCCGTGCCCCGGACATCCGGCCCGGCCCGGACATCCGGCCTTTGGCCCGGACATCCGGCCTCCCGCAGCCATTTCCCCACCTCTCCGCCATTTTCGTTCGGTGATCCACCATTTCTTCCGCATACCACCACCATTTCCGCATCCACCATCGCTTACCCGCTTCGAGTTTGGAAAATTTGTCTCCATTTGCCGTGGATACTTGAGTTGTGGTTTCACCGTTTCCTTGGATGTTTAGGCTACCTTGGGACGGCAAGACTTCGACAACACCACCGCTCAACTTCGGCAAGGACGGTAACATCGACGACACTTCGATCATTCTATCTTGCAATTGCATTGTCACCCTATGAACCATCTTTGCGTAGCTTTCCCATTGAGACTAGCCATTTGAGTATTGCCGGGCCACGACACTTGTGCACATTAGTGATAGTCATAGATATTGCATACTACATCATTGTGAGTAACATCACATCATCTTGGTATCTTGCATATCCCCGTGTGCCACAAGAGTGCTCCGCATACACAATAGCTACCTCGATCCGAGAAGCATACATATGTGCCCAAAGAAAGAGCTCAAAAGCTTTTAAGCAAAAGAGCCAATCCAAGCAAAGAAACAATAGCATCATACGCCTTGCATCCAAAGAGATCATACATAGCAACACCATCTTGTGCTCAAGCATCGGCACATCATACACTCATAGCATACTTGTGATAGATAGTCGTTACGTTTTGCCTCTTATAGGTCGTGCACAAGTGCGTATCCGCCTATTAAGCAATCGGTTAGCGTCTCTCTAGCGTTGTGCAACACGAGCATTTTCCGTGGTTTACCACATTTTTCGCTCATCCTTGGTTGCACAACCACATTTATCTTTCCGTGCGTGTGTTCCGTGTGCTACTCTTTGCTAGTGATCTACTTGTTGCATGAGCAAATTTGTGAACCATTTTCAACATTTTTGAGTCATTTTGACGATTGCATTGAATTTGTGCCACATCCTAACCAAGCTCCTCTCAAAGCTTTACTTGTGTAGGTGTGAGAATCGACACGAAGTGATACCAATAGTGCTATTTCCGGGTTACATTGTTGAGTGATCATTGATCCATTTTCAACCTCGGTTAAGGTACATTGATATTGTCTTCTCCTTTCTCCACTCACTTACTTGCTTGTGATGATGGATAGGCCAAGTTCATCTACCAACCCGATCTTCGACGATCCTCAAGAAGCGAACAACTACGTCACCAAACTACATCTATTCGGTGTCCAACGAGCTCTACATCAAGAGAGTGAAGCTATGCGAGAGTACATTGGTCAAGTTGCCGAGGACGCGCGACAATTCCAACAAAGCACCAAGGAGCAAATCGACCTCATCAACACCAACATGTCTACTCAATACAATGAGCTACGAACATTGATCATCAACCAACGTTCTTCCTCAACATCATCTCATCGACGAAGCCGCTCAAGTCGACATACCGACTCAACGCAAGACTCAAGTACACCTACGTCAAACACTCTTAGTCAAGCCGCACGTCAAGCTCGACATGAACATCGGCAACCTCTACATGACAAGAGTTCCCAAGAGCTATTCGACGAACAAGAAAATCGACGTCGTCACAACCAAGCTACACTTGGGCAAGCACAAGAACGGCAACGACTACGCCAACAACAACAAGAGCGAGCTCGTCAATATCAAGAAGAACAAGATGCCGAGGCTAACCGCCACGCACAACAACGTCGTGAAGCTCAAGCTATGGAGGCGCAACGTGCTTTACAAGATGCACACCGCAATGTGGCCGCCCGCAATCGACACACTCGTCAAGAAGAGGATTTTCTTCGAGATGAGATGCAAGAACGGCGCCATCAAGCAAGAATGCAAGAAGAAGCTCCTCCTCAAGCGCGACATGAGCAACAATACCAACAAGAACATCAACTCCAACAAGAACGTCTACATCCTCAAGAGCAACATGATATGGCAAACCGCCAAAATCGAGAGCGCTTTCCCAATAGGCAAGGAAACAATGACGAGCATCGCTATGGCAAGCTCAAGTTCACCATGCCAAAGTTTTCCGGAAGCATGGATCCCGAAGATTACCTCTCATGGGCATTGAAAGTTGACAAGATCTTTCGCCTTCACAACTTCGATGAAGAGAAGAAGATCGCTATGGCATCACTTGAGTTCCAAGACTATGTTCTCATTTGGTGGGAGCAAATCATAGAGAGAAGAGAAGCCAAAGGCGAACCTCCTATCACCACTTGGGCTCAAATGAAGGAAGTGATGAGAGCACGCTTCGTGCCTACACACTACAACCGAGACTTGTTCAAGAAGCTACAACTCCTCAAGCAAGGTACCAAGTCCGTTGAAGAGTACTACAAGGAGATGGAGATTGCCATGATACGAGCGAACATCACGGAAGATGATGAGCAAACTATGGCGCGATTCTTGAATGGACTCAACTATCCCATCAAGAAGATTGCGGACTTCCAACCATACAACAATCTCCTCGAGCTAGTACATCAAGCAACCAAAGCGGAGCGACAAGTTCAAGAAGACTACAAGTACTCCAAGTTCAACTCCAAGAACTTCGGCTCCTATAACCAAGCTTCAACGACTTCGGTTACTCCTCCTACCTCTATCAAGCCTTCTACAAACTTCGGTGACAAGTCAAGCTACAAGAATGCGACTACATCGAGTCGTCCACCTTCTACCAACAACTTCAAGCCAAGAGCTTCCTCTACTACAACTCCTACCGAAGATAACAACAAGACGAGCTCCATCAAATGCTTCAAGTGCCAAGGACGAGGCCACAAGTCATTTGAGTGCAAGACCGTTCGCACCATGATCATCAACGACGACGGATCTTATGACTCCATGAGCGATGATGAGATGGAAGCACTTGAGCATGTCGCTATGCATCGCCAAGTCAATGACGAAGAAGACAATCAAGTGTTTTGCGACAACGACTCAAGCCCCAACCTTGTTGTCTCCAAAGTCTTGACACTCCAACATCAACAAGATGACGACCAACGTTGTCACATTTTCCATACGAAGGCCGGCATCAATGGACGCGCCGTCAAGGTTATCATCGATGGCGGAAGTTGCCACAACTTGGCAAGCGAAGAGCTATGCGACAAGCTTCATTTGGTCAAGACGAAGCATCCGCATCCCTACAAGGTCCAATGGCTCAACGACGCCGGAATTCTTCGAGTCGAGCACACCGTGCAAGTCTCTTTCAAGATTGGCGCCTACGAGGATACTCTTGAGTGTGATGTGATACCCATGTCCGTGTGCCACCTTATTCTTGGACGCCCATGGCAATATGATCGTGGAGTCACACACAATGGACGGACGAATCACTATCACTTCAAGATGAAGGGCAAGGAATTCATGCTACGACCAATGACGCCAAGTCAAGTAGCCGCCGACAAGATTTTACCTACCACCCATCGTGGAGAGAATGGTGAGAGAGCGAGCCACCAAAAAGAGAGCGAGAGCCACAAGCCAAATATGAGCGACTCCACGATGAGCGACAAGAAGCAACTAGTGCTATTTGCTACCAAACGAGAGATGAGAGAAGTGTGTGAGAACCCATCGAGCGTCTTCCACCTTGTGCTCCTATGCAAAGGGGAAGCCAAACCTACTAACACTTCACCACCTCCACCTTTAGTGTTGTCTAAATTGTTGCAGGAATTCTCGGACGTCTTTCCGGATGAGCTACCACCGGGTCTACCTCCACTTCGAGGGATAGAGCACCGCATCGACCTCGTACCCAGTGCTCCACTTCCAAACAAAGCTCCTTACCGCGTCAACCCCGAGGAAACGAAGGAGATACAACGGCAAGTGCAAAACCTCATCGACAAGGGTCATGTACGTGAAAGTCTAAGCCCTTGTGCCGTTCCCGTTATCCTCGTGCCTAAGAAAGACGGAACTTTTCGCATGTGTTCCGATTGCCGCCCGATAAATGCTATCACCGTTAGATATCGTCACCCTATTCCTCGCTTAGATGACATGCTTGATGAACTTTGTGGTGCCACCATCTTTTCAAAAATTGATCTTAAAAGTGGTTACTACCAAATTCGCATTCAAGAGGGTGATGAGTGGAAAACTGCTTTCAAAACCAAGTTTGGGTTATATGAGTGGCTTGTCATGCCAATGGGTTTATCGGAAGCACCCGGCACTTTTGTGCGTCTTATGCAATTTGTTCTTAGACCCTACATAGGTGTCTTTGTCGTGGTTTACTTTGATGACATTCTTGTGTTTAGCAAGTCGCTTGAAGAACATGTTGACCATGTACAACTAGTTTTGCAAGCACTTCGCAAACAACAATTGTATGCTAACATGGAAAAATGCACTTTTGGCGTTGACGAGGTTGTCTTTCTAGGATTTGTCGTGTCTTCTCAAGGTGTTCACGTTGATGAAACTAAAATTGAAGCAATTAAAACTTGGCCTCAACCAAAGAATCTTATGCAAGTGCGTAGTTTCCTTGGTCTAGCCGGTTTCTATCGACGTTTTGTGAAGGATTTTAGCACCATTGCTATGCCTCTACACGCTTTGAGCAAGAAGAACGCACCCTTCATTTGGGGTCCTTCGCAAGACACCGCGTTCAATGAGCTTAAGAGCTTGCTCACGCACGCACCACTTCTAGCACTACCAAACTTTGACAAACCGTTTGAGATTCATTGTGATGCTAGTGGTACCGGCATCGGTGGCGTGCTAATGCAAGAAAAGCGCCCAATTGCGTACTTTAGCGAGAAGCTATCGGGAGCGCAACTTAACTATCCTATCTATGATAAAGAGCTTTATGCCTTGGTGAGAGTTCTACGTGTTTGGGAACACTATCTTAGACCTCATGAATTCATTCTTCATACGGACCATGAGACACTCAAGTATCTCAAAGGTCAAACCAAGTTGAACAAGCGTCATGCTAAATGGAGTGAGTTCATTGAGTCTTTTCCCTATGTCATCAAATACATCAAGGGCAAAGAAAATGTTGTGGCGGACGCGCTTTCCCGCAAATGCATGCTTGTTACACAACTTGAGTTGAATGTGATTGGCTTTGAGCATATTAAAGATTTATACAAGCATGATCCTTTCTTTGCAAATGCCTATGCTAAATGCTTGACTCACACTTCTTGGGAGCATTACTACATCAAAGATGGATATCTTATGAGAGCTAACAAACTTTGCATTCCCGAGTCTTCGCTTCGTTTGCTCCTTTTGCAGGAATCGCATGGAGGAGGACTCATGGGACACTTTGGACGAGACAAGACGTTTGCTACACTCTCTAAGAACTATTTTTGGCCAAAGATGCTTCGTGACGTCTCACGCTTCACCAACCGTTGTTCTACATGCCGCAAAGCTAAGTCCAAAGCGCAATCTTATGGTCTTCATATGCCTCTTCCTATTCCATATCACCCATGGGAAGACATAAGCATGGATTTCATACTTGGTTTGCCTAGGACCCAAAATGGCAAAGATTCCGTGTTTGTCGTGGTAGATAGGTTCTCCAAAATGGCTCATTTCATTCCTTGTAACAAGATCGACGATGCTTCACATGTTGCAACTCTCTTTTGCAGGGAGATACTTCGTCTACACGGCGTGCCCAAAACGATCGTCTCTGACCGGGACGTCAAGTTCCTGAGTTACTTTTGGAAAACACTATGTGCCAAGCTCGGAATCAAGCTTCTATTTTCTTCGGCGTACCATCCACAAACGGACGGCCAGACGGAGGTGACGAACCGCACGCTATCCACTCTTCTTCGTGTGTTGATCAAGAGGAACATCCGGGAATGGGAGCATTGCTTACCAATCGCCGAGTTCGCCTACAACCGCGCAAGACACTCCACAACCGGCAAGTCCCCCTTCGAGATCGTCTACGGCTTCAATCCGTTGTCGCCTTTGGACATCCTACCTCTTCCCCTCCAAGAGCGCACGAACATGGACGCAAGTGCAAGGGCAACTTATCTCAAGAAGGTGCACGAAGACACAAGGGCGATGATCGAGCGACAAGTCCACCGTCGCGCCACCAAGTTCAACGCCAACAAGGCACCGATGGTGTTCCAACCGGGAGATCTTGTTTGGCTTCACCTTCGCAAGGACCGCTTCCCACTCGAGCGCAAGTCCAAGCTTCTACCTCGCGCCGACGGACCCTTCAAGGTGCTAGCACGCTACAACGACAACGCCTACAAGATCAACATCCCACGAGACAAGTACTCCATGAGCGATACTTTCAACATCAAGGACCTCTCTCCTTTCCATGGTGATGAAGATTTCGATCCGAGGTCGGATCTTTCCCAAGGGAGGGGAGATGATACGGTGTATCCTAGGGCCATCACCATGGACCCTTCATCGCCTCGTCAAGTGCCCAAAGGACCCATGACTCGAGCCCGGGCAAGAGCTCTTGAGACCGAGGTGACGTCACTCCTAGCCCTACTTCCATATAATGCTTGCGAGACATGGTCGCTACCTCAGACGGACGTGTTGTGTGTGCTCAGGTGTGAGGAAGGCCGCTTCGGAGAAGAGCTTGAAGATGGACAAGTCCCCAAGACCACGGACGAGCTGATGCATCGAGAAGGGCAGAAGGGAGCTCCAGGCCCCGGACATCCGGCCCCATGGCCCGGACATCCGGCACCTGGGCCATCAACTACAGAAGACCAGCAACGGCCGAAGCTACAGGGCTCGGACATCCGGCCAGGGCCCGGACATCTGGCCAAGCATGGCCCGGACATCCGGCCCCGGGCCCGGAAATCCGGCGCCTCTGTCCAGAGAGCACCCGAGACCAGGCCGCTCCAGCCCGGACATCCGGCTCCTCGCCCCGGACGTCCGGCACCCCTCGAAGACCCGGACATCCGGGCCGCCGCCCGGACATCCGGCCCCTGATCTGCCTGCGTGCAGCCCCTGGGCCGAGGCCCATGTACCCGTTCGCCCCGTAGACTATATATACTCCTCTCCTCCTTCCGTTTAGGGTTAGCTGTGGTTTAGCTCATTTGACACTTGTGTGGATTTCTCCCACGAGACCGGTGCGCCTCTACGGAGAAGATCCACCTCTGGATTCAAGACCCCTAACGGGAAGATCCCACGGGATTCCAAGACCTCCTCACGAAGAAGACTATCTTTGTATCACCGACGTTGACTTTGGATCATGTATCTCGACCTTGTATCGCGAATCTAGCACTTGTGTGATTGCTTCCGTGTTGATTTGAGTGTTCTCTCTTGTGTTTTCCCCATCTTTCTCCGTGTTTTCCCCATGTTCATCGTGTGCCAACCTCCAAACGTGAAAGATCTGCTGATTAGGGTTCCACCCTGTATCACATGCTTTGCATTACACATGGTGATTGATTCTCATGCTTGTATGTGTATTTGCATGCTTGGTGGAGATATTGCTTGTTATTGCCATGTTTTCTTTGTGCTAAATGCCTATGATGATACCTTGTTAATGCTATGTGCTCGTGCTTGTGATATGTCGTGTGCATTGCTTATGCATACTATTGGCTCACATGACATGATTGCTATGAACTCATCTAGTGTGTTGCATCTTCGCTCCACTAGTTTGCACAACTTGATCACCATGCTGGCTTATGTTGCATCACCGATGATTCATACTTGCTCCTTTCATGCGGTTGATGACAACCATTGCCATGCTTTGCACATGATTGATATTGCTTGTTGTCATATGTCTCCACATGTTGCATCTCTTTTGCTACCATGTATTGAGCGCAACCATGATTTTAGTCTTGCCAATGAGATTGCCCCCATAGCATTCTCGCATTTATTTGGAGATTATGACATCATTCTTGTGAAGCATGCTTGTTTTACCTCTTTGCACCATATGCCTAGTGCCATGAATATAGCCATTGTTGCATCATATTATTCATGCACTTTTGCTCCTAATGGTTATGTGCAAGAGAAGAGAACCATCATGATGGATGATGTGTTTATCTACCATGCGCATACATTCTTTGTTTTGTTGTGTGCATGTGTAGGATACTTGGAATATGTGTCGACTTCCACTTCACGTGAGTTGACCATTCGAGCTCTTGAGAGCGAACCACCTTTGTTCACGACGCTTCTACATCGCACTTGCTTGTGCTTCGGCATTGTGAAGGACGCACAAGGACATGCTTTCAAGGTGATATCCTTCTCTTTCGAGAAACAACAAACCATGAGCATGAATATTGTGGATCATACTACTTGTGTTGCTTGCACCATGAGACTTATTTGCACACATGTTAGAGATCTTGATTTGACTTGCCTTTTACACATCTTCATGCATCATGATATATATGCCTTGTGTGTTGCATCCGACTTGTGGATTACTTGTCCCTATCATATGCTTGGTTGCAACAATGTCATTTCTTCACATATGCCATGTCCCATTGCTTTTCACATGATTGACTTGATTGCCTCACACATGATGAACAATTGCTCTTTCTATTGTGTTGAGTGCCATACTATCTTCACTACACCCTATGCACATTATGCTTGGATTGTCTTGCACTTGACCCATGTGTTTAGACACTTCTTTTTACATGGTGTTGTGAATGATTCTTATGCCTACCATAGACCTTTCATTGAGCATTTTATGCATGCTTGCTATGACCATGAGGTAGATGCTTATTCTCTTGTCACACATACTTGCATCACTACCTCCCAATTGCATACTTGGCCCCATGATATCTTTTCTTGTGCTCAATTGATGTGCTTAAATGCCATGCTACAACCCTTTGTCACACCCTATGCTATGCTTGATGACAACACTTGTTGGTTGAATCACCTCTTGAATGCTTGGTTTTGCACTAATGCTAACCACATTTGTTTTTCCAAGTGTTTGTTGTCCTTGCTCCTCTTGAAGGAATCACTAGACGGTGCGACACTGGAGAGTGCCCATGTAGAGCTTCAAGATGATGAGCACTTCGTGATGGTCCACATCTACATGACAACGCCATCTCTTTCCCATGGTGATTTGGTTTTCGATCCGAGGTCGGATCTTTCCCAAGGGGGAGGGGATGATACGGTGTATCCTATGGACATCACCATGTCAAGAGTCTGCTTGGCAAGTGACACGTGTGACCTCTACTTCTCATACATAAAGGTGAATCATCTCCTTTACACGTGTTCACTTGACCCCTTCGAGGATGGTATACTACTTGACACTCCTCTCGTGTGCATGCATAGGTATTGTCGGAGCTTCACGGATGACGAGGAGGAGTGCAAGCGGCAAGGATCACCTACACCATCTGCGAGGGAAGCGTGGAAGAGAAGACGGAAGAAACGGAGCTGCTGCAAGCTTCAGGCTCCGGACGACCGGTGTTTACCGGACGTCCGACGTGTCCCAGGCGACCGGACGACCGGCGGCCACCGGACGTCCGTGACATCGGCAACAGAACCGAAATCCAGGAAATTACCGGAAGTCCGGGAGCTACCGGACGTCCGGTCCCTCCCGAGCCACCGGACGTCCGGTGTCCAGCGGACGACCGGCACCTGTCTGCGTACAGTGTTCGGGCCCGAGGCCCATGTATCCCTTTCGCCCCTCACTTACCCCTTGGTGGCCATAGACTATATAAACTCCCCCACCTCCACCATTTTAGGGTTAGCATTGGTTTAGCTCATACATGAGATAGAGCTTTGCTCATCCATCCCGGATCTACTCCACGAGAGAGACCGCGGCCCCTCTACGGAGAAGATCCATCTTGGATTCAGGACCTCCACATCGGAGAAGATCCCAAGGGATTCAAGACCTCCTCTTGGAGATGAACTCTACCCATGTATCTTTCCCTTTGTTGTTCATGTATCTTGTGATCTTGTGTGTTTGATTGTCTAGTGGATGTGTGATTGGACTTGTTCTTGTGTGTTTCCTCTCGTGTTTTCCCCCGTTTCCCTTTGTGTTCTTCGTGTTCATCGTGGGATCCCCTCCATTTCGTGAAAGATCCGCTGATTAGGGTTCCACCCTGTATCACGGTGGCTTCCGGTCGTCCGGTCGACTGGGGGAGGCCGGACGTCCGGTGTCTTCCGGTCGTCCGGTGCCTGGGAGTCGCCGGTCGTCCGGTGCAGGCCGGACGTCCGGTGCCTGTAGCATCTCCAGCCTTCCTTCTTCTTGTCTCGTGTACTTGTCGGGCCTGTCCTCTCGAGCATCGTGTAGAGCTGTCCCGCGGCCTTCGTCCAAGCACCTGAGTATGCATAGAGTCTCTGATGAAGGTAGGAGCCGTGTCTCGGGTGAATCCGAAAGACGTAAAGAGAGGAGCGAGGTCACCTCGGTCTCGAAAGCTCTTGCACGGGCTCTAGTCATGGGTCCTTTGGGCACTTGGTGAGGTGAAGGAGGGTCCATGGGGATGACCTTGGGATGCTCCGCATCATCTTCCCTCCCTTGGGAAAGATCCGACCTCGGATCGAGATCTTCATAACCATGGAAGGTAGAAAGATCCTTGACGTTGAAGATGTCGCTCACGGAGTACTTGTGATACGGTGTATCCTAGGGCCATCCCCATGGACCCTCCTTCACCTCATCAAGTGCCCAAAGGACCAAGGACTAGAGCTCCCGAGACCGAGGTGACGTCACTCCTAGCCTTACTTCCATACAAATCTTGCGAGACATGGTCGCTACCTCAGACGGACGTGTTGTGTGTGCTCAGGTGTGAAGAAGACCACATCGGAGAGGGGCGTGAAGATGGACGAGTCCTCAAGTTCATGGACGAGCCAATGCATCGAGAAGAGCAGAAGAGAGCTCCAGGACCCGGACATCCGGCCCCCTGGCCCGGACATCCGGCCCCTGGGCATTCACCCACAGAAGGCCAACAGCAGCCAAGGCTACAGGGCCCGGACATCCGGCCAGGGCCCGGACATCCGGCCAGGCACGGCCCGGACATCCGGCCCCGCGCCCGGAAATCCGGCGCCTCTGTCCAGAGAGCGCCCGAGACCAGACCGCTCCAGCCCGGACATCCGGCTCCTCGCCCCGGAC
>LR738716.1:195182525-195210754 GCA_902687465.1 Secale cereale
TGAAAGATCCGCTGATTAGGGTTCCACCCTGTATCATATGGTATCTAGAGCAAAGGTTTCTCACGATTTTGGAGCCCCACACTTCGTTTTCTAGCCTGTTTTTGTCGTGTTCTTCCCTATTTCGAAAATTTCCCCACAAAAAGAGCCCCAAAAATTTTCTGTGATCTGTTGATTTGGCAAGATTTTGTTGAATTTGTTCCATGGATTTGCTGTGCCACGTGTGGATCTAGCTTTTCCTCCACTTTTCCCCAAATTTCATCCGAAAAATCCGCCGAATTTTTGCCCCGAAACCACCGTTGCATCGTGTTCTTGCTGGCTCGGGCACCCCGGACATCCGGCCCGTGCCCCGGACATCCGGCCCGGCCCGGACATCCGGCCTTTGGCCCGGACATCCGGCCTCCCGCAGCCATTTCCCCACCTCTCCGCCATTTTCGTTCGGTGATCCACCATTTCTTCCGCATACCACCACCTTTTCCGCATCCACCATCGCTTACCCGCTTCGAGTTTGGAAAATTTGTCTCCATTTGCCGTGGATACTTGAGTTGTGGTTTCACCGTTTCCTTGGATGTTTAGGCTACCTTGGGACGGCAAGACTTCGACAACACCACCGCTCAACTTCGGCAAGGACGGTAACATCGACGACACTTCGCTCATTCTATCTTACAATTGCATTGTCACCCTATGAACCATCTTTGCGTAGCTTTCCCATTGAGACTAGCCATTTGAGTATTGCCGGGCCACGACACTTGTGCACATTAGTGATAGTGATAGATATTGCATACTACATCATTGTGAGTAACATCACATCATCTTGGTATCTTGCATATCCCCGTGTGCCACAAGAGTGCTCCGCATACACAATAGCTACCTCGATACGTGAAGCATACATATGTGCCCAAAGAAAGAGCTCAAAAGCTTTGAAGCAAAAGAGCCAATCCAAGCAAAGAAACAATAGCATCATACGCCTTGCATCCAAAGAGATCATACATAGCAACATCA
This sequence comes from Secale cereale, assembly GCA_902687465.1. Classification (NCBI taxonomy): domain Eukaryota; kingdom Viridiplantae; phylum Streptophyta; class Magnoliopsida; order Poales; family Poaceae; genus Secale; species Secale cereale. The sequence goes on from LR738716.1 coordinate 195,183,525, forward strand.
TCTTGTGCTCAAGCATCGGCACATCATACACTCATAGCATACTTGTGATAGATAGTCGTTACGTTTTGCCCATATCGTTACTTGTTGAAAGTGTCGCTCACGGAGTACTTGTCTCGTGGGATGTCGATCTTGTAGGCGTTGTCGTTTGTAGCGCGCGAGCACCTTGAATGGTCCGTCGGCGCGGGGTAGAAGCTTGGACTTGCGAACGTGGGGGAAGCGGTCCTTGCGAAGATGTAGCCAAACTAGATCTCCCGGGTTGAACACCATTGGTGCCTTGTTGACGTTGCGCTTGTTGGCGAGACGATGGACTTGTCGCTCGATCATTGCCCTTGTATCTTCGTGCACGTTCTTGAGATAGGTTGCTCGTGCCCTTGCGTCCATGTTCGTGCGCTCTTGGAGAGGAAGAGGTAGGATGTCCAGCGGCGACAACGGGTTGAAGCCATAGACAACCTCGAATGGCGACTTGCCGGTGGTCGAATGTCGTGCTCGGTTGTAGGCGAACTCGGCGATGGGCAAGCAATGCTCCCATTCCCGGATGTTCCTCTTGATCAACACACGAAGAAGAGTGGAGAGCGTGCGGTTCGTCACTTCCGTCTGGCCGTCCGTTTGTGGATGGTACGCCGAAGAAAAGAGTAGCTTGATTCCGAGCTTGGCACATAGTGTTTTCCAAAAGTAACTCAAGAACTTGACGTCCCGGTCCGAGACGATCGATTTGGGCACGCCGTGTAGACGAAGTATCTCCCTACAAAAGAGAGTTGCAACATGTGAAGCATCGTCTATCTTGTTACAAGGAATGAAATGATAGAGGCGAGGGGCCCGATCTTTCGATGAGATGATAACTATCGATTTGGTGGAGACGACTTTGACGATCCGACTACAAACGTGCACAACGTTGCGCCTTAGCAATCGCTAAACCAACTCCGAGAGGTTATTGACCACGCCAGAGCACGATCAACCTGACCACGAAGGTCTATTCCTGCAAGCAATCGAAGAACAAGCAAGAATATGATAAAGCAATCTGAATATTGCAAATATAAATGATGTATTGATAAAGGTGGGGATCCGTAAGCGGTCTTGGTCTGGTCGTTGGACACAAACGAAGTACACGAAGTTGCAATGGCTAACTTTTGACTAAACAAATCCCTAAGAAAAAGCTACTAGATGGATCTACATATATAGGAGCAATGGGTGGCGGCCAAGGAGGTGGAAGGATGTCCCAAGGCAGCCTAAAACTAACCCTAGGTCGTACAAGCCTCATGGGCCCAAGTGGAGGTGATGTAACACCTTTGGACTTGTAGTTTGACTCGGATTCTGCTGCAGCGTCAGATTGTTTCGTCGGGATCTCAATGCTCCGGACGAATTTGAAGGTGATTCCAATTGGGTTGGAAAGTGTATGAAATCTAGTTTCCAACAAAAAAAGAATCACCCTATTCGGAGTCCGTATGAAGAAGTTCTTGCCGTTTTGAGTCAGGTATGTCTGTGCAGTCCGAATCTGGATGCAGAACGTGAGAGACTTGGACTCTATCTTCTCTTGGCCCAAAAGTGACGTGAGAGAACTTTTTGAACAGCCCCTAAACTTCTCTTTTTCCCTTATCTTCATATGTGAATTGTACAAATGTCCCATGCACCTGGAATTAGACATGGCACAAAAGTCTGTGAAGTATTTTTGTTCTGGATAACATAAATAAATTGTTGCATAGTTTGCATTAGAAATCACCTCACAAATATACATGTATGCAATATTTTTGGTCGTATCCAAGGTAGTCATGTCCTCATCATCCTCCCTTTTTTGAAAATAAAGCCGTCCTCGGCGTTGCTTAATCTGAAATGTGGGTAAGAAAATAGACAAGGTGTACATGTTGTATATGTATATGTCATCCATTTTTACTTCCCTTAATTTTCGCACATATGACACATGTATAGATGAGTAACTTCCGTAGTTCATAAAATATAACGCCAAAATATTATCACAAGAAGTAGTAGGCATGAAAATATTGCAACTCAATTTGCACATATAAGTGAAGCTCTTAATCGTTACAAAAGATTGGCAATGCTCATCATTAAACCATCCCAACCTTGATGAACCATCACCAAGATTAGAGGTCATATCAAAATGATTAAACATAGGCACAACTATTTTCACACGTATTTGATCCAAATCTGATTTATTCCCTGATTCAAATGGTTCTTTCGCATCAATAGTTAATTCAATTGGTTCACTCACAATTGTTTGATCGCATGGCAAAGTCAAATCACGAACATATTCCTCTAAAATAGTTGGTGTGATCAAAGTAGTGGATAGCTCATCGCATGGTTCATTTAAATTGACAAGGCATTCACCATACTCATGTGGAGGTGGAAGATCGGTACCTTTGTCATTACCTCTTATGATCAACTCAGATGATGTAGGCACTGTCGGAGGTGATGTGTCACATGGTGGAGGTGATGTAGTCCTCATAACAACGGATGTGTCTGTCATAGTACGCCTAGTAGTGGAAGGAACAACCGTATCATTTCTTGGAATGTGCACCTGGCGCTTTGATGAGGACATGACTACCTTGGATACGACCAAAAATATTGCATACATGTATATTTGTGAGGTGATTTCTAATGCAAACTATGCAACAATTTATTTATGTTATCCAGAACAAAAATACTTCACAGACTTTTGTGCCATGTCTAATTCCAGGTGCATGGGACATTTGTACAATTCACATATGAAGATAAGGGAAAAAGAGAAGTTTAGGGGCTGTTCAAAAAGTTCTCTCACGTCACTTTTGGGCCAAGAGAAGATAGAGTCCAAGTCTCTCACGTTCTGCATCCAGATTCGGACTGCACAGACATACCTGACTCAAAACGGCAAGAACTCCTTCATACGGACTCCGAATTGGGTGATTCTTTTTTTTGTTGGAAACTAGATTTCATACACTTTCCAACCCAATTGGAATCACCTTCAAATTCGTCCGGAGCATTGAGATCCCGACGAAACAATCTGACGCTGCAGCAGAATCCGAGTCAAACTACAAGTCCAAAGGTGTTACATCACCTCCACTTGGGCCCATGAGCCTTGTACGACCTAGGGTTAGTTTTAGGCTGCCTTGGGACGTCCTTCCACCTCCTTGGCCGCCACCCCTTACTCCTATATAAGTAGATCCATCTAGTAGCTTTTTCTTAGGGATTTGTTTAGTCAAAAGTTAGCCATTGCAACTTCGTGTACTTCGTTTGTGTCCAACGACCAGACCAAGACCGCTTACGGATCCCCACCTTTATCAATACATCATTTATATTTGCAATATTCAGATTGCTTTATCATATTCTTGCTTGTTCTTCGATTGCATGCAGGAATAGACCTTCGTGGTCAGGCTGATCGTGCTTCTGGCATTGTCAGTAACCGCTGAAGATTGGTTTAGCGATTGCTAAGGCGCAACGTCGTGCACGTTTGTAGTCGGATCGTCAAAGTCGTCTCCACCAAATCGATAGTTATCATCTCATCGAAAGATCGGGACCCCTCGCCTCTATCAAGTGGTATCAGTTTTCAGGTTGCTCGGTGAGAATTTCCAGTTATTCCTAGATTAGATTTATTTTCTTACCTATTGTCCAAGGAAAAGCCACAAAAAAAAGTTAGATCTATTCATCCTTTGTCCTAGCCAGTCTGAGTAATAGAGGCAAAGGTGTCCCGTCTTTCGATGAGATGGTAACTATCGATTTGGTGGAGACGACTTTGACGATCCGACTACAAACGTGCACGACGTTGCACCTTAGCAATCACTAAACCAATCTCCAGGGGTTACTGACGATGCCAGAAGCACGATCAGCCTGACCACGAAGGTCTATTCCTGCATGCAATCGAAGAACAAGCAAGAATATGATAAAGCAATCTGAATATTGCAAATATAGATGAAGTATTGATAAAGATGGGGATCCGTAAGCGGTCTTGGTCTGGTCGTTGGACACAAACGAAGTACACGAAGTTGCAATGGCTAACTTTTGACTAAACAAATCCCCCAAAGAAAAAGCTACTAGATGGATCTACTTATATAGGAGCAAGGGGTGGCGGCCAAGGAGGTGGAAGGACGTCCCAAGGCAGCCTAAAACTAACCCTAGGTCGTACAAGGCTCATGGGCCCAAGTGGAGGTGATGTAACACCTTTGGACTTGTAGTTTGACTCGGATTCTGCTGCAGCGTCAGATTGTTTCGTTGGGATCTCAATGCTCCGGACGAATTTGAAGGTGATTCCAATTGGGTTGGAAAGTGTATGAAATCTAGTTTCCAACAAAAAAAGAATCACCCAATTCGGAGTCCGTATGAAGGAGTTCTTGCCGTTTTGAGTCAGGTATGTCTGTGCAGTCCGAATCTGGATGCAGAACGTGAGAGACTTGGACTCTATCTTCTCTTGGCCCAAAAGTGACGTGAGAGAACTTTTTGAACAGCCCCTAAACTTCTCTTTTTCCCTTATCTTCATATGTGAATTGTACAAATGTCCCATGCACCTGGAATTAGACATGGCACAAAAGTCTGTGAAGTATTTTTGTTCTGGATAACATAAATAAATTGTTGCATAGTTTGCATTAGAAATCACCTCACAAATATACATGTATGCAATATTTTTGGTCGTATCCAAGGTAGTCATGTCCTCATCAAAGCAAAGATGGAAACGTCTTCAACTATGATTGTGACAATGAACGATGGGTTGCACGAGGTGGAAATTGATGGATGAGGTGGTGGACAGCGGAAGGGATAACGTGACGTGACTAATGTGAACAGAACTCGAAACTCTAACGAACTAGACACTAAGACCAGCAACTCGACACGCCGATGCAACCGATAATTCAATAATGCAAACAATGAAAAGAAAATTGCAAAGGCTCAGACTGGCTAGGACAAAGGATGAATAGATCTAACTTTTTTTTTGTGGCTTTTCCTTGGACAATAGGTAAGAAAATAAATCTAATCTAGGAATAACTGGAAATTCTCACCGAGCAACCTGAAAACTGATACCACTTGATAGAGGCGAGGGGCCCGATCTTTCGATGAGATGATAACTATCGATTTGGTGGAGACGACTTTGACGATCCGACTACAAACGTGCACGACGTTGCGCCTTAGCAATCGCTAAACCAATCTTCAGCGGTTACTGACAATGCCAGAAGCACGATCAGCCTGACCACGAAGGTCTATTCCTGCATGCAATCGAAGAACAAGCAAGAATATGATAAAGCAATCTGAATATTGCAAATATAAATGATGTATTGTTAAAGGTGGGGATCCGTAAGCGGTCTTGGTCTGGTCGTTGGACACAAACGAAGTACACGAAGTTGCAATGGCTAACTTTTGACTAAACAAATCCCTAAGAAAAAGCTACTAGATGGATCTACTTATATAGGAGCAAGGGGTGGTGGCCAAGGAGGTGGAAGGACGTCCCAAGGCAGCCTAAAACTAACCCTAGGTCGTACAAGGCTCATGGGCCCAAGTGGAGGTGATGTAACACCTTTGGACTTGTAGTTTGACTCGGATTCTGCTGCAGCGTCAGATTGTTTCGTCGGGATCTCAATGCTCCGGACGAATTTGAAGGTGATTCCAATTGGGTTGGAAAGTGTATGAAATCTAGTTTCCAACAAAAAAAAGAATCACCCAATTCGGAGTCCGTATGAAGGAGTTCTTGCCGTTTTGAGTCAGGTATGTCTGTGCAGTCCGAATCTGGATGCAGAACGTGAGAGACTTGGACTCTATCTTCTCTTGGCCCAAAAGTGACGTGAGAGAACTTTTTGAACAGCCCCTAAACTTCTCTTTTTCCCTTATCTTCATATGTGAATTGTACAAATGTCCCATACACCTGGAATTAGACATGGCACAAAAGTCTGTGAAGTATTTTTGTTCTGGATAACATAAATAAATTGTTGCATAGTTTGCATTAGAAATCACCTCACAAATATACATGTATGCAATATTTTTGGTCGTATCCAAGGTAGTCATGTCCTCATCACTTGTGTAGGTACTTTTGCAAACTCGTCAACCTCACAATCCCATGAGTTGACGAAAAGAGCTCTTGAGAGCAACGACGATTTGGGATTCCGTGGAATCTCCTTACCACCATTCTCTTCGCGCAACCACTACGCGCATCTCTTTTACTTGGCTCTCACACGACTATGGGCTATTTGCCACTTATCACATTATGCCCATACTATTGTGTTCACTTTGCATGTTATGCCTCTTGCTATGACTTTGCCATGCAATTGTGACCCTTGCTTGCCTTTACACACGATTCACCATTATGCTACTTATATGTGTATTTGCTTGGTGGAGATACTTGTAGCTACTACCATGATTTCTTTGTGCCCCACGCTTTTGATGCTTGTTGTGTTGGGAGAGTCATGATGCCCTATTGCTATTTACATATGGCCTCTCTCCAATACATTGATCCTATTTTGCTAATCTCTCGCTTTCATGCTTGTGTTATGCCATGTGCATTATTCATGCCTACAATTTGCACACATGACATGCTTGCCATGATTACCTCTAGTACGTTGCATCTTCGCACTACTAGCTTGTTTGACTTGATCACTATGATTGCTTGCTATGTTGCATCACCCATGTTCCTCTCTTACTTGCTTTCTTGGGTTGATGACATATATGTTCATGACACTCACATGATATATCTTGATAATTGTCATTTGTCTCCACTAGTTGCATCTCTCATCACTTGTATTGAGTGCAACAATGCTATGTTTGTTGATCTTGGAGACTTGTACACCATACTTGTGATGCATGATTGTTTGTTTGAGCCTAATGTCTTTGGTTGTTATCGCATCATACGCTTACATGCCATGACACATTCCCTTGTACTTTCTTATGATAAGAATGATGCAAGCACTTATTGGGTATTTTCCCGCACGAATGCTAGGTTTTGCATTATGGCTAACCTCATTTGTTTTTCCGAGTGTTTGTCATGTTCTTTCATTTTGAAGGATTCACAAGGCGGTACCATCACGAGGCATCTTGGGCATGTGAAGGCATACACGTTGCACGACACCAACACATTCGTGAACATACATAAGGTGAATTCCTTCTTTGTGAGCCATCCTCACATATGCATATTGGATGGGCCATACTTTCATTGTTGTTTCCTTCTTGTTGTCTACATGATACATCTACGGGATGGAGGACCGACATTAAAGATGGACCCTATGGATTCACCACCGGTCTACCACTATTGCCACGACATCGAGCATTGGTATGTCAAAACCCCTTTGACACATTGCACCAAAACCTTCATATTTGTTGATTGTGTGCTCACATGCCATGCTCCATGGACATATCATTCCCATAACAAATTTGCATCTTGCCCATGGATTGACTCACATTATGATTGCCTTGTTACATTTTGTATTCCCATGTCATCCATGATATATGAGCTTGTGCATTTCCTTAGCAAATTTGTTGTGATCTTTCTTGATGGCATATTCATACATCATGATCATCTTGTCCTCCATCAATTGCATGATAACATACACATATTAAGCATCCATTGCCATGTTCATGCTCTTGATAAACCATCACACTATGACATCATTTTGCACAATGGTTGCATTGATCACATTCACAACACCTTTGTGTGCATTACAAATGCATTTGATCACATGAATGCTTTACATCTCATACTATATCATCTTGCTAAGCTTCATGTACCTTGTCACACGGACTCATTCTAACATGATGGACACTTTGTGTGCGCTAACCATTGTATTTCCAAGTGTACTTTGTGTTTTCTCATTTTGCATGTACCACATACCGGAGACACCTTGGAGTACTTGGATTGCGACATGACCTCAACTTCGTCCAACTACAAGTCCGTTCACGACTACCGTTTCCATGGTGATGAGGTTTTTGATCCGAGGTCGGATCTTTCCCAATGGAGGGGAGATGATGCGGAGCATCCCACGATCATCCCCATGTTCACTTCGATGAGACCTCAACTACACACAATTGGACACAAGGTTAAGTCGCTCCTCTCCGAACCTCCACTTTCTACATGTGAGACATGGCTACTACCTCAAATATATGTGCTATGCATGACCAGGAACTGATGTAGGGTGGAACCCTAATCAGTGGATCTTTCACGTTTTGGAGAGTGTCCCACGATGAACACGGAGAACACAAGGAGGAAAACGGGGAAAACACGAGAGGAAACACTCAAATCAACACGAAGATGATCACACAAGTGCTAGATCCACGTTACATAGTGCGATACACGGTCCATAGTCAACGACGGTGGTACTAGGGTAGTCTTCTCCGTGAGGAGGTCTTGGAATCCCGTAGGATCTTCTCCGATGTGGAGGCCTTGAATCCGTAGTGGATCTTCTCCGTAGAGGCGCACGGTCTCGTGGGAGAGAATCCACACAAGTCTGAAAATGATCTATCCAACAGCTACCCCTAAACGGAAAGGGGAAAGGAGTATATATTACACGGATGGACACCGTCGGGGCGGACGTCCGCGGGTTACCGGACGTCCGGTGGTTCCGGAGGGACCGGACGTTCGGTAATCCTCGGATTTCCGCTATTTAGCTTCTGTCGTCGTTGTCACGGACGTCCGGTGGCTTCCGGTCGTCCGGTCGTCTGGGAGAGGCCGGACGTCCGGTGCAGGCCGGACGTCCGGTGCCTGTAGCATCTTCAGCCTTCCTTCTTCTTGTCTCGTGTACTTGTCGGGCCTGTCGTCTTGACCATTGTGCAGAGCTGTCCCGTGGCCTTCGTCCAAGTACCTGAGTATGCACATAGTCCCTGATGAAGGTAGAAGCCATGTCTCAAGTGAATCCGAAAGATGTAGAGAGAGGAGCGAAGTCACCTCGGTCTCGAGAGCTCTTGCACGGGCTCGAGTCATTGGTCCTTTGGGCACTTGGTGAGGCGATGGAGGGTCCATGGGGATGACCTTAGGATGCTCCGCATCATCTCCCCTCCCTTGGGAAAGATCCGACCTCGGATCGAAATCTTCATCACCATGGAAAGGGGATAGGTCCTTGACGTTGAAAGTATCGCTCATGGAGTACTTGTCTCGTGGGAGGTCGATCTTGTAGGCGTTGTCGTTGTAGCGAGCTAGCACCTTGAATGGTCCGTCGGCGCGAGGTAGAAGTTTGGACTTGCGCTCGTGTGGGAAGCGTTCCTTGCGAAGATGAAGCCAAACAAGATCTCCCGGTTGGAACACCATTGGTGCCTTGTTGACGTTGAGCTTGGTGGCGAGACGTTGGACTTGTTGCTCGATCATTGCCCTTGTATCTTCGTGCACCTTCTTTAGATAGCTTGCTCGTGCACTTGCGTCCATGTTGATGCGCTCTTGTAGGGGTAGAGGTAGAATGTCCAATGGGGACAACTGGTTGAAGCCGTAGACAACCTCGAATGGCGACTTGCCGGTGGTCGAATGGCTTGCGCGGTTGTAGGCGTACTCGGCGATGGGCAAGCATTGCTCCCATTCCCGGATGTTCCTCTTGATCAACACACGAAGAAGAGTGGAAAGCGTGCGGTTCGTCACCTCCGTCTGGCCGTCCGTTTGGGGATGGTACGCCGAAGAAAAGAGTAGCTTGATTCCGAGGTTGGCACATAGTGTTTTCCAAAAGTAACTCAAGAACTTAACGTCCCGGTCCGACACGATCGTTTTGGGCACGCCGTGTAGACGAAGTATCTCCCTGCAAAAGAGATTTGCAACATGTGAAGCATCGTCGATCTTGTTACAAGGAATGAAATGAGCCATTTTAGAGAATCTATCTACCACGACAAGCACGGAATCTTTGTCATTTTGAGTCCTAGGCAAGCCAAGTATGAAATCCATGCTTATGTCTTCCCATGGATGGTATGGAATAGGAAGAGGCATGTAAAGACCATGAGATTGAGCTTTGGACTTAGCTTTGCGGCATGTAGAACATCGGTTGGTGAGGCGTGAGACGTCACGGAGCATCTTGGGCCAAAAATAGTTCTTAGAGAGGGTAGCAAACGTCTTGTCGTGTCCAAAGTGTCCCATGAGTCCTCCTCCATGAGATTCCTGCAAAAGGAGCAAACGAAGCGAAGACTCGGGAATGCAAAGTTTGTTAGCTCTCATAAGATATCCATCCTTGATGTAGTAATGTTCCCAAGAAGTGTGAGTCAAGCACTTAGCATAGGCAATAGCAAAGAAAGGATCATGCTCATATAAATCTTTAATATGCTCAAAGCCAATCACATTCAACTCAAGTTGTGTTACAAGCATGCATTTGCGGGAAAGCGCGTCCGCCACAACATTTTCTTTGCCCTTGATGTATTTGATGACATAGGGAAAAGACTCAATGAACTCACTCCATTTAGCATGACGCTTGTTCAACTTAGTTTGACCTTTGAGATACTTGAGTGTCTCATGGTCCGTATGAAGAATGAATTCATGAGGTCTAAGATAGTGTTCCCAAACACGTAAAACTCTCACCAAGGCATAAAGCTCTTTATCATAGATGGGATAGTTTAGTTGCGCTCGCGATAGCTTCTTGCTAAAGTACGCAATTGGGCGCTTTTCTTGCATTAGCACGCCACCGATGCCGGTACCACTAGCATCACAATTAATCTCAAACGGTTTGTCAAAGTTTGGTAGGGCTAGAAGTGGTGCGTGCGTGAGCAAGCTCTTAAGCTCATTGAACGCGATGTCTTGCGAAGGACCCCAAATGAAGGGTGCGTTCTTCTTGCTCAAAGCGTGTAGAGGCATAGCAATGGTGCTAAAGTCCTTCACAAAACGTCGATAGAAACCGGCTAGACTAAGGAAACTACGCACTTGCATGAGATTCTATGGTTGAGGCCAAGTTTTAATTGCTTCAATTTTAGTTTCATCAACGTGAACACCTTGAGAAGAAACGACAAATCCTAGAAAGACAACCTTGTCAACGCCAAAAGTGCATTTCTCCATATTAGCATATAATTGTTGTTTGCGAAGGGCTTGTGATGAGGACATCACTAACAAGGTTACACCCACAGCTCCAACTGACACATATACAGGACCAATTACTAGAGCTCGCGCACGCCAATTAAATTACCAGGTACTTTCGTTTCTTGGTAATGAATCTAATGTTCATGAGAATATGATGCTGCCTAAATTGGATACATTTGTCTTGCTTACCAATGAAGGGCCTAGCTTGGACAAGAAGGATGAACATTGGAGCAAGATCAAGCATGGAGATGATGGCATGCGCAAGGGGAACAAGAATGGAGTTTCAATTGATGATTTCAGGACTTTGAAGCCACCATAATGAGTGCGAGAAGCCTTGGACGAAATATAGAAGATGCCACTTCATAAATTTCGTCCAGAGGCTATTATAGGTGCTGCGTCACCTTATTATTGGGCCAGGCCCATGTAATTTCGAAATACTTGAGTATAGGCTGTTTTTAGAGTCCGTATGTGTGGGGAAACAAGAGTTAGGGTTGGTTTCGGACCCCTCCACTAAGGGCCACGAAATTTCCCCCTCTCTCCCCCATATATATAGCCCTTAGGGCGTCGTTTAGACTTTGGGTTTTGTTTAGATTAAAGTTCGCCATAGCTGCAACTTCGCGTACTTCGTTTGTGTTCAACGACCAGACCAAGACGTCACAGAACCCCACTTGATCAATAAAGCTTTCCTCTTGAATTCGCAATATCCAGATTGCAATCTCAGTTTCTTGCTTGTTCTTCGTTTGCCTGCAGGAAACAGACCTTCGTGGTCAGGTTGATCGTGCTCCGGCGTGGTCAATACCCTCTCGGAGTTGGTTTAGCGATTGCTAAGGCGCGACGTCCACGCACATTCGTAGTCGGATCGTCAAAGTCGACTTCATCCAAACGATAGCCACCATCTCATCGAAAGACGGGACACCTTTGCCTCTATCAAGTGGTATCAGATTTCCAGGTTGCTCGGTGAGATTTTACAGTTTTTCATAGATTAGATCGAGTCTGTTCTTCATACCTACAGTCCACGAAAAAGCCAAAAAAAAATTAGGGTTAGTTCATCCCATCCGAGCCAATCTGAGCCTTTGCATAATCTTTTCTGTATTTGCTTTGTTGAATTCGCGGTTGCATCGTCGTGTCAAGTTGCTGGTCTTAGCGTCTAGTTCTTTAGAGTTTCGAGTTCTATTCATAGTTTGTCACGTCGCCGTCGCACCATATTCATCGCCGCTGCCATACCACCGCTGCTGCCATATCCCACCACCGCCACCACATACCACCACCGCTGCCATAACCTACCACCGCTGCCATATCCTACCACCATATATCCACCACCAATCCGAGTTTTTTTCATATTAGGTTTGTTCTCGAGATCCATCTAGGTTTCTGCAGACCCCCGGGCAGTTTTTAGGCCAAAATTTCGACAGGTCAATTTTTTTTCCCTATCCTATTTTTGGGCTTTTCTGAGTCTTTTGAGACACGTGCCATCATACTGTTTTTTTTACCGCACTTTTTCGTCGTCGCTGCCCTGATTCCGAAAAAAAAAATCGTCAAAAAAATTTCGTGCCTATCATCTTAGTTTGTCTTGGGAAGTGTTTTGAGACACTCGCCATTATAGTGATTTTCGGCCAAAAAAAAAAGCAGCGCAAAAAAAAAGGAGCGCACAAAAAAAAAAAGAGGCGAAAAAAAATCAGAGTGTGCTTTCCCCTTTATTACGTGCAGCGCCGTGATTTTGTTAGTGTTCTAGGCTCGCGTCTCTAGTACGGTCTAGCCTAGGACCAGCACAGTACCGTCGTTGAGCGTTTATTCAACTTTGCATCTCTGAATTGATTATTGCTGACCACTTTTGCTACCATCTTATAAGCCTTCCCAGCTCCACATACATCTACGTCGTGCGTTTGACTCTCCCTGGTAATCGCTTTATCCAAGCTTTGAGAGTTTTGACTACCACGGTTGCCGATCACCACCTGCTGCTGGGTAAAAACTTGATGCGGAGCATCCCAAGGACATCCCCATGGACCCTCCATCGCCTCACCAAGTGCCCAAAGGACCAATGACTCGAGCCCGTGCAAGAGCTCTCGAGATCGAGGTGACTTCGCTCCTCTCTCTACATCTTTCGGATTCACTTGAGACATGGCTTCTACCTTCATCAAGGACTCTGTGCATACTCAGGTGCTTGGACGAAGGCCACGGGACAGCTCTGCACAATGGTCAAGATGACAGGCCCGACAAGTACACGAGACAAGAAGAAGGAAGGCTGAAGATGCTACAGGCACCGGACGTCCGGCCAGCACCGGACGACCGGCGACTTCCAGGCACCGGACGACCAGAAGACACCGGACGTCCGGCCTCTCCCAGACGACCGGACGACCGGAAGCCACCGGACGTCCGTGACAACGGCGACAGAAGCTAAATAGCGGAAATCCGAGGATTACCGGACGTCCGGTCCCTCCGGAACCACCGGACGTCCGGTAACCAGCGGACGTCCGCCCCGACTGCGTCCCTCCATGTAATATATACTGTTGACTTCCCTCCTTTCGAGGCAGCTGTGGTTTAGCTCATTTCTCAGACTTGTGTGGATTTCTCCCACGAGACCGTGCGCCTCTACGGAGAAGATCCACTACGGATTCAAGGCCTCCACCTCGGAGAAGATCCTACGGGATTCCAAGACCTCCTCACGGAGAAGACTATCCTTGTATCACCATCGTTGACTATGGATCATGTATCGCACTATGTATCGTGGATCTAGCGCTTGTGTGATTACCTTCGTGTTGATTTGAGTGTTTCCTCTTGTGTTTTCCCCGTCTTCCTCCTTGTATTCCCCGTGTTCATCGTGGGACAATCTCCAAATCGTGAAAGGTCCGCTGATTAGGGTTCCACCCTACATCATCTTGGTATCAAGAGCAAGGTTGATCACGATTTTGGAGCCCCACACACTGTTTTTCTAGCTTGTTTTTGTTGTGTTCTTCCCAATTTCGAAAAATCCCCACAAAAAGAGCCCCAATTTTTTTTTTGTGATCTGTTGATTTGGCAAGATTTTGTTGACTTTGTTCCATGGATTTGTTGTGCCACGTGTCGATCTAGCATTTCCCCACCTTTTCCACCTTTTTCCACCGCAAATTCGACCACGTACGGCCAATTACGCCACGGATCCCACCAACCACATCCCAGACCTACCGGACGACCGACGTTTACCGGACGTCCGGCACCCCTCGAGACACCGGACGTCCGCTAAACACCGGACGACCGGCGCCCCCATTACAGAAGCTTTTACTGGATTTCCAGCCACTACCGGACGTCCGACCCCATCCGACCGACCGGACGACCGGTGACTTCCGAACGTCCGACAAAACCTGACGAGGCTGACTTGTTCAGTTCCGTACCACCTTCCACCTCACCTTCCGCAACCACCATCGCTTACCCGCTCCGAGTTTGGAAAGTGTGTCTCCCTTTGCCTTGGATACATGAGTTGTGGTTTCACCGTTTCCTTGGATGTTTAGGCTACCTTGGAACGGCACGACTTCGACAACACCACCGTTCAACTTCGGCAAGGACGGTAACATCGACGACACTTCGCTCATCCTACCTTGCAATTGCATTGTCACCCTATGAACCATCTTTGCGTAGCTTTCCCATTGAGACTAACCATTTGAGTATTGCCGGGCCACGACACTTGTGCACATTAGTGATAGTCATAGATATTGCATACTACATCATTGTGAGTAACACCACATCATCTTGGTATCTTGCATATCTCCGTGTGCCACAAGAGTGCTCCGCATACAGAATAGTTACCTCGATCCGAGAAGCATGCATATGTGCCCAAAGAAAGAGCTCACAAGCTTTTAAGCAAACGAGCCAATCAAAGCAAAAGACAATAGCATCATACGCCTTGCATTAAAAGAGATCATAAATCATAGCAACATCATCTTGTGCTCAGGCATCGGCACATCATACACTCATAGCATACTTGTGATAGATAGTCGTTACGTTTTGCCTCTTATAGGTCGTGCACAAGTTCGTATCCGCCTATTAAGCAATCGGTTAGCGTCTCTCTAGTGTTGTGCAACACGAGCATTTTCCATGGTTTACCACATTTTCGCTCATCCTTGGTTGCACAACCACATTTATCTATCCGTGCGTGTGTTCTGTGTGCTACCTTTGCTAGTGATCTACTTGTTGCATGAGCAATTTGTGAACCATTTTCAACATCATTGAGTCATTTTGACGATTGCATTGAATTTGTGCCACATCCTAACCAAGCTCCTCTCAAAGCTTTACTTGTGTAGGTGTGAGAATCGACACGAAGTGATACCAATAGTGCTATTTCCTGGTTACATTATTGAGTGATCATTGATCCATTTTCAACCTCGGTTAAGGTACATTGATATTGTCTTCTCCTTTCTCCCACTCACATACTTGCTTGTGATGATGGATAGGCCAAGTACATCTTCCAACCCGATCTTCGACGATCCTCAAGAAGCGAACAACTACGTCACCAAACTACATCTTTTCGGTGTCCAACGAGCTCTACATCAAGAGAGTGAAGCTATGCGTGAATACATTGGTCAAGTCGCCGAGGACGCGCGCCAATTTGAAGCAAGGACAAAAGAACAATTCGACACCATCAACACCAACATGACTACCCAATACAACGAGCTCCGGACAGATAATCAACCGACGTTCTTCCTCAACATCTTCTCAAAGACGAAGCCGCTCAAGTCGACACACCGACTCCACGCAAGACTCAAGTACACCTACGTCAAACACTCTTCGTCAAGCCGCACGTCAAGCTCGACATGACCACCAGCATCCTCTACATGACAAGAGTTCACAAGAGCTATACGACGAGCAAGAAAACCGACGTCGTCAAAACCAAGCTACACTTGAGCAAGCACAAGAACGGCAACGACTACGCCAACAACAACAAGAGCGAGCACGTCAATATCAAGAAGAACAAGACGACGAGGCTAACCGCCAAGCACAACAACGTCGAGAAGTTCAAGCTATGGAGGCGCAACGTGCTTTGCAAGATGCACATCGCAATGTGGCAGCCCGCACTCGACACACTCGTCAAGAAGAGGATTTCCTCCGCGATGAGATGCAAGAGAGGCGCCATCAAGCAAGAATGCAAGAAGAAGCTCCTCCTCAAGCGCGGCAAGAGCAACAACACCAACAAGAACATCAACTCCAACAAGAACATCTACATCCTCAAGAGCACCAAGATATGGCAAACCGCCAAAATCGAGATCGCCCTCCCAATAGGCAAGGAAACAATGACGAGCATCGCTATGGCAAGCTCAAGTTCACCATGCCAAAGTTCTCCGGAAGCATTGATCCCGAAGACTATCTCTCATGGGCATTGAAGGTTGACAAGATATTTCGCCTTCACAACTTCGATGAAGAGAAGAAGATCGCAATGGCATCCCTTGAGTTCCAAGACTATGTTCTCATTTGGTGGGAGCAAATCATAGAGAGAAGAGAAGCAAAAGGCGAACCTCCTATCACCACTTGGGCTCAAATGAAAGAAGTCATGAGAGCATGCTTTGTGCCTACACACTACAATCGTGACTTGTTCAAAAAGCTACAACTCCTCAAGCAAGGAACCAAGTCCGTTGAAGAGTACTACAAGGAGATGGAGATTGCCATGATTCGAGCCAACATCACGGAAGATGACGAGCAAACTATGGCGAGATTCTTGAATGGACTCAACTATCCCATCAAGAAGATTGCGGACTTCCTGATAGAGGCGAGGGGCCCGATCTTTCGATGAGATGATAACTATCGATTTGGTGGAGAGGACTTTGACGATCCGACTACAAACGTGCACGACGTTGCGCCTTAGCAATCGCTAAACCAATCTTCAGCGGTTACTGACAATGCCAGAAGCACGATCAGCCTGACCACGAAGGTCTATTCCTGCATGCAATCGAAGAACAAGCAAGAATATGATAAAGCAATCTGAATATTGCAAATATAAATGATGTATTGATAAAGGTGGGGATCCGTAAGCGGTCTTGGTCTGGTCGTTGGACACAAACGAAGTACACGAAGTTGCAATGGCTAACTTTTGACTAAACAAATCCCTAAGAAAAAGCTACTAGATGGATCTACTTATATAGGAGCAAGGGGTGGCGGCCAAGGAGGTGGAAGGATGTCCCAAGGCAGCCTAAAACTAGCCCTAGGTCGTACAAGGCTCATGGGCCCAAGTGGAGGTGATGTAACACCTTTGGACTTGTAGTTTGACTCGGATTCTGCTGCAGCGTCAGATTGTTTCGTCGGGATCTCAATGCTCCGGACGAATTTGAAGGTGATTCCAATTGGGTTGGAAAGTGTATGAAATCTAGTTTCCAACAAAAAAAGAATCACCCAATTCGCAGTCCGTATGAAGGAGTTCTTGCCGTTTTGAGTCAGGTATGTCTGTGCAGTCCGAATCTGGATGCAGAACGTGATAGACTTGGACTCTATCTTCTCTTGGCCCAAAAGTGACGTGAGAGAACTTTTTGAACAGCCCCTAAACTTCTCTTTTTCCCTTATCTTCATATGTGAATTGTACAAATGTCCCATGCACCTGGAATTAGACATGGCACAAAAGTCTGTGAAGTATTTTTGTTCTGGATAACATAAATAAATTGTTGCATAGTTTGCATTAGAAATCACCTCACAAATATACATGTATGCAATATTTTTGGTCGTATCCAAGGTAGTCATGTCCTCATCATCCTCCCTTTTTTGAAAATAAAGCCGTCCTCGGCGTTGCTTAATCTGAAATGTGGGTAAGAAAATAGACAAGGTGTACATGTTGTATATGTATATGTCATCCATTTTTACTTCCCTTAATTTTCGCACATATGACACATGTATAGATGAGTAACTTTCGTAGTTCATAAAATATAACGCCAAAATATTATCACAAGAAGTAGAAGGCATGAAAATATTGCAACTCAATTTGCACATATAAGTGAAGCTCTTAATCGTTACAAAAGATTGGCAATGCTCATCATTAAACCATCCCAACCTTGATGAACCATCACCAAGATTAGAGGTCATATCAAAATGATTAAACATAGGCACAACTATTTTCACACGTATTTGATCCAAATCTGATTTATTCCCTGATTCAAATGGTTCTTTCGCATCAATAGTTAATTCAATTGGTTCACTCTCAATTGTTTGATCGCATGGCAAAGTCAAATCACGAACATATTCCTCTAAAATAGTTGGTGTGATCAAAGTAGTGGATAGCTCATCGCATAGTTCATTTAAATTGACAAGGCATTCACCATACTCATGTGGAGGTGGAAGATCGGTACCTTTGTCATTACCTCTTATGATCAACTCAGATGATGTAGGCACTGTCGGAGGTGATGTGTCACATGGTGGAGGTGATGTAGTCCTCACAACAACGGATGTGTCTGTCATAGTACGCCTAGTAGTGGAAGGAACAACCGTATCATTTCTTGGAATGTGCACCTGGCGCTTATTCTCCTTACGGACAATACGTCGTTTTATTTCCTGTTCAGCACTACAAGCAAGAAGAAACAAATGGTCCATAGGATAACACTCTTCATGAATTAGTAACTCCTGAATATCACGATTTAATCCTGCCCAAAATCTATCCATAAAATCGTCTTCACTTTCTTGTAAAGAGGAATGCAACAAGGTAGTTTGTAAATCATCATAATATTTCGTTACGGTGTCACTACCTTGTTTTAAATGTTGCAACTTTGTAAGCATGTCACGAGTATAATAAGCAGGGATGAATGTATGTCGCATGGCAACTTTCAAATCAATCCAAGTAGTAGGTATATAATTAGGGTGTAACCGACAATATTCACTCCACCAAACTAAAGCATAACCAGTGAAAGAACCAACCGCAACCTTAACTTTTTTACGTTCATCAAAACTATGGGAAGCAAATATATTATTTATGTCAAACTCCCATTCAATATATAAAGCAGGTCTAAAACGGCCATTAAACGGTGGTATAGAAACATTAACCTGATCATGTGCATTTGGATGTTTGTGCACCTCTCGTGATGGTTGTGGTATGTCCTTAGGTGGTGGCACATCTCCCGCGATCGACAAAGCCCATGAGTTGACTCTGGATCCTGTCATGATTAGTAGAAAAAAGAAACAAAATTCGAGAATAATGTTCCTATGAACTACTAGGATGTGGTGGTAAAGCGCTCACAGTAAAGCAAATATCAATATCTTACAAGTTCTTACCATGCAGCAAGTGGTGATAGGCAACCAGCGGTGTCAAATAACTCTAAAGATTGAGTAAAGCGATTGCCAGGTGAACGTACGTAACACGGTGTAGAAATATGTGTAGCTGGGTTGGCTTTATATGGTAGCAAAAGATTAGCAATAATCAATTCAGAGATGCAATGTTGAATAAACGCTCAACGACGGTACTGTGCTGGTCCTAGGCTAGACCGGACTAGAGACGCGAGCCTAGAACATGATGCAGGGTGGAACCCTAATCAGCGGATCTTTCACGTTTGGAGGTTGGCACACGATGAACACGGGGAAAACACGGAGAAAGATGGGGAAAACACAAGAGAGAACACTCAAATCAACACGGAAGCAATCACACAAGTGCTAGATTCGCGATACAAGGTCGAGATACATGATCCAAAGTCAACAACGGTGATACAGATAGTCTTCTCCCGGAGGAGGTCTTGGAATCCCGTGGGATCTTCCCGTTAGGGGTCTTGAATCCAGAGGTGGATCTTCTCCGTAGAGGCGCACCGGTCTCGTGGGAGAAATCCACACAAGTGTCAAATGAGCTAAAACCACAGCTAACCCTAAACGGAAAGAGGAGAGGAGTATATATAGTCTACGGGGCGAATGGGTACATGGGCCTCGGCCCAGAGGATGCGCGCAGGCATCTTCAGGAGCCGGACGTCCGGGCGGCGGGCCGGATGTCCGGGACTTCACAGGACGCCGGATGTCCGGGGCGGGGGCCCGGATGTCCGGGCTGGGGCAGTCGAGCCTCGGGCGCTCTCTGGACAGAGGCGCCGGATTTCCGGGCCCGGGGCCGGATGTCCGGGCCGTGCTTGGCCGGATGTCCGGGCCCTGGCCGGATGTCCGGGCCCTGTAGCTTCTGCTGCACGCGGCCTTCTGTAGCTGAACGCCCAGGGGCCGGATGTCCGGGCCAGGGGGCCGGATGTCCGGGGCCTGGAGCTCTCTTCTGCTCTTCTCGATGCATTGGCTCGTCCACGACCTTGGGGACTTGTCCATCTTCAAGCTCTTCTCCGAAGTGGTCTCCTTCACACCTGAGTACACAAAGCACACTCGCTTGAGGTAGCAACCATGTCTCGCAAGATTCATAAGGAAGTAGAGCTAGGAGTGACGTCACCTCGGTCTCGAAAGCTCTCGTATGAGCACGTGTCATCGGTCCTTGAGGCACTTGAGGGGGTGAAGGAGGGTCCATGGGGATGGCCCTAGGATACACCGTATCAAGATAGAGTCCAAGTCTCTCACGTTCTGCATCCAGATTCGGACTGCACAGACATACCTGACTCAAAACGGCAAGAACTCCTTCATACGGACTCCGAATTGGGCGATTCTTTTTTTGTTGGAAACTAGATTTCATACACTTTCCAACCCAATTGGAATCACCTTCAAATTCGTCCGGAGCATTGAGATCCCGACGAAACAATCTGACGCTGCAGCAGAATCCGAGTCAAACTACAAGTCCAAAGGTGTTACATCACCTCCACTTGGGCCCATGAGCCTTGTACGACCTAGGGTTAGTTTTAGGCTGCCTTGGGACGTCCTTCCACCTCCTTGGCCGCCACCCCTTGCTCCTATATAAGTAGATCCATCTAGTAGCTTTTTCTTTGGGATTTGTTTAGTCAAAAGTTAGCCATTGCAACTTCGTGTACTTCGTTTGTGTCCAACGACCAGACCAAGACCGCTTACGGATCCCCACATTTATCAATACATCATTCATATTTGCAATATTCAGATTGCTTTATCATGTTCTTGCTTGTTCTTCGATTGCATGCAGGAATAGACCTTCGTGGTCAGGCTGATCGTGCTTTTGGCATCGTCGGTAACCCCTGGAGATTGGTTTAGCGATTGCTAAGGCGCAACGTCGTGCACGTTTGTAGTCGGATCGTCAAAGTCGTCTCCACCCAATTGATAGTTATCATCTCATCGAAAGATCGGGACACCCTGGCCTCTATCAGATCCTGTCATGATTAGTAGAAAAAAGAAACAAAATTCGAGAATAATGTTCCTATGAACTACTAGGATGTGGTGGTAAAGCGCTCACAGTAAAGCAAATATCAATATCTTACAAGTTCTTACCATGCTGCAACTGGTGATAGGCAACCAGCGGTGTCAAATAACTCCAAAGATTGAGTAAAGCGATTGCCAGGTGAACGTACGTAACACGGTGTAGAAATATGTGGAGCTGGGTTGGCTTTATATGGTAGCAAAAGATTAGCAATAATCAATTCAGAGATGCAATGTTGAATAAACGCTCAACGACGGTACTGTGCTGGTCCTATGCTAGAGCGGACTAGAGACGGAGCCTAGAACACTAATGAGGTCACGGTGTAGCACAACTATCATCAATAAAGGATACGAAGTAGCTCTGGACAGCACGATATAAGTGAAGATCACAACGGCAGTAAAGATAATGATGAAAACAACTACCATGCAGAATATACAACAACACTCTCTCCAACTTTCTTTTCCTTCTTTTTTTTTTCTTTTTTTTTCTCCCACTTTTTTTTCTTTCTCTCCTCTTTTTTTTTACTTTTTTTTCTCTGTCTTTTTTTTCTTAATCCCTCTTTCCAAGACAAACTAGATAAGATGCAGATTGGATCAAGCAATGATGCGAACGACTTCAACTATGATTGTGACAATGAACGACGGGTAGCACGAGGTGGAAATTGATGGATGAGGTGGTGGACAGCGGAAGGGATAACGATGGAGCGGTGACGTGACTAATGTGAACAGAACTCGAAACTCTAACGAACTAGACACTAAGACCAGCAACTCGACACGCCGATGCAACCGATAATTCAATAATGCGAACAATGAAAAGAAAATTGCAAAGGCTCAGTGATGCGGAGCATCCGTCAAGCATCCCCATGGACACCCCATCATCGCCACAAGCACTCAAGGGACCAATGACTAGAGCACGCACACGCGCCATCGAGCACGAGGTGAATTCTCTCCTCTTCGAGTTTCGTTTGGATTCGCATGAGGATTGGGTTCTACCTCACAAGGAGATGTTGTGCATCCTCAGTTACCAAGGAGGTGAACCCATGGACGCAAAGGAGAGCCCATTCAGCCCGGATCGCGTGGAAGCAAACGAAGATCTGCCCAACCCGGACCTAGCGGTACTACCGCTCCGCCGAAGCGGTACTACCGCACCTGGACAGTCCGGCACCAGCGGTACTACCGCCCCCTAGGCGGTACTACCGCTCTACAAGCAGTACTACCGCTCGTGTGGACGGTACTACCGCCCTGCCTGCGCGCAGCCCTCGGCCCTTGGCCATGTATCCCTCTCTTCTCGTACCCATTCGTAGGATAAACTATAAATAGACCTTCCCCACTTCCTTGGAAGGGTTAGCAAAGATATTGAGAGACCTTGAGAGCTTTGCTCCTTGTATCCCCTCCGTGAGGAGATCGAGACCTCCCAAGGGAGAAGAATCCTTGTGGATTGCAAGACCTCCCAAGGGAGAAGAGTCCTCTCGGATTGCAAGACCTCACCTAGAGTGGGAAGAACCTTACCTTTGTGCTTGTTTCCTTGGATTGTTCTTGTAATCTCGTGGATCCTTTGTGTGCCACTCTAGTGGATGTGATATTGGGTTTGTTTTGAGTGAATTGTATCTTGTGTTCTTGTGTGTTCTTCCTCTTTTCCCCCTCCAAGTGTGAAAAGATCCCCCCTAGGGTTTCACCCTACAACATCTTGGTATCAAGAGCAAGGTTGATTCACATCTTGGAGTCCCATTCCCCCCACTTTCTAGCTTGTTTTTGTTGTGTTTTTTACCCAATTCGAAAATCCCCACAAAAATAGCCCCAAAATTTTTCTTGCAACTTGTTGGTTTTGGTGAGATTTGGTTGTTTTGGTTTACGGATTTGACGTTTGGCACGTGGATCTAGCCCCTACACCACTTTTCCCCACCCTTCCCCCACAAAAATTCATCCAATTTTACCCCCGAATCCATCCATTTCCGCCCAAATTCGCCCTAAACTCGAGCTACAGTTTTTCCCCGACACAAGCGGTACTACCGCTCGCACAAGCGGTACTACCGCATTACCCACGGTACTAAAATTTTAGTACCGCATTACCAAGCGGTACTACCGCTTAGTCCAGCGGCACTAAAATTTTACTTCCGCTTTGCCAAGCGGTACTACCGCTTCGTCAAGCGGCACTAAAATTTTACTTCCGCTTTGCCAAGCGGTACTACCGCCTCCACCCAAAAATTTCTCCCCTTCCGTTTTTGACCTATTTCGAGTTGCGATTTGGCGTTTCCTAAGATGTTTCGGCTACTTAGGAGCGTTTGACTTCGACATCATCGCCTCGGAATCATCTTCACCGCTAACCGTAAGCAAGGACGGTAACCTCGACGACACTTAAACTTTTGCTTTTGCATTGATAGCCCGAGCCTTTTGCGTTGCTTACCTATCGAGACTAGCAAGTTGAGAATTGCCGGGCCACGCTCTTGTGCACCGTAGTGATCATATCATCTAGTGCCATTAGTCTCTCCCGTGCATATCTTACATAATTGTCTCATATTAGCATCGGCTCGAGCATCATACTCTCAAAAAAAAAAAAGCTTTTAAGCAAAGAGAGGAGCAACAATGAGCATATAAGCAATAGCATCGAGACACTTTACATACTCATATCATCTTGGTCACCGCATACATAGCATAGTTGGGATCGAGGACGGCACGTTACTCTCATAGGTTGGTGCACAAAGCGTATCTCGCCCATTTGAGCAATCGAGCTAGCGTCTCTCTAGTATTCGCACAACAAGAGCATTTGTCGTGATCAAACACTTGTGCGCTCACCCTTGGTTGTGTGGATCCCATCTATCTTCCGTGCGTGTGTTCCTTGTGACACTTTTGGCTTTGATCTATTTGCTTTACGTGCATCTCTGTGAATCTTCTCAACTTTATCAATATCTTGACTAACATTTTGTTTGAAATTTTCCTGATGCGGAGCATCCGTCAAGCATCCCCATGGACACCCCATCATCGCCACAAGCACTCAAAGGACCAATGACTAGAGCACGCGCACGCGCCATCGAGCACGAGGTGAATTCTCTCCTCTTCGAGTTTCGTTTGGATTCGCATGAGGATTGGGTTCTACCTCACAAGGAGATGTTGTGCATCCTCAGTTACCAAGGAGGTGATCCCATGGACGCAAAGGAGAGCTCATTCAGCCCGGATCGCGTGGAAGCAAACGAAGACCTGCACAACCCGGACCTAGCGGTACTACCGCTACACCGAAGCGGTACTACCGCACCTGGACAGTCCGGCACCAGCGGTACTACCGCCCCGTAAGCGGTACTACCGCTCGACAAGCGGTACTACCGCTCGAGTGGACGGTACTACCGCCCTGCCTGCGAGCAGCCCTCGGCCCTTGGCCATGTATCCCTCTCTTCTCGTACCCCTTCGTAGGATAAACTATAAATAGACCTTCCCCACTTCCTTGGAAGGGTTAGCAAAGATATTGAGAGACCTTGAGAGCTTTGCTCCTTGTATCCCCTCCGTGAGGAGATCGAGACCTCCCAAGGGAGAAGAATCCTTGTGGATTGCAAGACCTCCCAAGGGAGAAGAATCCTCTTGGATTGCAAGACCTCACCTAGAGTGGGAAGAACCTTACCTTTGTGCTTGTTTCCTTGGATTGTTCTTGTAATCTCGTGGATCCTTTGTGTGCTACTGTTGTAGGGTGGAACCCTAGGTGGAGATCTTTCACGAATTGGAGGGGAATCCCCAAGAACACGATGAACACAAGAGAGGGAAAACACTCAAATTGACTAGATCCAATCACACATATGCTAGTTCCAAGAACATGCAAGAGTTCACAATGATTCAAGAACAACAAAAGGAAAGATACAAGGTAACTAGTTCATCCCACTCCTTGAGGAGGTGAGGTCTTGCAATCCACAAGGATTCTTCTCCCGTGGGAGGTCTTGCAATCCCACAAGGATTCTTCTCCCTTGGGAGGTCTTGATCTCCTAGAGGAGGGGATACAAGGAGCAAAGCTCTCAATGTCTATCAAATACTTTGCTAACCCTTCCAAGGAAGTGGGGAAGGTCTATTTATAGTTTATGCTACGAAGGGGTACGAGAAGAGAGGGATACATGGCCAAGGGCCGAGGGCTGCACGCAGGCAGGGCGGTAGTACCGCCAGCTCGAGCGGTAGTACCGCTTGCAGGGCGGTAGTACCGCTTAAGGGGCGGTAGTACCGCTGGTGCCGGCCTGTCCAGGTGCGGTAGTACCGCTTGGCGGAGCGGTAGTACCGCTAGTTCCGGGTCGAGCATGTCTTCATTTGCTTCTACGCGATCCGGGCTGAATGGGTTCTCCTTTGCGTCCACGGGATCACCTCCTTGGTAACTGAGGATGCACAACATCTCCTTGTGAGGTAGAACCCAATCCTCATGCGAATCCAAACGAAACTCGAAGAGGAGAGAATTCACCTCGTGCTTGATAGCGCGTGTGCGTGCTCTAGTCATTGGTCCCTTGAGTGCTTGTGCCGAAGGATGCTCCGCATCATCTCCTCCCCCTTGGGAAAGATCCGTCCTCGGATCGTGAACCATATTGCCATGTTCACGGAAGGCATGGATGAACTTGGAGGTGGACGAATCCAAGATGTCGTCGGAATGGTAGACATGCAAAACGAGCAAACACAAGGGACACTTGGAGATACAATGGTTAGCGGACGCAAGGTGTCCATCATTTAAGCATGAGTCCGTCCAAACAAATCGGTAGTGGCAATGAGCATGAATTGTAGCAAAATGAAAGAGCATGGCATACAATGCATTCATGTGATCAAGCTCATTGTGCAAGAAGTTGCAAATGCTACCATTGTGCAATATGATGTCATAATGGGATTGTGTATCAAAAACATGAACATGGTAAATGATGCTCAATGTGAGTATGTGATCATGCAATTGATGCTTGGCAATGTGATCAATATGTATGAAGAGTCCATCAAGAAAGATCACAACAAATTTGCTAAGAAAATGCACAAGCTCGTATATCATGGATGACATGGGAATACAAGATGCAACAAGGCAATCATAATGGGAGTCAATCCATGCGCAAGATGCAAATTTGTTATGGGAATGATATGTCCATGGAGCATGGCATGTGAGCGCACAATCAATAAATATGAAGGTTTGGGTGCAATGTGCCAAAGGAGTGTTGATATACTCATGCTCAAAGTCATGGCAATAGTGGTAGACCGGTGGTGCATCCATGAAATCCAAGCGTATGTGAGGATGGCTCACTAGGAAGGAATGCACCTTGATGAGGATGTCGAAAACGGTGTTGTTGTCGCGCAACGTGTATGCCTTCACATGCTCAAGGTGCCTCGTGATGGTACCGCCTCGTGAATCCTTCAAAATGAAAGAACATGACAAACACTCGGAAAAACAAATGAGGTTAGCGAAGATGCAAAACCTATTCATGTGGTGAGTCACCCAACAAGTATGTTCGTCATTCTTATCATAAGAAAGGACATGGGGACATGGCAATGTATGGAAGCATATGATGCGATAACAACCAAAGGCATTAAGCTCAAACAAGCAAGCATGCATCACAAGCAAGGTGTCCAAGTCTCCGAGGTCAACAAGTATAGCATGGTTGCACTCACAACAAGTGAATATGAGAGGTGCAACTATTGGAGACAAGTGACAATGATCAAGATATATCATGTGAAAAGCATGAACATAGATGTCATCAACCCAAGAAAGCAAGTAAGAGTGGAACATGGGTGATGCAACGTAGCAAGCAATCATGGAAATCAAGTAGTGTAAGCTAGTAGTGCGAAGATGCAATCTACTAGATGTAATCATGGCAATCATGGCATGTGTGTAAATAGTGGGCATGAATAATGCACATGGCATAACACAATCATGAAAGCAAGATGTGAGCAAAGTCTCATCAATTGCATGAGGCACAATGTAAACATGGCAATAGCAACAAGTATCTCCACCAAGCATGCAAATACACATAGAAGTAGCATAATGGTGAATCATGTGTAAAGGCAAGCAAGGGTCACAATCGCATGGCAAATTCATAGCAAGAGGCATAACATGCAAAGTGAACACGAT